>CAFUXE010000188.1:377011-395340 GCA_903364295.1 Serranus cabrilla | reverse complement strand
AGACAGACGTGTGTTTTGGCTTCTGCCTCAATAGAAATGGAGCTGATTCTCACCTTAATAACATGTTCTGACATTCTTTCTTTTCATTTCCTGCACTCTTTTCTTGATCAAATATATTTTCTCTTCTGTTCTGTTTCACTGAGGACGGAGCTGTCTTTGATCCAGCAGGTAGCCATGGGACAGGTTCATTTTTAACACGATCCATCAGTCACAAACTGAAGAGAGCCAATGTCAAGACGGACCATTTATCTAACTTTGTGGGTGGTTTCTGTTGTTAGATGGGTGTCATTGGGGTGGTCCGCCAAAGTCAGTGTTTTTTCAGGCAGGCACACAACCAGCACTGGAACATCCTGAACCTCCAAGCCGACGCAGAGCTGCACACTGAAAGGTTTGAAGTCAGTGCCAATCATCCAGGTTGAACTTCTCCCTGCTGGTGTCTGCACACTGTCAGCCATCATCAGGAGATATCAAAACCTATTTCCTCTCATTCATCTGGTACAAAATGAAAAGCACCCAATACAGATTTCAAAATTGCTTCCCAAGCCAGATATCTATCACAATAATGGAGGTGAGCGTGTTCGTATCAGATAAAGCGCTCATTTCTGCTTCCTGTCAATCACCTGACACTCGCAGGAAGCAACAGCACCGTCTGTCAGGAAATGATCCCTCAAATATATGTATGTCGCCTTTCAAAATGTATTGTCACATCCACGTCCTACATCCTTTTGTGGGATGGGAATTTTACAATAAAAGCAAAAAATGTTCAGTCTGCAGTTACGTGAAGTTGTACTGAGGCACAATCAATGCATAAATGTCTGAAACCTGCATTCTTTTTAACGGCCAGCAGGGGGCGACTCCACTGGTTGAAAAAAGAAGTCAGATTGTATAGAAGTCTATGAGAAAATTACCCCATTTCCCACTTGATTTAGTACTTCAGTAAAAATATTAATAATGAGTTTAAGGCCTCAGTTGCAAGTTTAAAGTTGTCTTCAATACAGCATGATGTTCATTTAGTAAATTACGGTCCCGTTTAGAGTAAAATAGGTAATTCTCCAGAAAACTGATAAAAAGTGGCAGCTAAACAACAAGATGGCGAACTAAATGCTAAAGAAAGTCTCGCTTGCTCATAACTAACAGCTAACTGGAAGGATTATGTTTACGATCCTCACCATCTTAGTTTAGTGAGTTAACTGCTAACATTCAGAAATAAATTGCGATTGTAAGTATTGTGAACTAGATGTTTGAATAAAGAAGCTTTATTCCTGCATAACACCAGCATGCAGCCACTTTTTGTTTCATTTTTAATATTCCAGCACCATGAGAGAATAACAGTGAAATATATTAACGTAGGCTGTATAGACAAAACCTTTACAGCTTCCCTCTAAATTCTGCCTAAAACCTGCTGATCATGTGAGATCCGTTGCAGTGAGTGAACAGGGAGCCACATGGACTGCACTCAGCCCGTGAAAGCCCCTCATCCTGCTGGGACGCCAGGAGAAACAGCATCCATCTAATTCATTCTCAGGCCGATCAAATCATCAGATTACGGTTACTTTGGCCGCCAGCATATGGCAGTGGAAGCCCCTTAGATTCTGCTGGCGGTGTTCATCGAATCAAATATTGACATAGTGCTGATGTTGAGCAGATGTGTGATATAAGGAGGACATCATGCGCGGACCACCTCCTATGCAACCACACACTCGCACAAATGCACTCACAGCAGGAGGTCCCTCCCCAAAACTGCAGATTAACCAAAGCAATCAGCATGAGGGCTCTTCAGCTCCCCGAGCCCCAGATTCTCCCTGTGACCCCAGATGTAGTTAAAAACTAGAAGCAATATTAGACCCCAAATCTCTCCTCTCACGCAACCTCCAGGACTGTTGTTACTGAATTATTCCTGGCTGCAGCACAGTGAAGTGAACTAAAGCTTGGTTTCACAGAGACAGATGTCACACACATCAAAGAATAACTTTTTCATACAATTTGAAAGGAAGTCAGCTGCTTATTAAGACAAATGTGTCTGATGTTTTCACAGATTTGCTACTCCCCCTTATCGAATTAACTCAACACAATAATAAATCAGCACAAACACAAGCTTCTGTGTTTTCTGTTTTAATCGATTTCTGTATGGCAGCTCTGTACTTCCTTTAGCTCTTTCATCAACATGTTGTGAAGTGGCGTGTGATCATGGGAGTTGTTGTTCTTACCACCATTGCTGTCATTGCAGTCAGCTTCGCCCAGTCAGGATTCCTTCAGTGTTCGTTGGTCAGGAGGTTTTTACTGGGAGCCGAATTATCTGCAGAGGTCTCTTCTTCTCCTAAACAAACACATGTGATGATTAAAATGAGTGAAAACACTGAAAAAAGCAGCTTCATATTAAAAATCAGTGTTTCTCCAATGTTGTTTGGCAGATAAAAGGATGTAAAATAAGCATTAACTCTAGCATTAGCAACAATAAACCAATTATTTTAAAGTCACTGTGCTTATCTAAATGTATCAAGTGAACCACCATGAATCCAAGTTTCAGTTTCACCTCATCACTATTACTACATGGCAGCATGCTTTTTGCACTTAGACTCCCGTGTGCATGACCTTTCCCCGTCTGCGCCGGGACCTCCTTCACCTCCTCACGTTGGCCTTTGTGCCGACGTCCCAGCATTCCTGCTTTGTGGCTCGGAGCCAAAGTGCCTCTGCAGACGGCTACAGCCAGACTATCTGCTGCTGCACTTACTGTCACATCATTTCATCACTGAAGCAAAGTAGGTTAAAGGCAGGCAGCGGCTGGTTGGCGACAACATCTGGGTATATGCTGTTATACATCACACTTCCGCTCTAACAGACTCGTATTGGGCTTACAGAGCGGCGGGGAGGGCGAGAGTGTGGGATTAGGGCCAGCTGGCCTTGGTGTGTATGTGCTCATGTGCAGTCCTGTCTGTCTGTCTGTCTGCCTGCATGTATGACCCAGGCTTTAATATGGAGCATGTCTTGGTCTAGAGTCAGGATTGGGGGCGGCAGGTTTCAGATTAGAGTCTGGATCCAAGAGGAAGTTTCTCTTGCCTTCCTGCTTCCTTCATGTGTCCCATTGTGCTGCAGGGCCAGCCAGGGTAACAGGTTTATCTTTTTTTTCCAAGCACATCCACTTTAAAGGACATTATATCTGCTAAAGTCGCTAGTTCAAAGCCAGTAGATCTGGACAAATCCTCTCTCCCTCACACGAGTCAGTGCTAACTGGGACCACAGCCAGTGTTAAGTGAGCGTGGGATTTTCACTCTGAGCTCCATGTGCTCTCAGTGCCTCGCAACTGGTATAAATACTGGTTTTAAGTCTTTAAATCACTCCTCAAGGCCTTTAATAAGATCCTTTTCTTCTATGTTTGTCCACTCTAACAAAAGGCTTAAATTTAGATTGATTTGTGACACAAATAAACATGGTTAACAAGTTATGAATCTGAGGGGTGATGCAGACTGGTGTCGGTTTGTGCGCGCTAAAGCATCCCAGCATTAGTTTAAATGCCATCAAAGCCTCTGGTTCCAGTGGGTGGCCGGGGACAGTTGTTAGTTTTGGGTGTGAAGAGCAGCAGGGGATTTACTCCTAAAAGTAGATTTTGAGGGATTTTGTTTTTAGGGGGGAAATTACCCGAGTGTTCTGTGGTGCACATGTTGGTGTTTAAACCCTTTGGACCCTCTCAACCCGTCGCTTCATACGGTGGATCTCTAAGCTTCCATCGTGCAGATTTCTTTTCAGAGTCTCAGAGGCTCAAATGGGTTTAAGTCCAGTTTTTTTGCACACACAAATTGAAATCGGCCCCTTACCAACTACAGCTACCGGACAATCTGACCCTTCCAAGGTCTTCTTTCTTTTACTATGAAGCAGTGACTCACACCATAAATGATTTTAGTAGATTACGATTCAAGCGTGTCTGTGTTTGGTTTGAGTCAATGTCGAGGTAACAAGCAGCCCCTGAACGCCCTCTGTGCTTGCTGAAGACACTCAACTCATTTCCTGAATGAGTCATATAGAAGGTCACAGGGGGGAGCTGTGTTAATAATGTAATTGGTGGACCACCTCTGTAGAGGAGCCCCCCACCACCACCACTAAACAAGATTATCTGCTGGAACAGAGACCTTTGCACTGGTTTTATAGTCCTCTCTATTATCAAATGTGTGGTTTCAAAGACATATATTTTAGAATATAATACAGTAAGAGAAACCTGGATTGAAGAATAATGGCGGAAGGCTTTTATTAAAGGGAGCATCCTCTGCTTTTCATTAGATTTATAATGAATCAAGATTGTAATCATGCACATTGTTGAGCCAGTGGAGATCTCCATTAGCTAATGCATGGCCTCAGGCGAATGGATAACATGGAGCTTTCTGCTGCGTGCACGTTTTCCTCTGAGCAACACATTTAAAAAGACAAAGAACACCAATATTAGGGCGGCAAGTAAGCCAACATTTATCCACATTATTGATTAATCTGCTAATTATTATCTGCTTATAATATTAGGATTATGGGTACATTTTTGTGTATCACAAAAACTGACCTGCTGATAATGCTTGATGAGGTTTCAGCTCTGCAAAATATAGTCTCATATATATTTGAAATGTTGACCTTTAATTACAGTGTTTCCTCAGGCCAGTCACTTTTTGACATTAACTTTTAATGCATGCATTAGCCAAGCAAGGCCAAAGAAATAGTGCTACATTTTGGGAAATATGCTTGTTAGCTTTCCTGCTGGGACTTAGATGAGAACATTGAAACGGTATCAATCTTCTCATCTAGCTCTTCTCAAGAAAGCAAATAAAATAAAGAAAGTATTTCCCAAAACGTCAAACTGTTGCTTCAAGTATAAACCCTTGAACCCAGCGCAACAATGCATCCCTCCCCCAGGTGACCTGCTGCAGTGTGTAGAACAGACGGGCAGATGCGGGGAGGGTTCCTCAAGAATTGTTTGAATCAGCCTTGAAAGTCCTTAAAAGCGCTAATTGGCTTCAGAGCCACATTCAGAGCGCTCACAGTTGCATTGCGTAAGTGCTGAGAAGGAGCCAGAGGTCAGCAGCGCTAATTAACATCTTTATTTTCGTACTTTCAGCCACTGTGCATTCATATCCTCCTCTCTTGTCTATTAAAATCATGCCCACAAAGGAAATGCCTCAGCTGTTTTTCCCGCTGTTTACCTGACCCTCATCACGGCGCTCCAGGATTACATAACTAGGTTAGGGAGCGCCTTTTGTCTCAGTATTAATGTGGATACTACCTATAACAATACTGCGCTCCTCCCCTGAACGCAACTCTTTCACAAGCTGTTGAATGAAAAGTGGGCTGAATGCTTCCTCTTGAGCCCAGTGACCTTGTTTCACTGTAATTGGCGCTGTTCCCTCCTGCAAGGGAAAATAACAAGTGATGTTTTCATACATATATGTATTTATATATATATCTCCCTCAGCAACATGTAGGCACAAAGCTGCATCTGTGATATCAGATGTGCCATTTTCACGTTAAGAGATTTGCGTTTTCTGCCTCTAAGCTGGCCTAATGAAGCGAGATTTCTGTGCTGCGGCAAGATGAAGAAAAGTGGGGAATAAAGTGTGCGTGGGGGTAGAATGGAACAGGGAGAGCAGTGGGATAAAAGATTGGAAAACAAGATTGAGACGGAAAGACGGGAGTGAAAACGTGGGGGGAAGAAACATCCAGCAGAGAGCGAGTCATCCTCTCGTCTTTTTGCCTGGAGCTCTCAGGGTCGTAGGCCGTGTTAAATTAGCAAATTCACTTTTAATGAAAGAAAACTTAATCTGGATTGGTTTTATTAATAGAATTTTCCCCTGAGCCAAGTGGAGATGGAGGGCAAAACACTTTCAAGTGGAATAATTAAGACCCCTCGCCTCCTCTCTTTCTCTAGTCAATTAAGATGAACATACAGGCTCTTTGATATGTGATGCTGCAGCTGAACGAGCTCAAACAGTCACTGCAGCAGCAGCAGTGTCACTGGGATGTTTTCCCATTTTCCATCTCTGGTTGTAAACTCCTAAAGAACTTGTAGGTATTAGATTGGATTTACTTCATTTATCTGAGTGGGTAAAGTGATGCGAGCTGAGTATTAATGAGGGCTAAAGTCTGCTGTGTTTTCTCCGTCATGTGTTTCAGTTCCTGAGGATCTGTCCCTGGAGGAGAGGGATGAGCTGTCAAACATCCGGCGCAGGAAGAGAGAGCTGCTCGATGATATTGAGGTGCGTATACAATATGTACACTATTAGGGTTGCAGAGTTCTGGGAATATTCAGGGAGGAAACTTTTCATAGGAATTCATACAGGGAATTAACAGGAAATAAAGGGGTTATCTGCTCAGGCTACATTTAAAATGGCATGTGCAGATAGAAATAAGCTTTTATCATACAATAAGCAGACAATTATTGAATGTGACAAATCCATTTAAACCCATTTATTTGAGCTAGCTAGCTAGCAAGTTAACATAGACGTTAAGATGGAAAGGCACTCTGAAATTCAGGAAGATAGTGCTGGCTACCTTGGGTTTAAAGGGAGCAACTTATTTATAAAATATGTTTTACAATAAAGAATGAATGGAAATAGATTAATTAAAACTCCTCTTTTGGCATGTTCTATCAAGCTAAACGCGTGAGGTAACTGCTAACGTTAGCTAGCAACAACTAGCAGAATGTGTTTAGTTATAAACTGTGTACATTGCTTTGCTGGAGAACATCTTGCTGAATTCTGAGCATGGTGACAATTCAGTTAAATGAGCAGACTATTAACAACAATGTTATTTAAATTTAAATTTTGCACAAACTCCAAAATGACCAAGCTTAATTTCCCATGGAAGTTTTCTGGAAATTTACCAAAAAATGTTCTGAACTATTTCAGCCTTATACAGGATACATTTCAACTTATAAGATCAAGCTTGTGTTTTTTAGCCCTCTGTGGTAACTGCAGCTATAGCTTCTTTTTCTTTTTTGCAATCGATCGATGGCAGATTAGTTTAAAGGGGAACATTTTCCTATCTGCTGCAACATTGCAGGTCTTTTTTTGCATGCTGTAAGTAATGCAAATACACCCGCAGTCTATGCAGACATGTTTGCACAGCCAATTTCACAAAATGTAATCCACTGCATCTAAGCATTTTCTTATTTAGCTTTTTCCAGAGCTTTATCTTGTTTTTACTCAAAGAAAAAAACATTTCACTCTTCTCTCTCAGAGATTGAAGTTCGAGATAGCAGAGGTCATGACGGAGATCGAGCAGCTGACGTGTGTTGGAGAAAGGTAAGTAACTGTAGTGGAGCTATTTGTCATTCTGATCCAGTGTAGTTTGTTCATGTGATGTTTACATTTCTAATATATCAGCATTTACAAAGTATTATGTGTCTTGACAACACTGTATGCATGAATAACACCAAGCCGGCACCAGAATTATTAACTCATCTTAGTTGAGATTTGCATGTTTGGTCAGAGACGTTAAAGACAGTTAGAAACAAAGCAGTAGGCTGACATGGACACAGCTGGGAATCATTTGACTATATGATAGCAATATTACAGTCGGGTACCATATGTGGATGTTTGTATGGATCAAATATTGACTTAGTGATTACACAACGTATATCGTCCAACTACCATCTGCATAAAACTAATAAAGACAGCGTACTGTATGTGCACTGTGCATATGTTCTTCTGATTAGGCTCAACATGTGAAAGCACATATAATGGTTAGAGCAGATGTGGCAGGAAATATTATTCTCAAGCACAGCTATAAATAAATATTGTTGTGTTTGACAATCAGGTACTTGAGAATCTGTTTTTTTAGTGCTGTTTAGGGCAAATAAGTGGAGTTACCCTTATTAAATCTCTATATTTACGTTTCTGTGTTGCAGTAAAACATCCCAGAGAAACAAACAGATCGCCATGGGCAGGAAGAAGTTCAACATGGATCCAAAGAAGGTACCACATGTCCTCTAACAGCCTCGTGTTTTTTATCATACTCAACCATCTCTGTAGCCTTGACACGGATGATTTTCTTCTGGTGCGAAGGGCGATCCATCCTCAGCCATGAAACCAACTGTCATTTTCAATCACCAGTCCTCTATTGAGATGAACAGCCATCTTGTTATCTCCTTTTCCCCTCCAGGGAATCCAGTTCCTGCTGGAGAACGACCTCCTCCAGCACACTCCCGAAGACATCGCCCAGTTCCTCTACAAAGGCGAGGGCCTCAACAAGACCGTCATCGGAGACTACTTGGGCGAACGGTGAGACAGAGCATCCATCAGGCTGCAGGAGAACGTCCTCCTTACATGAGATTTATGCTCCTCCTGTGATTAGACAAGGAAATTATGGGCTGGATTTATTGATTAATGAGGGAGAGCATGATTGGACCCCTTCCGACATGAATCTTACAGTCAGTGCGGGTGTCTTGTCGTAGTCCAACCATGTGGACTTATGGCTGGTAATAAAAGGCCGGCCAGCTCCTCACATTTCAGGCCCGACTGCTGGATAATGAAGAGGAAGAAAGTCCTGCAGCCAGTGAGATGGATGGTGTTATCTGAGGGTGAGATGAGATGGTTAAACATACTGTAGGAGGCTAACGGAGACAAAATACACTGAGTCAAAAAAACAGGAAAGGGAGCCGCGAGAGAGCACATCAAAGCTTCAGTGTCCCAAATACATCAGACACAAAACCAGAGCTCGATTCATTATTTATCTGTGTTTCATTTGAAATCCCTAATTTTGAGAAGTTAAATTAAACATGCATTGAGTTTAAGTATGTGCAACATTTCTCCAAAGAACAAGGAAATTCTTACATATACAGTATGCCTAGTTTGTTCTTCATCATCATCGATTGATAAAAATACCAAAAATTGATTGAACTTATCAGTCCTTGCATTTGCTTTGCAGAAAAAAAGGATTGTGCGGCTTTTGCGTGTGCTAAACCTTCATAAATAAGACAAAAGTAGAAAACTGTGTGATTCTCAAATCAACCACAATGGGTGAAATAATATGCGCTCCAAAGCCAATAGCAACTTGGTGCTCCTGTGCAATATGCATGCATTCAAATTAAATAAAATGCATACATTTAGGGTTAAATTGCACACTTTCTATGCAAATGAGCCTCATTGAAAAAAATGTCCAATTCACAAAAATCAGTGTAGTTACAGTGAAGTGATCAGCATCTTTATAAAGTTGGTGATAACTCAAGTGCACCAACCGCACTGACAGACGGGGATATTAAATCCCAAAGAAGGTTTCAAGGAATGCCTCTGCACCTCATAAGTCAGAACCTGAAACTTATGTTCTGGAAAATGTATTTTCTTTCTTTTTCTCTTTGCCATTACTTACTATGTTCTTGGCAAAGGCAACATTTATACTTTGCCACCCATATAATTGCAATCAGATGCAAAAAAGAGTGAATTACCATTACCAGTATATCCATAAGGCAGTATCAGCTGATATGTTGATTTAGCTCAACTTTGTTTCAAATATACTGTACAAAGGAAGGTCTGGGTAATCAGCATGAGTACTAAACGATACCTGCTGTGCCTCGATATAATGATAATTTCCTTAACAATAGACAGAGGAGAAAAAAGCCTCACAGGCTAGCTGCGCTCTCTGATTGACAGCCGAGCTTTGTGTGAGCCGTGTAGGGCAGAAAACTACAGTGAGCGATTAGCGCCACAAATGTCACAAAAGAAAATGTCACAGGGAAATAAGAATCTCAAACTTTTCAAAGGCCGGCAGTATACTCTAATTGTTAACATATCTTTGGAAAATATGTGGCAAAATGTTCCTGTCTTTTTAAAGAGGACATTAGAGAGTATATAAGTACAGTATAAAGAGGATGCTGAATAAATGCAGCACTGTCTGAGATCTTTCTATACAGGAAGTCCCATAACCTACAGCCTGCATTATCATCAGTAGATAGTAGCACAAACAATGAAACGCACACATGATGCAAATGAGGCTGGAGGTTGGGGAGGAGGGGATTCTGGTGACTCCTCTGGTTAGCAATAGGCTTTATTCATGGTGGATCATCAAAGAGGCCACCTACCCAGTGGAAATCACACTAAACACAGAGTGCGGGTTTACACGCGGTAATTATCACTAATTGAGCTTATGCAAGGAGCAGGGACCTATCATTACATGCTGAGCACAGAGGGGAAACAGGAGGGAAACAGAGAGAGGCACATGTGGAAGGGAAGGAGAAGAAAAATAGCCAGAAGGGGGAAAGATAGTGGGAGATGGATGTGGGTGATTGACTCCTAAATGACCCCACCAGACCTTAAAATTCTTCCTGTATAGATCAGCTTTGTTTGTCTGATGTACTACAATCAAGTGTATGTATGTAACTTCATTTTTACAAACAGCAGGCCACATTCAAGTGTTTCTGTAATAAGTATACCTATAGCAATAACCTTATATATAACCCTCACAGGACAGGATGGATTTTATTTGGCTGCAGATGCCAGTATAGAGTCCAAGAGAAAGAAAAGCCCCCAGGTCTTCGTCTCAATAATCCAAGACCGCTATTGCAACACAAGTTTGTTATTTGTTTCCTGTAAGCCAGCGCTCTGCACTTTTCTTTTTTCAATCTTTCCACAGTGTCTCTCCACAAAAAACACACAGTGCTAAGTCTGAAAATTCCTGGCTTCATTTGAACAATACACAACACAAATATCATACAGCATCAGGATCACGGCCCCCCAATGTACAACAAACATGATCAGAGAGGCTGTGACCGCAGCCTGAGAGCAGCTGTTGACTTTTCCTCCAAAAAACGCTCCGACGGCCAAACAAACCTCTGACAAAAAGGAGCCTGTGTGGGTTCAGTTTTAGCTGTTTTTCATCAGTCAAACGCACCGTTTCCCCCCCTCGGGGTGGAGAAACACTCTGCATCGGCCAGCTGTTTAAATTGCTTCCAGACTTCGCGCTCAGCGCCCGGTATGAATAAAGGCACAAACATGACAGGAATGCTGAGAAACAGGAATTCAGGTTGAAAAATGCTTTCATGGTGGAAATATGGTTTTCCCCACCCTGCGCCCTGGGTTCACAATGAGTTATCTTGCATCTGTTTTGGATGGTCTTTTTTTAAAATAAAAAAAATGTAAATGTGATAGAGTAAAATGTTGGAAGTCTAATTTTCTCATCCTTATTTTTTCCCATCAGGGATGACTTCAACATCAAGGTGCTGCAGGCTTTTGTGGAGCTGCATGAGTTTGCAGACCTCAATCTCGTCCAAGCACTACGGTCAGCAGAATGATTAACCCAAATAATGAGCACGAGAAACAGCTACGACAGGTACTGCATGTGATGTGCACCTTTTGGAAACACAAATGAAAACCCCTCCTCTCCCTCTGATTGTAGGCAGTTTTTGTGGAGTTTCCGATTGCCAGGTGAAGCCCAGAAGATCGACCGTATGATGGAGGCATTTGCCTCGCGGTACTGCCAATGCAACCCCGGAGTCTTCCAGTCAACAGGTCAGACACAAACAGGCTGCTGTCCTGTAAACCAGTATTACAATACTACTATTGTTTTGGCTATTTATCCATCACTTTTAGCTAACCATTTATTATCTATTACCTATAGATGATTTATCATTTAACTAACCATTACAGCTATTTAATCCAAACTAATTATGACATTTAGCCAAATATTCAATCCGTTACATTAAGCTATCTGTCACATTTAGCTAACTTTCAACCATTGGATTCTTTGGCGGACTATCTGTTACTTTAAGCTATTACTTTTGGCTAACAATTACTTTTAGCTAGCCATTTGTTATCCATTACCTCTAGTTAGATTATTTATCATTCTTCAGCTCACTATTATAACAATTTAATCAGTTACTTTAAGCTATTCCATTACTACTTTTAGCTAACTATTAGTTTTAGCTAGCTATTTAATCCATTACCTTTTCTGTTACTTTTAGCCAAAAATTTCAACCATTCAATCCATTACTTTTGGCTTACTATGTATTACTTTTAGCTAGCCATTTATTATCCATTCCCCATAGATAGATAATTTATCTTTTTTTAAGATAACTATCACAACAATTGAATCCAGTCATTTAATCTATTACCTTTACCTGTTACTTTTAGATAACGTTTAACCATATAATCTATTACCTTCTTCTTCTTATTTGGTAATTTTAGATAACTGTTTCAACCATTTACTCCAATATCATTAGAGAACAATTTTAGACTTCTCTACTTTCTTGCTACCTAGATCTCATTTACTCTTACATGTCAATGCTACTGCTGACTCAGTCACATTTCTACTTTTTTAAGAAACTTGTAATGTCTAATTTTTCTAATGAACTGAGCTAATCTTTACACGTATTGGAAACTGTCTTGGGGATACAAAAGAGCAAAGTGTGAAATCCAGTACGCTGGGTAAAGTCAATGCAGTGATAAGCAGTTTAGCCTAATGTGCTGACAGAAATACAGCCTGAGGGTGTATTGAGTGATGGCCTGTTTTTTGTTAATGCATTTTAATCATTAAGCCACAAGAGTTTCTGTAACTAAGGCTCGATGAGGATTAACCAGCTTACAGTAACTACAGATCACAGTTCACTTCAGCAGATGAGTAAACAAGCGGCAGCAAACAAGGGACATCTTTTATTCAGGGCGACTCAACCTGGCTGAGTGATACATGGTCTTGTTATAAACAAAGCCTACAACTACAACAGTTGTTAAATAATTAAAGAAGTTATAGAGCAAGTTTTTGTGTGCAAGGATGTTGTCGTCCCGTGGAGCTTAGACTTAGTTTTGACAATTCAGTTGCCTGCTCGGGGATGGGTTTGAAAAGATAAAAAATGCCAATAAATCAAATGTAAAAAGGTATGGTTAAGTCACGCACAGCGCTTTCTGGGACTTTTTATTGATGTGGGGGTGTTCTACAGACAACAACAATGTGACAATCTGCGCAAAGGCATGCATGTTTTAGACAGCTGCAGGGCAGAACAGCAGCAACTGCACACTGAGCGCATAAAAACAAAATGATCAGGGATCTTTAATCACCAGTGGAACAACCCGTGTCTCTCGGCGCTTCATCATGCTCATCAATTTTTTGATTACACTGACATTCCTCTCGCCGCTCGCACCACCTCTTGCCCTGTATTACACACTGTGTGCAAAGCTCCTCTATTTTTTATAGAGAATGTGTGTTAGCAGGCAGACAATAGGCTGCGCAGGACAGCCAGCAACAAAGTGTGTCAGTGAGAGGAGACAGACAGAGGGGAATGAATGATTCATTTACAGGCAGCCAGTGGCCCGTGTGCGTCTGAACATTAACTCACAGTAGAGAGACTAAAGCCCTGCCTCCCCCAGTCACTTACACCTCGCTCACACGCACACAGACTAATCATATATTAATAAATATGCAGCACAAATTCTCCTTTCTCTTACTGGCTTCCCAAGTTTAAAAGTGATGCACTGGTAAAACATTTTTTTTTGTCTGAATCTTTCTCATCCCGACCAGCTACTAAGAAAATCAATTACAACATTTTTTGTAGAGGAATAAGGGCTCACTTCCCAATCCTCTTTGCTATCTACAGTATAATATAATAGAAATGGCTGTATGTGGGAAAACTAATGGAAATTAACAGAGAATGTCTCTATATGCTGATGATAATCTGTTTTATACCTTAACCTGAAATGTTTCACCGCTATGCTAAAAACAGTTTGCTTGACTTTCTAGTTTAGAAAATAAACGTTGAATTGATGCTATGATCTGTTGTGTTTTCTGATCTATTTGATTTTCCTGTTACTCTCAGATACCTGCTACGTGCTGTCATTTGCTATCATCATGCTAAACACCAGCCTACATAACCCCAACGTCAGAGACAAGCCCCCAGTGGAGCGCTTCATCTCCATGAACAGAGGCATCAACGAAGGTGGAGATCTGCCCGAGGAGCTTCTCAGGGTGAGGATTTGTCTGTAATGTGGCGTCTGAGTCACACCTGATCAATATGAAGGAGGCATTTCCCTTACTGTTCACCTTTTTGATTCATTGTTTCTCTCGTCTGTCTGCAGAATCTTTACGACAGCATCAAAAACGAGCCCTTCAAAATCCCGGAGGATGATGGGAACGATCTGACGCACACATTCTTCAACCCCGACAGAGAAGGCTGGCTCTTAAAGCTCGGTATGTGCAACCAGAGTCACAGAAGTAACCTTGATTATGTTGATTTATTCGTCAGCAGAGCCTGGAGATCATTTTGATGAGCAGTGTCCTTTATTTCCCTGGTGATAAGACTTGTTTGTTTGCGTGTAAGTTGTTTATGATGAGCTTTCAGGCAGCCATATTGGAGGTAGACAGCTCTTGGGCAACAATGGCTGAAAATAGCTTAGAATTTGAGCAGAATCAAGTCCCCTTTTGTCCCCGTATGCTACTTTTTTAATAACAGGAAATGTTGCAAAGTACACTGACAAATGTTATGAGCTGATGCTTTTTTAATTATCTTTATCACCAGTTTTTGCTGAGAATTCAGCCTGAGATCTTGGACTGCTGCTTAACACGCCTTTGCATTGACTTTGTATGTAATTGCGCCACAAGAAAGTTAGAGTTCACTTGGTGTGAACATACCATAAGTAACGTCTCACAGATCAGCCAAACCCTCTGAAATATTGAATGTATGTAGGATGTTGGCATGTTTTAATGCTACTCTCAGTACATACTCAGCTCCAAACTGGCTACTTAGCTAGCCAATAAAGTCATTCATCTTAACAGAGCCGACTTTTCTGAACAAACAGGTATTTACTATGTTAATAAATTGTGACTTGAGCAAAATGAACTAGCATTACTGAAACAAATTTTAGCTTAGTGAGGATTTCTGCTCATGCAGCTTAATTTCTTGCCTGAAATCTGTCCACCTTAATGATGGTGCTAGATACGGTTGCTAGGAAATCTGTGACGCAAAGTGGGACTTCTTCCGCGTCCTTCATCTCGTGACCTCTCCTTGTGTTTTGTCTCTCCTCTTCTTCCTCTCGTCTCAACTGAAGCACGCTTCTTTCTGTGCTTACTGGCATGTTGATTTCTGTGCTTGTTCTATCTTTCAAAGTCCTTCTGTGTTTTTTGTTCCTCGCTCCCTTTCTCTAACCTTTCACCCTTTCACCTTTTGTTCTGTTCTCTCATTCTGTTCTGTGATGGCTGTTCCTTCTTAAATCTCTGTATTAGGAGGTAGGTAACGCTCCTTCCTCCATCCTCCCGGTTCATCACAGAGTAACCTCACGCTGGCATTGGCTGCCATTTTCTCCTTAGCACACCGGGCCCCTGAACATGCTATCCACCTCATTTAATTGGCTTTTTGTATCAGAGCTGTTATTGAACAAATAAGAACAGCATCGTGAGGTGATGGGTTATCTCATTCAAAGACAAGGCGAGTTGGAGGTCAGTGATTCTGCATGGGGATTGGCTGCGTTCCTCTCGTGGCTCCGGAGGAGGCTGGATGACGCAGAGGGCTCGTCTCAGATGATGCGCATGCAAAGCACAACTGTTTATCCTAAGAAGGCTGAGCGAACTGATAACCGTTGACCTCATCAAGTAACAGAGCTACTCGCCTCACCCCCTTTGTTGTCCTTCCTCTTTTCGCAAATATATCATCCCATATGTTAAAGCCATAAGCAAATCACTAGTTGTCAGGCATATTTGAAACAATTTGAACCCTATTTTTGGTGCCATTGGTGCCAGACATGTCATGATATCTTGTTGGGAAGGGGGCAAAATATTGCTACAAATTGTTGGCAAGGGACCTTTTGACCTGAAGATATTTGCATGAAAAGGGGTTCTTTGGGTGCCCCTTTGAAATTAAATGTCCATTATAACATGGTTAGTTCAGATTATGTTGAAATCTGCCACCTACAGCTAATAACCTACTGCTATTATACTCCCTGAAACCAGTGCCCTTCATTTTTTTGGTTAAGAAACTTCCATTCCCTTTAGTTCTTTTGCAATTAGAACTAAAAAACTCCAGAGAGATAGGACTCTGGTCTTATGGATACCCCTCAAATGGCTGTATGAGTAATTTTCCACATAACACTAACGTGTATTTCTCCGTCATAACTGATGTGTGCTTCCTCGTAAATTCCCTGAAACAAACAGCCAGGGGTCAGCTGAACAGGTCGCCTCATGCTCTACATACCATTAGAGACGGCCCTGCGCGTCATGCAGTTCCTGTGTAGCTATCTGCCAGAATGCACATGCTCAGCTTTAATGAATGGGCTGCTTGAGTCTGCGCTGTGGGAGCACATACCTGCCTACTGCTGCGTGGCGGGTTATGCAGTGAAATAAAGGAGATCCTCGCCTATTGTCCCTCCGCTGCCTCTGTTCCTGTCCCTCAGCACCCCACATGGCTGCTTCTCCTCTTCCTGTACAAACTCCCCCTCTCTTTCTCATTTGCTCTCTACGCCACCAGCTGCACTTGCCACATCATTTTAGAGCCAATTCTTCCCCATTAGTGAATTCCACGCTAATTTTAGGTCCATCAGTGGAGTCCCTGCTTAATGAGAGAAGAAGATCTTCGTTTTTTTTTTTTAGTTTGTATGAAGCCTGTCGGGTTGTTTAATATAGCATATTGCTGCACTGCTAGGCTGTAAAGCTCCATAAGATCTCTCATTACGCTACATTATTAACCAGGACTGAGCCTGCTGCTATGCCTGAATTCATCATCATCCAGTGTGAACAGCATGTCCTACAATACAGTGATTTAGACATATATTTTGGAAGGCCTGCTATCTGCAGAGGGGTCACAAAACAGCTCCTCTATGGGTCATCCGAGAAATTTGCCAGTGTTGAGCCAAGCATGTATTCTGTATTCTTTATAATGGCCAGTAGGGGGCAGCTCAACTGGTTACATAAAGAAGACTCATTGTATAGAAGTCTATGATAAAATGACCCTACTTCTCACTTGATTTATTACCTCAGTAAACATTTTCCTAATGTGTTTATGGTGCCTATTGCTAGTTTTAAGTAATCTTTAATTCAGAATAATGTTAATTTTGTAAGTGATGGTCCATTTTAAAGTAAAATAGAGAATGAAGCAGGTTATATTTTCGGGCAGGGCTACCTTGTGATTGCCGTTCAGGATAGAGATGAAGCAACACATTTCCATTGACACTGCATAGATTTAAACAGCCATGAACTTGTTATGGTTTACTTCCAAATATCGACGCTGACTTAGCTTTAGCAGCAACTTTGCATGCCGTAGCCAGGAACCAGGTGCAGTCAGGCTGCCGGTTGCTAGATGGGGATGCATAGTGTCCTACTCAGATTTACCCTCTCGTCTAAATATACACTTCTGGATGTTGACAGCCAAAATGGTAATCCACAAACCAATGGCTGATGTCACAGTGGCTACGTCCCAAAGGTTTTATACAGTATACAGTCTCAGCAATGTTCAGCATGTAAACTGACAAACATGCAACCAAAGGGAATCCATATTTCGCTTACAGTAGTAGATAAATGACCGGTCCATGTGCAGCTGACTCAACCAACAAATCAGCTTTGAGTAAATTAAACTCAGGGGAAACTCCCTGACACTTGTTCACATGTATTTGACTCCCTTTTGGAGTGTCTATAAACAAACAAGCGAGTGATAAATCTGCATTAGAAGCACACAAACATGGGAGGTCCTGCAGCAGAAAGCCATAATAAATGTCAGGTTTTGAGGATGAAATTAAACATATGGCTGAACGGGATAAACAGCTCTCCACACTGCCATATGGTCAACTGTAGCAGAGCAAAACGTGCATTTTGTATATACCGACAACAGTGGACTATACTTTAAATCCTCATTCGTTTTTAATGAGTCAAATGCAGCAGATGCATCTGAAAGTAAACATTGTTCATAAATAATATACTATAGATGTTGGATTTTAGTCTAGCTAGCAGTATAGAGTGAAAATCTGGGTCAAGCGAACATTACATATTGATTACATCAGTAATGGCTGCTTTGTGCTCATTCTGTGAAGTCAGCAACTATGTTATTATGGTGCACAGACTGTACATTGACATCAGACACATTATGTTTTTTGGATTACATAGGTGAATTGCATCACTGATGGTGTAATTAACAGAAAATCCAATAATCCCCATAAATCTACTTTTATCTGATGATGCAGGCAGATGGAGAGAATGTGTCTCTTGTAAGGGGATATCTTTATATCATTCCTGTGTAACTGTATCATAAAAAAACATGTTCGACTTTGGTCACACAAGTTGAGTGCACTCACATGTCCGTGTCTGGGGTTCATCCTGGAAGGTAACACTCTGTTGAACAGTTGTTACGAGCCCTGCAGGGCCCTCGGGCAGCCATCTCTTGAGACTGGGAGGGA
>CAFUXE010000188.1:315733-374757 GCA_903364295.1 Serranus cabrilla | reverse complement strand
GCTGGTGACTAAATGTGACTCTGTTTCTCACACTTCCACACAGATAACACTCAGAGGTGATTTCTGCTCTGCTGGATAAGCTCACTTCCCTTTGATTAGAGCTCAGCCAGCACTGAAACACACACACACACACACACTCACACACAATCGGACTCAGTCCCTGTGCCTTGCTGTGCTCTTAGAAGTGTTTTGGCAGCCCTTACAACTGAGTTGTCGTTTCCAAATGCTGCCTTGTTAACCAGGAAGCAGAGTGGAGGTGCAGCAGTAAATTGGGCCCAGTGGGTAATCGATCAGCTCGCTTGTTATCATCCACTCAGCTGCAGCTTCACCAGCAAATATGATCAATATCACAGCAGAAATCATATTACACCATTCTTCCATACTTTAATGACATTAAAAAACCACTTAGCATTGGCATCTGTGTATCCATTAAATGGAAGTGATGGCTAAGATACTGGAAGGGTGAGGCTGCTTCATGTACAGTTAAAGTGATTGGAAAGAGGAGAGATGTGGGCGTTTTTCTGCGTTTGGGGGATTTAGTCAATTGACCTTCACATGACACACTGTCTGTATTACACATTTCACACCCCTCAAGCAGCTTTTAGTGCAAGAGCATGAGGATTTTTTTTTTTAAGTCCAGTAGTTGCTTCCGGTTGGAGCAATAAAGATCACAGATTGGACTCAGCAGGACAGAGCTGTGCTGCCTCAGACACCCTCGCTTGACTCAGCTGCTGGGGCGGCAGACTGTCCTGTGGTCAGCAGTTTCACACACACACAGTATATCCACACGGTCCCACCTGACTCATCTGCACGGCTGGAAACTGCTCTTGTGGTAGCGCACACACACACACACACACACACACACACGTAAGACTGGTCACCTCAGCATGTTGTGCTGCTGGGAAGGCTGCAGGTTACTCAGCGTTATTCCCATCATCAATGCGTTTCACTGGGGACACTTTAGGGCGTGACGCTTTGTTTTTCCTGTAAGGAGCATAGAAAATGAAGCAACTTTAAGATATTTGTACAACACAAAACGACAGGAAATGTTAGTAGTTATTTGGTGACCATAGTGCAGTTTTCCTTGGGAGATGGTGGAGACCAAAACGGAGCTAAAAGAAGAATAAATACTAGAGTTATTGAACATAGTGGAACATTTAACACAACATTAGCTAAACAGCAATACATTTTCCTCTGGAGATGGTGGAGACCAAAACAGAGCTAACAGAAGAATAAATTCTAGTTATTATTATTCATCAAATGACCACAAACACGACTCCAAAGTAAAGACAATGGTGCTCATTCACCAGTGTCTTTGTAATTTTGAAAGTGTGTCAGTTGAACCAAATTAGCATCGGCAGACACAAAGATAACAACCATAAAAAGCTCATTGAGAAAATGCATCTCAAAGCCTGTTTAGGATTAACTCTGTAAGTTTCTGTGGTTGTTGTACAGAAACAGAAGAGCCAGCAGTTTGCTGGGATCGAGTAGAGAAGCCTATTCCTGGCCAGGAGGAGAAACACTCCTACTTTTAAACATTATGTAAGACTTGGATATTAGCAGGTTTTTAGATATGCACAAACACTGCAGTACCCCGCATTTTCAAAAAGGTGGTTGGAGGAATTAAAGAGAATTTAAAAATCCTAGTGGAATACAATTTAATTAGCCACGTAAACAGCTTTGTTGGAATAGTCTTTTGGGAAGAATGGCAAGAAACAGAATAATTTGTTCATCTAAATGTTGTCAGTGCTGCCTCTCGTCTGCTGGCTGTGTAAACAGGCTGTTTGTGATGACAGTAACCATCACACTGAACAAGAATTGTTGCCCTCTCCTGCATACGTTTGATTGACGGTTTTCTCCTCCAGGACCGCTTTAAATTGACTAGTTTTTGTTGTTTCACTGGGTGCATTTGGTTGTTTGGCGTTTTGTGTTTTTTCTGCGGATAGCATGAATAGTGAGGTGTTGGGCTATTTATAGCACAGCGAGGGGAGTGTGATTGAAGAGCAGGTTTCAGAGGCGTAGAAAATCACTGTAAATGTCAGCTTTTGGTGTTGATCACTCAGAATGAAAGCGGACAGGTTTCTTTCTAGATCCAGCAGACAGTGGTGGGTATGATGCACTGACTGATATACACAAGACAGATTAAGGTCAAGTTAATAGACTAAGACATTACTGGACCCGTTTGCGCAATACTGGAATGTTCTGAACATCAGAAACGGATCACATGTAACAGATTGGTTTTTCTCTATAATAGATTTGACTTGGAATAAAAATACATCTCGGAAAACAGTCGATGAGTGATTTGTTTCTTCTTCTCCTGTTTCCACAGAGCAAGCATCAGCAGGGATCCTTTCTACGACATGCTGGCCACCAGGAAGCGAAGGATAGCCAATAAGAAATGATGACCGTCCACCTTCCACCACACCTGCATCGCCACCGTGTCTGTGACCAGCAGAGTCCTCCTGTGTGTGTCTGTGTGTGTGTTGTCAATGGGTGGGTCACGAAGGCCTCCCGTTTGTTCTTTCAGGGCCGGAGGACGAGCAGCAGACACAAATGGGACACGTCTATTTCCAGATAAAGGTTGTCTGCACCTCAGTTCTTGGTGGAACGTGAAGGTTTTACTTCATCCGGCTCAGACTCTGAATACTGTGGTGCCATTTGGATGAGACTTCACGGAGAGGAGGGAACTGTGTGCATCATCGTTACCAAGCTGGATGGCAACAAATGGACAAAAGACTGGAATCGTTGGAAGTCTGTGACGAGATCGCTCTCTGCTGGACACTTAAGGAATTACAGCTGAGGGAGGATCTGAAATCCAGACATCCATCCTCTTCATGTGGCGCTCCTTTCATCCAGACCAGCTGGGTTGCTGTCTGCCAACAAAATGCCAGTCTATACATTTATTATCTTCACCTCAAATGTTCTTTGACAACTGCCAACAACAATGTTTTGTAGTATTCTGTAACTACAGAAAGCCTCAAGCTTATAAATCAGCTGGTCTGATTTTTAGCCCTCAAGTGACTGTATCTATATATGCAAAAACACTTGATTTATTCTGGACATTAGACTAATATACTTCATTTGCAGTACGACGCACCGTTATTTCCTCTTTGAAGGCAGGTTGAGGAGTACACATATATTGAGTGTGATGACCATTTTAAGTGGCCACAGTTTTAAAAAGCTATACACATCCTATATTAATTCTGTAAACGGTCATTTTATGTATTGAAGATCCACCTCTGTGTTCATTTCTTTTGTATTTATTTTCTTAATTTGTTTAACAAAAGAGGCAGCCCCAATTTACATTATGCATGTATAGAATATATTGTACATACTATTTTTTTTTCTTTCTCTGTTGTGTTTATGTAGCATGTAAATCATAACGGCCGTAGCCTATACCCGTTCACCTTTTTTTTTTAGTTTAACAGCTAACAGTTTACAATAGTGGAAGAGGGACTTTGTGCAGCTCTGTGCAGAGCAGTGAAACCTCACACTGTTATTACTGAAGAGCAGATAATACATGATGTTATATGAAGGAAAACTCACCATGATGAGTTGGACAAGGAATATAGGACATAGGTGGGTTCAGAACACCCTGGAAAAAAGGTGAAACAAATGAGATACTGGAATTTTTCAAACTCCAACCGTGTGAATGCTGACTGGAATCTGAGGGCTGATTTTCCCAAACAGAGATCAAGACAACCTGCAGTCTAATCTTGCATTAGTAGACGGAGCTTTATGACGTTTAAATGTGGATTGATCTTAGTTTGGGAGAACTGCTCCTGAATACTTTGAATAAAATTACATGCTGATAAAAAAAAAACAGTTTTTGTGTGCATGTGAATTCAGTGAAAAGCATGGAAGCCCATTTCTGCCAGTCAAGTGAAAATAAAAATCTGGTGAGTCAGTATGAGAAACTTTCTTAAGATGACTTAGTATCTCAATAAACTACTATCGTAATGAGCTACTTTCATAATTTAGTATCTCAAAAAATACTGAGAAACTTTCACGTCATTGATGTAAAATGTCAATTTTGAAAAAGTTTCATTATTTTTTAAACAACATCCTTAATGCGATTGCAACTTAATTCGTTAAAAGTTTCTCATTATAATGACTCGCAGTTTCTTTTTTCATCACATTGGCGCGATTGGGCTTCCATTTCAAAGAGATTGATTTGCTAAACTTACCAGATCTTTGGTTATACTAATCATGGAAACAGTGTTGTGAATTAAATATGCAGTCAGCTGAGCAAACTTGCCATTAACTAGAAATGTGTGTGTATTTAACTAAAGGTGAATACAGAAGAGTGCTATCAGTTCCATCCACACTTAATGTATCTACATCATAATTTAACTGTAGTGGAAAGTCTGTTCAACAAGAGGCTCAAATACAATCAGTCTATTCCTAGTATATAATACAAAGGCAGACAGCTTTTTTCAAAAGCCCCTGGCAACTCGTCATTCATCTCAATCAGCATTTTTCCATTCGTTTCAATGCAGCTTGTAAACAAAGTCAAAGACCAAGAACAAATTACAATTTCTGACATTAACAAATGTATTTTAAGGCTTTTACCTTATACAATGTATAAATTCTGACATGCTAAACTAAACAGGTATAACAGCAGTTTTTCAACTTCCGTCTAAATTTGAAAAAAAAGAAAAAGAAAAATCAAAGCAAACCATACTCATTCCCAACTTTTTTTCAGAGAACATGGTCAAAATAACTTGAATTTTCCTAAAAACAAAGCAAAAACAAAACATCTACTGATAACCCTGATACAGGATTTTTACGTATAAAAGTAACTGATAGTACAGTTCAAAATTAAATTCACAGTATTATTTATGACGCTAGAAGACACAAACTGTATTTTTCATTAAAAAGCAAACACAAATGGTCCACAGCCATGACAAGAAATTTTTGATGCTTTTTTTCTTATATATATACGTTTAAAAAGAAAAAGAATGTGAGAGAGGAGAGAGAGGCATGATTCTGAGAAAAAAACTCCATCCGTGAAAAAGTTTAAAAATGACAGAGTGAATCTTAGGCTTCAGAGCAAAAAAATGGAAACCAAATTTTTAAAAAAGCTGGGAAATGTCCTCAAGTCTGTCCAGGGTTAATGTGGAGGTATCAGTCAGCGAAGCCTTGTTCCCACTGCTGCACTCGTCCGTCTCATTCATACATGTCTCCCTCCGTTAGTTTGTCCGCTCCCAGTGGGATCAAATAAAAAAAAAAACTCAAAAACATTGCGGCTCTGTAGATATGGTGACATCTTATCTTAAACTTGCAGCCAACATGATGCCTCACAGTTATTCTCCTTGGCAACACGTTTCCCTTTTAGTTTCATTCTTATTTGAAGCAGGTGGATATCCGCGATGAGCAAGTTTTCAAGTCCTGAGTTCCACTGAGCAGCAGTTGAGATGTTTAAGCTCCAGGCTTTGTTTGTGTTATTACAAGTATATATTAATATTTTTCATCATAAATGTCCAACAAGGTGACAGTTTTGTTTTTTTATTAATAGTTAGGAGAATAACGGCAAAGAAATGATTGCCTTAAAAAAAGAAATTTAAAACACTTCTGTTGTGGTAAAAATACAATATATTCCCGATGAAGAAGCACCACGTCAAAAATGTTGATGTCATTCCTCTGCTGTTGTTAAAATGGAGTTGATGTATCTGAAAGAGAGAGCAGAGGCCTCTATACAATCTAAAGAGCTAAAATATTTGCGTGTATAACAGGAGTTCCTCCTGTTTATTAGCACTGGCTGTACTAGAGCATACTGTGATAATCACTAAAAGGGCGCCCACTCACAGAGTCGGTGTTTCAAGCCACTGGAGAATCCGTGGGAGTCGCCATTGGTTTGGCTGTAACCGTTTCCTGCAAAACAGCATCAACTTTTTAAACTGACAAGCTCCACAGCAACACTCCTCTCAGCATTGTGGGTTTTTTTGAGGATGACTTTGAATGTGAAAAACCTGGAATACCTTTGTATCCGTTGAGATGGTTGTGAGCTGAACCGTTTGTGGGGGAGATGTGGTTGGAGGGGAGTAGATGGTCACCGC
This sequence comes from Serranus cabrilla, assembly GCA_903364295.1. NCBI lineage: Eukaryota > Metazoa > Chordata > Actinopteri > Perciformes > Serranidae > Serranus > Serranus cabrilla. The sequence continues at coordinate 368,698 of CAFUXE010000188.1, read as the reverse complement.
TGCCGTCAGTGTAGTCTGTGCGCCGGCGTTTTTCTGGCGACAAACCATTGTCGTGTTTAGCGTCCTTGGTGTCATAGTAATGCCGCTTGCGGCTCTCCCTCTCCTCGCTGCTTCTGTTCTTGTGGCTCTGAGATGCTCCCGGGCTGTCCTGCTGCCTCCTCTTTTTCTTCTTCTTCTTTTTCGATTCATTGGCTCGGTCTGAATCCACTTCGGAGCTTCTAGGAAAAGACAGGAAATACACTGTTGTTGAACCTTGCAAGTGGGTGGAGGTGGAGAAACAAAAACATCGTGGCGGAATCACAAAATTCTGCTTTTGATTTAACTAATGGATCAAACTCAAACTTGTAATACCCTACTGAGGAGTCAGACTTTGTCAGCAGTTTAAGATAAATTATGTAGTGCTACAACTTAAAGAGTAATTTCTTTATCACTAGTCAATAAAATATAAACAATAAAATATAAGAAGTATGTGATAAAACGCCCATCACAACTTCAGAGCTCAAACTTTTGTCTTCAAAAGCTCAAATGTTTTATCATCTAAAAGTCCAAATCCTCCAAATATTCAATGTTACAGTTCACTGGTATAAGACAGGAGAAAAGTGGCAAATGCTTAAATTTAGGAGCTGAAACCTTGTTTGAAGACAATAAAATATCATATCATGCATATGATTTTTACAGTGGAGAATAAAACAGTTAATGGTGATCTTTGAACACCCAATGTTGAGTCTGAATAGCGAATTTTACTCTCAAAAATTTACAAAATTAGGTGTCACTCACCCGCTCTCCCGGTTACGGTCTTTGTCCTTTGACTTCTTCTTTTTCTTGCTCTTTTTGTGTTTTTTAGAGCGGCGGGCCTCCGAGCTGTCATCCCTCTCCTTGCTCAGACTATCAACAGTTCTTTTGTGATTCTGATCCTCTCGATTAGAAGCGGAATCAAACGTGGAGAGACGAGCCCGAGGGGGCGAGCCCTTCGACTTTGCAAAGGTTTCTGGCTCTGTGGCGGACAAGGAAGTGTCCTCTTTTGATAAATGGTCCCTCTCCCTGCCGTTGCTCTTGTCCTTCATCCCCCGGGGTTCTCGACTCTCCTGCTGCCCCTTTCCGTGACTATGAGACTCCTCGCGGTAGGGATAACCGTGTGCCCTCCGCTCACGGTCCCAGTCGTCCCTTGACCTGTGGTGGTGATAGTAGTGGTAATGGTTAGAGCACCTGTCACGATCACGCTCCCGGGGGTGGTAGCTTGTCCGCTCCCAGCGACGCTCAGACTCCCAGTCCCTGTAGGAACGATCACGAGCAGGCAAACGATCCCTGTACGAGCGATGATTGTAGTTGGGATCTCGGGAGTCTCGTCTGTACCGATGCCGATCACCATCACTTTCTCGCTCCCGACTCCTGTCCCTGTAATGTCTCTCTCTGTCTCTGCTCCAGTCAGAGTACAGTCTGTCTCTCTCCCTGTTTCGGGACGTTTGTCTTTCATTGTCTCTAGAACTGGGCTTGGACTGGTGTTGCTCCTTAGCATCTGTGCATCCTTCAGTCCCTGCTGATGGACCACTGGTCTGTGGGAGATCCTTTGCTTCATCCCCACCTCTGCTAACCTTCTGTGGAGCGGCGGAGGCCCCGTTGGTGCTTTGGGAGCAGTCTGGTGGGGTAGATAAGGCCGTAGGGTTGCTGTGTTGTGCAGAACAGGAAGCAGATTCTCTAGATGAGACAGAATGGGTCTTTGTAGCAGTAGCTGAAGGTGGAGAGCTAAGAGTGGAGGATGCTGTATGCTGAGGCAGGGGTTCAGACACAGTTTTAGCCCTTGTGTCAGGAGTGGAGAGGTGCTGACTTTCACTGGCAGCAGGATGAATGCTCTGAGAAGAACTGGCCAGCGACGAGGCTGAGGCATGTGCCTCTTTGCTGGAAAACAGACATAATATACAAATGTTACAATATGCTTTGTATCATACTTGCAATGACTGTATAATGGAAAAATGTGAGAAAAATAATGCAAATGTCCATGCAATCAAGTAGATCCTGAAAATAATTTAACCCCTGCATCTCAGTTTTTAAAAAGTTGCTATTATTACATTTATTCATTTTAAATAATATTAAACCTTTAAATGCCAGTTAATTTACACAATACAAGAAAACAGGAAACTATTTTCTGTATAGGCTACTAAATGCACAGGATTCTTTTTTCATTTTTCCCAGTCTAGGACATGTCAATGACTAGCAACAACATCTGTCTGTATTTTGGACAAACACAACATATGTCATATGCATTAACACAGACGTCCACAGTGATGCACAAGGGTCTGAGTTCAAGAGGTCATTAAACTCAATACTCAAACAAGATTTATAGCTGCATAATATTTGGTTGACAGAGCAACTGTCACTCCTGCTCTGTGTTAGAGGGCTAATCTTACCTTGTTTGACGATGGTCACCGTCTAGTCCATTAACAGCTACAGTAGCCATAGAGGATGAACTGCTATGATTACTGCCAGAGATCTGAGGAGCAAAAACATGATTCATTCATTAATTTTCCATTTAGACAAAAACTACTTTGATTAAGTTAAATGCATTATAAAGAAACAGCAAAAACACGAAGCATAATATTTACTTGATCAGGGGTGTTGTGTCCATTCACTTTGTGGTGTCCATTATGGTGCCCATTTTGACTGGACTTAGACACGCCATTGGTTGGTCCATTTAATCCATTACCGTTGTGGTGCACAGCTGAATCTCCGTTGGTGTCTTGAGGAGAATTATCGAAGCCCTCTCCATTTCTATTGTTCCCATTAAAGTGAGACTTGGCCAAACGGCCGTTATCCAGACTGCCACAGTTCTCCTGGTCTGATTCCTCTGAAGACTCTTGGCCGTACGGCACCAAGAATGACGCTCCATTCCCTCCTGTGTGGTGATCCCCGTTACTGCAAGATGTGCCGTTAACGTGGTTAAGCTGACGTGGAACAAAGCGAACGTCTGAGGTAGACTGTGAGGAGGATAAAGAGCTGGAGGAGCTGGAACTGCTGCTGCTGCTGCTGCTGCTGCTGCTGCTGCTGCTGCAGCTGCTGGCAGAGGACGGCTGGCTGTAAGAGGACGAGGACGGGCGGTTCTGTTTGCCTTGTCCAATGAAAAATGAAAGCTTCTGGCGCTTGTCCTGGTCTGGGATCATTGTGGGCCGGCTGATTGAGTGGGAGATAGAAGAAGAGGAAGAGGCTAGTCCATGACTAGGTTTCCCCACAACACTGCTGCTGGTGCTGGGCTTGGAGTTGGTGGGATAGTCCCTCAGAGATCCATTCCCATTAACATGGAGAGTGCGCTGAGGAGGAAACAAAAAGGACACAGACATGTTTTGAGTGTTGAGACTATAAATGGATAACATTCAAACGTGTTTTATCAGTCGTATTTAGATGGTAGTCAGCCTGCAGTACCTTGGTCATGTGTGGTGGCAGCTGGGGGCCGATGAAGCCAATGTTGTTGTGGTGGACGGTGGTGTTGATGCGTGGTATCACCACCGGGCGTGGAGACGACTGACCAGGGATGCCTGGATTATGGCTCATGTGACTGTAGTCCCCTGTTTTCTTCACATCACTGGACCTAGTGACAAAAAAAACGAAAAAGGACATTAGGTTTAAATCAAAGATTTTGAGACTCTCTATATTTTTGATTTTCTATTAAAAATGATGGTTTACTTACTTAATGTAGAATAGGACATAGGCCTGCTGGTTGAGAACAGACCTGATGTCGCTGACAGACACAGAGGAATCGTTCATCTGGTACCACTGCCCATTGCTCGCCTGAGAATTGTAACAAAAGAGTTTTAAGGTATTTGTTAATGTATTGTGAATGGTAGGAATAGAAGAAGTGGATCTGGTATGCGCTGCCTTTGTCAAAGCTGAGCAGGAATAAAGTTTGCCATTCACATTTGGGACTACGTACCCTCCATGAACACACATCAAAACACCCTATGCTATAGTGTACTGTCTGAATATGTGAAATATATATGAATGTGAATATGGAAAATGTGAACATATGAAAGCTCACAAACATCGACCTCATAAAAAAATGCCACTTTGTTGCATAGTATTTGTGCTCTGTGGGAGAGTCAGTCACTCATGACAAACAATAGTTTGAAAAACAAAATATTGCAAATTTATCACAAAAAAACAACAAAAAAATAAATAACAAAACACCCAAATTTGCCTGAAGACCTCAGCATGTTACAAGCAAGAAATGTCGTAGGAACTCTGCATTAAAGTGTTTTGGTGAGTTGTTAAGAGACTGCTGGAGAGACAAATGTGAGCATGTGTATTTGGCAACGTTGGTGCTCAGAGATTAGAACAGTGGTCCACAGCAGCGCCAGTACCTTAATATAGCAGAAGTAGTGTCCAGCATGACAGCTGAATCCAGAGTGGACCAGCACGGCATACAGCCCGTAGACCTGGGGCTCCCCTTGAGACTGTGACATGAAGGCCCGCAGGTCCAGGTACTCTGGATATTTAACATCCTGATGACCAAATAACAATAGATTAACATCAAATCAAACATTCGTATTATATCATGATTTTCAATGTTATAGTCCACACATTGTTACCTTTGTGATTTTGCCTCCACTAAAGTTGGCAAAACGTTTCAGTGAGAGCGTGAGCACATTAGAGCTACGATGGATGGTAAATCTCTTTGAGGCTGTGACCATTTTTTTGCACCTGAGAAAATAAATATTCAGTAAGATAGCTGGTAAACAAATACAAATAAAAGAACAAAAAAACATTGTCTCTTTCCTGTCATCTCTTCTACATTCTTTTGTATGTAAGTCAACTCACTTCGTGCATTTGTAGGCGTTTTCTCCATCCAGCTGTTCTGGCTTTACAAACTGCTCCAGAGCCTTAGAGACACTAGGAGCTGTCTGCATGGAGAGAAAAGTGGATTTTGGTAATGTTCTTAGGATCACTGCAAAATATTGCAGCACAACAGAGGAATATTTGACCAATAAGTGTCAGAGATTTTCTAATTACCTTAATTTCCAGAGTTATATCCAGAAAAGGGTCAAATGTATCAGAGACTGCTTTGCAGTTTAAACATTTAACTGAAAAGGAAAATGGGATGTTTATTTAGTAGTCTAGCAGAGCTGTACAACAACAAAAAATTACCTCATGTATAAGAAATTATTATTTTTTTAAATCAATTCATCTGACATACCTCTGGACCGTAGATACCCGCCAAAAACTTGATGGATGAAAGTGGTTGCCTGCGTTTGCCTGTCCAATCTGTCACAAAGATAAATATGAGGATAATGACATAACTGACTGGTTGCCCTATTAATCCAACAAACAAAAACAAGTTCTGTCTGTACTGGAACAGAGAAAAAATGTCACTTCACAGTATTTTGCACTGACAAGCCACAATGTATTGTAGCCGAAAGAGCATGAGTGAGAACAGTAGGAATTAGAGCAAGAGTAATTAGTTGAGAGGCCACCTGTTACTACAGAATAGAATCGATAGAGACTTGAGGTTTCTAAAATCACTTCCAGTCCCTATTAAACATGCATGTCGGCTTTGTAGGTGTACCTGGCAATCGCTCTACACTGATTTCATATGTTACAGTAAAAAAAACATCAATACTTCAATGTATCCCAAATACAGTAGCTTTTATGCAAGATTTGGACTGGAAGTCCTTTGCATAATGTTCAATGGATAAGCACAATACAGAACACTTCCCTACCAATTTGGTGTCCTATATTGATATTAAATAACAAATTATCCTTAGCCGAGCACTGTTTTGGAATTTTAAGAAACTTACTTGGTTCCAGGTAAGCAGGACTTTTGCATAGCATCCACTGTGTACCGCAGGAACTCATGGGCATCCTCCTGACTTCCATAGCGGAAGTGCTTTGCAATCCCTGTGAAGTGAAAAAACACAAAATTGTAAAATATGTAAGGAGTTGACAACTTATATCACACTCACACATACATGTACAATAATCATTATTTTAACAGCAGACTACAAACTCCCTCCAAAAAATTTCCCTCCAAAACTAAAATGGTAAACAGCCACACAGCGCCTCCTGTCATTCATTTTAGGTAAGCATTTTGTAAAACGGCAAAACTTCAGTGTTTTAGCCATACGGACCGCCACTTACTTTTGAGTTCATTGAGCACACCAATGGGCTTAATGACATTCCCAGAGTTTGCAAAAACCTGAATGATGTGGTTTTGCATGGTGCACATCATACAGAACCCCGGCTCATGACCTGCGTCAGGAACAAATGAACAAAACATTGATGGGTAAGACATGAATCGGACAAGAAAGCAGTGCATAGATAAAAGAGTGATGGGACCATTACTGCATGACTATACAAAAGAACGTCTGTGGTGCAAAGAAGCACCATGAAACACAACTAACGTACATGTTTTGGAGTGCTCCCGTGTCAGCAAGTAATTGGCAAACGGAGGGGTGTAGGTGAGACACTGCAGGGCTGAGTTGAGGAAGCAGGTGTTCCCCATGTTCTGCAGGCCTGCACCAATGCGGTGAACCTGGGTCCACTTAAGGTTGAGCCGTTCTGGAGGGAAGAGGACCTTCTGTGGCGAGTCAATCCCATCACCGCTGCTTATCACTGTACACACAGAGCCAACATTATTACTAAAATTAGAGTAAATACTTTACCAGGTCCAGGATATCAACAAGTATATGTGTAGATGCTACACTGCCTACATACATCAAAACTGGTACTAAGTAAAGGAACATTCAGGACTGTACAGTCATGACTATCAGTCTAAAGAGTTATATAATGTGATCCTGACAACTTAAGAAAAAACAGGCTGAAAGAGAAAGACAAGACAGAGTTTCTCTTTTGTTTCTGTTTATCAAGTCAGGCTGCTGCTCTTTTTATCAAAACACCAATAGCGTCACAAGCTCAAGAGATTGATCATGCTCTCACTTCAAACTGGGCTTGGTTATGTAACTGGATGAATGAAAGTAGATCGGAAGCAGCAATACAACACCCACAAAACCAGTTGTGTCACACTCTCATACAGGAACAGTAGCATTAAGTTTAGCTTTATTAATGCAGCTTGGTATTATTTCTGTATGTGTCAATCAACATTTTAAATATAGGTGCGAACATATTGACAAATCAGTATTAGCCTATAAATCATGATGAATTGTACTGCTTGACAACATAGGTCAAGGAACTATTCCATGTATTCCAAGTGTGTGAGGGATAAATGGATGAAAAGATGTATAGTTTCCTCTCAGCTTTCAAGACACAGTCATTAAAAACAGATCAAATAAAAGGAATCAAGCCTACCTTGCTCCTTGGACCGGTCCACAGAGGAGGGTGTGCTATTGTAGACTGCAGCTCCAGGCGTTGGGCCCAGGCAGCCTCCTGCAGCCTTCAGCCTCGGAGAGTCACTGGGCATGGTGGGACCCATTGCCCAGCTGCTGGAACAGCTGCCATCCATCCCCACGTCTCCACTGGTAAAGGGAGATCGCTTACACCCGACTGACTCGTGGTCAGACTTTTCTGAAGATCTGTCAACTATGGTCATTGTTCATTGCTGTATGAAGGATAGAAATAGCGAAGTATATCACTTTATAAGCTGCAGAGGATACACAATACTTAAACATTGTGTGTTTTTCATATATTGTTGAATTATATGTAGACACCTCTGTGTACGGTAAGTCATAATGACAATGAATACAGCCAAATATTGAGTGATACCATTTTCTTATCTTCTTGAACATAAATTCAGGCTGCATGTTATTTTAGCTAATACTGTGGTCTCTTTGTTTATGGCAAAGCAAGAGACCACAAAGGCTTGATGTTAGATATAAGTCATCACACTTATTTTATTATCAATTAATAGAAGGTATTAAAAATAGTGGTAGGCATTGTAATTGGGTTAAAAGTTAGACATTAGCCAGCCTCTACTTGTATCTACAAACTAGTTTGACTTAGCTCTTTTTGACTACAACTCACTGGCACTTTGCAAGGTTTCCACTTTTGACACTAATGGGAGGCATTAACTTCTGTTTTGAATGCGTTTCAATCGACCAACTTCTGTTGGAGTTAGCTAGTGGACGTTGCTCGTTCAAAAACCTTGCAGAGGAAATGTCCTGGTCGGAAGCACGTTTACAACAACAGCTGTTCCCTCCCACCTGCTCCGGCAGACTGGCTCACGTTGGCTAACAGACGGCTGCTAGGCCTTTAACACGCAGCGCCACTAAACCTCACTAAAACACGATTTAAAGCTTCGTTGGCCCTTGTGGGAGATGAAGCGCAGATTAAAAGCTCACCTTTCTCGACGAAGACAGGAACAGAATGGCTAATAAGCAGCGAGAGGTTCTCGAAGCCGCGAACACCATGGAAACGAAGAACGTAACACAGAGCTCCAGAACGCGGCCAGCTAACGTTACGTGCGGCGGCGCTCGTGCGGCAATATTGATGCTAACGCTGCTAGCTAGCTCGGCACGATGGGAGCTGACTGACATGGCTGGGAGTAACGTAGCCACCTTCTCTATACGTAAAAGAGCAGTTTTCTACCTCCACTTCGAACAAAATTTGATTTACAATGCCTGTGCCCGGGTAACGGGACGTCTATCTGTCCGAGAAAGGAGGGGCTCGACACCGGCGGCTGTGTGTGCTCACTGCGCTGCTCTCTCCGACATGACAGAGAACCGGTGTAAGGCTACTACAACAAATCTCAGCGGCTCGGGCCTACCAAAATACGACGGCAGCACGGTTAAAGTGCCACTCGATCGTAAAATCAACAACACACTCACCTGGAATCTGTTATGAATACGTTAATAGCGGTTGTAAATCCATTCCTTATTTCCAGCGGGTGTCCGGCGGTGAACAATGACGTAGCTAATTGCCCCACGGGTACATCCGGGTACCTGCGATGAAACGACGTCTCTGATTGGTTGATTCGGCCGTTTCTCTGAGAGGAACGTGTTTCAGGACCTTTGTGTACAAAATGTACAACCAACATTACGTGCTTTATACCAAAATAGATATACTATAAGTGGTCCCAGCATGATTATATGACAACAAGGGAAAACGCTTGACAGCACAAGTTGTTATATCTATGCTATAGTGGCCAAATTAAGTACTACCCACAGTATTTTCACTTTCAAAAGTTCTCAAAATAAAAAAAGAGGGCTTCCCTATGATGAGTAACTCAATCTTTTAAATACCATGGCCAGGCCAGAGAACAAATACACGTGTTTGAAACGTCCATGCACAGAAATAAATGTGCCAATCTCCTAATAAAATTAAAATAGGAAAATCTATTGTGCCCACTAATGGGGTTTAAATATTGTGGCAATGAGCACCTTCTTCTTCCAAATCAAGAATCTGCAAAAAGAAAGTCATTTGTTTAAGTTGTTACAACTGTACCACTTTTAAAACAACTCAAATGTTCAATAACCACTCTTTGCTTCTCAGAAATCCCACAAGATGGAGCAGACAAAGGTTTTATTAAGCAGCTGAATGAAAATAAATAATTGCACCTTTACATCCAGGTGTACAAGACACTCAAATGCCAACACACACACACACACACACACTCTACCACTTGTACTACGCACCAAAATTTAGTACAGCAGTGGCTGAACAAATCAAGTTTTGACAGTCTGTGGAGGTCTGAGATCTTCAAGGCTCAGGTCTCGTCCGACTCAGAGAAATTAACTGTGACTTCTGAGCTCTGAAGCCGACTGATCTGTCTTCTGAGCTGCATGATCTCTTCTTCCTGCTCTTCAACCCTTCTCTGCAAGCCATGGATTACCTGAAAAGGAAAAACAAATGTTTAAAATTGGTTGGGTATTTAATTTTAGGAACTGTACTCCAGTTGCAAGTGTTATGAAACCCTGTTGGATCAAGCAGTGTAACCACACATACAGTAAAACAAAAGCTGCACATTGACAGTAATCCTAAAAATTTAGTTCCAGACAGTAACATATTTAATAGATTTTAGATCAGTTATCCCAAATAATCTTTTACAGCACAAAACGTCATATTTCATAAAATATTTTTTGGGAGCTGAAATATATCACTTTATCCACACATACTATGTCTTTACTGCAGAAAAGTTCACTCTGTAGAAGTTCGCTGGCCGTGGGACGAACATCGGGCTCTGTACTCGTCAGCTTCGTGATGTATTTAGTCAGAACTGGCCATCTTTGGCAGAACGATTCTGGGATTTTTCCCTCTCTCAGGTCCCCAAGGGTGCGGACCCGCTCCATCTCTGTCCCAAAGGGCTGGAATAGCTCGAGAGCCAGCACTCCGATGCTGTACATGTCCGACTAGGAGAGCAAAGATACAAATAAAATTAACCGACTCTGTTGTTAAAAATGTCATCAGAGATGACAGTGATGAAGATAAAGATGAAACGACAAAGCTGATACAAGATTTAATAAAGTATAGCATGAAAATGTTACCTTTGAATCATACCGGGAGGCCTTCAGTTGTTCTGGTGCTGCATATACAAATGTGCCAACACCTGTAGTATGTGAGGAATCTGCAAAATACACCAACAATGTGACTTCAAAGCAACTAGCGCCATCTACTGGGTATTCTGTGAATTACTGAGTCATACAAATCAAACAAGCTAAGAGGTACAGTACTGGGAGAGGTGGTGCTTTTATGGCCATCCATTATGATATCCCTGCAGGCCAGTCCAAAGTCCCCGATCCGAACATGGCAGTCATGACCATGGAGGAAAATGTTCCTCGGCTGTGGAAAAATAAACAAAGACAATGCAATTAGTTCCACACATCAGTGGGTATAAAGATGCAGGTATTCAGGGTATTTGAATGTGAGATGACAGTGTTTTTACAACATATTAAAGATATTAGAAACCAACAATGTTGGGATTTTTATAGACATTTTTATGACATGATTCCTAAAAAATGCGGCTTTATGTCAATTAACTCCATATTTGTATATATTGTTTTACTGTTTATATTTCAAATATATATTTAGATATAATTTGTACGTTGACTCTTTCTCTTGTCCATATATTCTATTTATACTGCTGTTTTTTTTTACTTGTACCTGCTTCCTTAATATATATTTATATTTAGTACTTTGTTCTTTTGCACCAATGTAACTCAGTAAATTCCTTGTATGTGAAAACCTCCTTGGCAATAACAATTATTCTGGTTCTGATTCTGATTGGATAAAGTATTTGATTTAATAATACTGTCCATGTCTTTTTTGTAGGTATGGGTGCTATATAACTACTTTATCAAAACATTCAATATACAGATTAATGCACACATCCCTAAAATAATATGTTTTGAACATTAAAGCATGTAAACTTAAAATGTACATGCAACCTAAAATACCATATGAATAAACTTAAAAATTAGATTAAGTCTCCCTTAAAACATTAATTGAAAGCATGTAATCTTTCAAGGAGTTACAATTCCCTTCTTTCCTAAAATTAAAACCCTGAAGTGTAAACTACTCAGAGGGTGTCACCAGTCCCCATTATTGGCCCCCGCACGCAACCAGAAGTTATCAGTTGTGCGACAGGAAGGCCTCAAACTTCCTCAAACAAGACATGCACCTCTGAAACCAACGTGATGATATCAGACCGACTGAAAACACCAAACACAGAAAACAGAAGTAACATTATAGATTCCTCCCTCCTCTGAGAGCCAAATTAACTGACAAATGGGTGATGGCTGCTTGCATGGACAAACCGGAAGAACCACATTTTACCCACCACACATCTCCGTGAAGTCTAAACACAGACGGCAGAGAAGCTAAGATGCCTCGACAGGATGGAGGAGAGCAGAGACCGAGAGGACAAGAGCGGCAACATTGACAAGAATGATTTTTATACGGCAATTATGGACGAAGACTTGGGACGTATTGAGGACTTATCGAAGAAATATGGGAGTAACTTTCTCAGCGAGATACCAGGCAGTGCACTTTTAGATGTTTCCTGTAAGGTAAATGCAACATTGCGACCATTTTTTCAATTACCTGTGGCAATTAGAACATGCTGAATATAAGTTTTGCACTGTCAAATGGATGAAAGACTTCTGCTTATATATTATAAAATGCTAGAATCTAACACAAATCAACAGGCATATAGACAGCAATAACCACAAGAAGCTCATTACTCACAATTGTCACGTTTATGCTTCCATGACTTGATTAAATTTCTTCGATTAAAAGACAAAACGAGAGAATTCTTGCAGATAGGGTGTAACATATTTGTGTTTTCCAGTATTCCAGTTTGTCTTGTCTTGTCTTGTCCTGTCTTGCCTTAGGGTCATGCTGCTCTTCCCCTTCATCTAGCTGCCTCTAACAGAAGAGTAAAGAGCATGCAGAGGCTGCTGTCAACAGGGGCAGACCCAGAAATGAGGTCTGGATAAACACACACCCAGACAAGGATACACACACAAACAAACACGTGAACATCACGCCCGGTTGTTCTTCCTGTAAAATATCAGCCTCTCATAGAACAAAATTAAGGAACTCGGCTTATAGTTGTTGAATAAATTAATTCCAGCTGAGGTAGTTTGTTTCATTTCCCAAAACAAATAAGATCATTTAAGGTGACTTGACAACTTCCTGTTACAACTGCACTCAGAGTTACACCCAGATAATGATACAGGTCTCACCAGTTCCTTTTATCGACAATAAAAAAAAGCAGACAGCTCTATAAGCACCGTTCACGTTCGCTTCCTCTGTCACAGGGACCAGCTTGGTCGGACCACTCTGCACTTGGTAATAGCCGGATGGCCGTGCATTCAGACTACGTGGCCCAAACCGGGGTCCAAGTTCCAGACTGCAATGTTGGATGCGCAAATGCAGTCAGAGGCCTGTCTCCGTCTCCTCTGTGAGCACGGCGTTAACGTCAATGCAGAGGTGAAAAGTTGATCATTTACAAAAATCTTTTGTGCTAATTTAGGCTCCTATCATTAAAGTAAAAAAATATTAATAAAGACACGAAGGGCAATATGGACAAAAACATCTTTTGCCCGATATCTTAATATTGATATTTATATAACACCTAGGCCTACTTTATAATAAAAAGAAGCATCTAACTTTTTATAATATGGGAGCTTTAAATGTCAAATGTCTAATAAATACATATAATAAAATATGTATGTAAAATATACATTCTAAAAAACATTCTTAAGATCCTAAAGAATGCATATATATATAAGGTGTGTGTCTTATGGTTCCTATTTAGGTGGAGGGGAGTGGCCAGACCGCTCTCCACCTATCAGTGCGCTACGTGTCTCTGTCTGCTGTCCAGATCCTGTCCAGCTCCGGGGCTGATGTTAATGCTGTGGACAGCAGTGGGATGACCCCCCTGCATATGGCTGCTGGGATCCTCCATAAGGACATTATGGCCAGCTTGATCAAGAAGGGAGCAGATATCAATGTGGTTTGTAGCCTTCATGTGTTTTTTTCTAATGTTTGCATTAGGTTCTACATCTGTTCTACTTTACATTTAAGTACATTCTTGACTTTTTCAAGGGGGTGAGGCACTCTGGGAACACTCCTCTGCACCTAGCTGCTGTGGCAATGTCTATGAAGAGCACTAAAACCCTGGAGGACGACATCAGCTGCCTGTCTGAGCTGCTGGAGCTGGGGGCCGAGGTCAACGCGGGGAACAAAGCCGGACTGACACCTTTACAGGAGGCGTGCAGCATGGGCAACGACCACCTGGTGGACCTGCTGCTCAGGTACGGAGCCGACATCAATCAGCTGAACAACGCCAAGGAGAACTGTCTGTTCCTGTTCCTGAACTACAGGCATAACGTCAGGAACAGCTCTCTGCTGGTGAAGCTCCTCAGTCTGACCTCCCAGCTCACTTTCTACAACCACCACGGCCACCTGCCCTCCACCTTGATGCAACCTTGTTTCTTCAAACAGAGGGACCAGCTACTAAAACTCTCTCAGCATCCAAAGAGACTTCAGGATATTTGCAAGAGTTACATTTATCTAAAACATGTCCAGAACAAAAGAGAAAAGTTGAAAAAAATCCTGCCTCAGAAGATATATGACTTTGTATTCAACCAGTGGGACAATTTACACAACATTTCCTTTGTGACAGATGCTGATCAGGACTCTGTTAATGATTCACTTCACGTTACTACTAGATGACATTGGGCCAGTGCCGCTTTCAAATGAAGCAGTAAAGCTCTGCCGTCATATTTATTGCGATTACATTGTTGCTAGACTGCCCTGTTACAAACAGCTGCATGCCTCAATGAAAATGTTGTTTTTGAAAGACAACAAAGACAAAAGCCAACAAATATTGACTTAACTGCAACATATTTTGTGTTCAAATTGCTGAAGTTTTAAGTACACTGAATTCAATGCATTCTGTTTTATTTATGTTTTACTCAGTGTTCCAACTTATTTCTCCGAAAAGGAATAATTAATTCAATAGGTATTTCAAATTTCTAAATATTTATTGTGTTTTTTATTGTAACTGTTTCATAGTGTTCAAATTCTCCACTAATTGGAATGAAGAGGAGAAAAAAAGTATTCTAATCAATGCTTTTGATTGTTAATTTATGAGTGTATTTAAACCATTACAGCTCAACACAGCTGACACCTTTGTGTAAATGCAAACTACATTTGACTGCAAAACTTTGCATTAAGCTACAGAGGTAACCTCAAATATCTGCTCATCAAATAAATCTATGAAAGCACCTTACCTTCAGGTCTCTGTGCATGATTCCCCTGGAGTGAATGTACTCCACCCCCTCCAGTATCGTCCTCAGCAGGCTGAGTGTGTGTTCCGTATCAACACATGCATAAGGGCCTGAAAATACAAATGTGTATTACATTTTTTCCCCCAAAGTTGTATTTGACGTACTTTTGGGTATAATGAAACAATACAATTTTGTTCAGTATGTTACACACTTACATCTTGGTGTTTGTTCTTCTCTGGGCTTGGAGTTCCTCTCAGAGATCCAGTCCTTCAGCGAGCGCTCACACAGCTGCATCTGGATGTAGAGCATCAGGTGGAACTGTACCTGCACATACAGACAAACTTTACATTGTTTTTAAGTGTGCATTTTGCTGCAACCTAAAAAAAAAAGGCAAATTTTTAACTTTCAGAAGGCTATAAAGCACCCCAACCTTAAAATTCTGGTAATTTGTCTGATTACCTCTTTTGAAGGCATTGTTGTGCGTTTGTCAGCCCACTGCTGAAATTCCTTGTCGACGCAGGAGTTGTTGTTGTTCAGTTCGATGCTGCTCCTGCTGGACCCCTCCTCTAACAGCACTGAGCTGTCCCACCCTGTGGCAGGACATTTGGAGCTCTTCGGGGGACCTCGCTGTCCCAGGAACACACAGGGGACGTAGTTCTTGGGAATCCGGCGCATCACCTTGGGACACACCTCCTGGGTTGGAACCAAAGCTGTGACGGGCTCTGCCTCGCCTGGTGGTTCTCTGTCACTTGAATCTGTCGGTGGTTGACTGAGGCTTTGAAAAACTATGGAGGAGCTGCCGCTGCCGCTGTCAGGGCTTTCATCAGAGCTATGAACGAAAGAGACGAGATAGATTTAGTGTTGTTGGACCAGTTATTGCATCTGCATTCCCTGATACACATTACATACTGTAAATAGTGTTTGAAATATTTTATAACAAATATTCTGATTAACTTAACAGGACAATAAAAAATATTACTTGCTAAAAATTATTTCTAACTGTCAAAAACATATACTTATTTCTGTAGAATCAACAACTTTTAACAGTCAATTACAAGAGAAAAGACATTTAAGTAAAGCAGTTTCCTTTTATACTTGTGATATTAATCAAGTCTATAATACATCCACAATAATTCACCACAAGGTAAGAATGAATACTATGCAGGAGTTGTTGTTGACCATTTGTTAACAAACTGTGCGTTCCCTTATCTATACTATCATACTATTTTGTACGCTGGAAAAATATTTAGTATGTCCCAATTCATAGTTTGTGAAATGCAGTATGCCAAAGTACCAGGATGTCCTACTACATCCAGTTGCAACTTGCAAGCCACCATGCTTCTCTGGCTATTCTTACCCATAATCCTCTGCACAGCATATTTTTCAGCCAGAGGGTCAAAGTTCATGGCAACAGTACATAGTACAAACTAAAAGTAAAAACAAAAAGTACGCAATTTGGACCACAGACCTTTGTCAGCTTGATCTTTTGCTTCACTAAATGTGAGTTTTTTCCGCGACCTATCCTCTATTTTTATAAACTCTAGCCAAAAATTCCAGCAAAATGTAAACAAAAGAGAAAATACAGGCAGAGGGAAGGTTCTCTAAAGATACTGACACTAACTAATAGTGGGTCATAAATCATGATGGAGAGGGATTTTTTTGTAGTCTGTACAACCTCAACAGTATACCTTTAAGCATCTGTAAACATAAACACTGCTACTCATCCTACCTGTCATGTTGTCCAGGTGACTCCAGTGCAGGCAGGAGAGGCTCAGGATCTATAACAGAGATGTTTTTCCACATAAAGCATCTCTCATTTTAAAAACACTCACAGCTATTTTTGACAAAACCCAGTAAACAAAACAACAGGTAAATACTCACGTGCTGCAGGCTGAACATGTTCCATCCATGCCGTGTGATAGCCGACAACATTCACATGCAGCAGGCTGGACAACACTTTGACCTCCCTGAGGACCTGGAGCCAAACAAAATAATGTTATTTTTAGTCAATACTTAGCTTGTAAAAAGCTTGTAAACTTGTGGAAACACCAATGGCCCACCTTCATGCAGTCATCCTTTGAGACTTGTTTGATTAGAATTTTCTTCACAGCATAGTGCTGTCCATCTAGTTTGTTTTTAACCTACAAAAGACAGCAAAGATAACATTATTGTATTTATCAACTCAACCTCTTCTTAGTTAGTTAAAATAAATGCAGTAGAAAAGTAAGAAATACCTTAAAAACTTTCCCATATGATCCTTTTCCGAGTCGAACCATTTCTTCAAATTCACTAACATACCGAGACGTCTGTGCTTGAAACAGCCCCTCTTTAGGTCTGTGGGAAGAGAAAAACAAGCATCTAATTCACAATTCTTAAATATTCCACTGAAGCATTAAACACTAAGCGCTCCACAAAGTACAGCCTACCTTACAGCAGGACTGTGTGTGTTTGTGCCAAGGCTTTGGCCCTGAAATATGAGAAGAGAATAAACAGAGTTATCACACTGTGGATATGATAAAAGTGAACACGAGGTCGAACCATTTAATGACGTGCTGAAGCATTGCCCAGTTTACAAAACTGTAAATGTGGTGCTTTCATCAAATCAGAATAATCAATAATAATGACAAATGTGTTATTGTGATTATCAAACATGATTAATCATTCACTTTAAAAACACCATGCATTTAATAAACTTTAAGTGAAATTCAACAGCAAAAAAATAAATACAAAAACAAATATATATAGATGTATAAATGAATATATATTCAAGTAAATCATTATATATAAATAAAGGTCAAATAAATAATATAAATTAAGTTTAACATGCACGCTCAGAACCTACAGAAAACATATATTCAATATCTAAAAATAATAAATACAAATAAATTAGTCCAAAATAAAGTACAAATATGTTGTAATGTACTGCCACAACCAACCGAAAACTCCTCAACATATATTCAACATTTTGGTAAAAAGTATTAAACATATTCCAGTTAGTAACAGCCAAATGAGAGAATTGTGAAACATTACATTACAATATATATTTTATCTTGATTATCTTGTTTTCCTTATTGTGGAAGCAAAATAATAATTGAAAATGAAATTTCGTACGTCATCCCAGTCCCAAACAGCTAATTTACTACTACTACAAAGGCCAGTTACCTGTGGATACAGCGAGGAGCTGGCGGCGTGCAGCAGCTCAGTGAAGGCTCTGTTGTGCTGCAGTCTGACCGTGCTGAACTCATCACTGATGGCCAGAGGTGAGAGGAGGTTCATAGCGGCTAAACGCTGGCCAATGACTGTCAGAGGACACAACAAAATCATCTGTAACTCCATTTGGAATAAATAATTATTAATCTCAGAGAAACATTACACAGCCTGGTGTAGTTACATGATGGTAAACATGTATTTGCAGCTTATAAACTAGCTCAAAATAGCAGCACAGCATCTCAGTTCATACCTTTAAACAGCGTTCGTGAGCGAGCTGGGTTGCTCTCGTAGACGAAGCACAGGTGCTCCAGTAGAGACCCCAGGAGAAGGTGGTTGGGGATTGCTGAGGCAAACTCTTGAATGGACGGGTACTGTCGACCGGCCATCAAAACCTCATGGTTATTATCTGTGTCGGATGCTGAGCACACAGAATTTTTTAAAAAAATGAGACAGGAAGGAGGCATTGGCAAGTTATGAAGAAATAAAACACTGTGTTGGGATAATTATTTTTCTGTTGTTGAAATTATATTTGACTTAACATGGCTTCTATGAAACCAAACAATACACATATAAACACAATATTTCTTCACTTCAGTTCAGTCTTACCTTCTTCAATAACTTTTGCTATCAGTTCAACGATGTTTCTGTCTCCGAGGTCCATATTTTTCTGTATAAAACCCCTTTTGGCGCGATATTAAGCACTCAGAGCTGTATTAATGATTATCCTGTTCACCTCCAAGGCAAGAATGAGCTCATCTTGTTTATACATAAGGGGGCGTGCACAGCAGTAATGCTTATCTGCCTGGTGCAGCGGACACCAGCCTCCTCCACCTACTGTAGTCACACACTGACTGTGAACACACGACCAACCAAGCTGAGACACTTGGTCACTGTGCCAGAATAGAAAGGATTAATATCTGTCCTGCACTTCTTCATGCTCACTTCATTACACTACAGGATGTGTGCAGGGGGCATGTCTAGACTTGTTCTGAAGCATGAATGAAACTGAATGCAAATTGAACTTGATTTTACATCATAGTGATGTCATTACACACATGCAAACCTATTGGTCAACTGCAAGTGTGTATGACTATGGGTAAAGGGGTATTCCACCAAATGTATACATAAAGGTCAATGTACTCTCATGAATTAGTTCAAGAAAATGTTGCATACTCAAAATACAAGGGTTGATTTTCAAAGCTGGAGTAATAGTGGGATGGGCACTTCATTACAGTGTTATAGTTATAGAACTGATAACTGCTCAACTACAACCATGCTTGCTTACAAACCCGACAAAGTTTTACACTATTATGAGACGTTTTATTCAGGTATCATTGAGTCAGGTATTGTGGGATAACCACAGAGGATAACCGCCACCAAAGCCGAGTAAACAAGGATCAGAATGTGAGGCAGAAACATAACCGGAAGAAGAAAAGCAGCTTACTGTCAAACTGGACTTCATCGTCCTCTTCGCTTGCCAAACTTAATAGGCTAACGGTACTCTCAATCTCGTGTGTCCTGATGGATGTATGATTTTGGAAGACCAAAAGGTTACCGCTACTTCCAGAACCTTCTTCTGACCTCAGGGGTCCGTTGTTGGATGTTGAACTGTACATATTTGTATCTAAAAAAAAATGATGACTTGACAAAATAAAGTACCTATTTTAAAAGGCTGCTCAACTCTCGACAGCTACTTTTCATATCAGTTGTAAGCTGCGTCAAACTAGTCGTGAAAGTGCCGCTCTTCCGGTGTTTACATCGTTTCAATCTCTCAGAATCGACGTTAAAAGATTCTCCGACAAGTGCCATACGGTCTGCCATGTCCAAAGACGGCCATGATTCAACAGCCGTAGAGGGGCCGTCTGAAAATGTATGTGTTTAACTGACAACAGTATCAACTGAAACAGTTTGCCCCTAAACTACAGTGCAACATGAACATATGTATTGCTTAGATATACAACTGTAATCGTGCAGCTTCAAACTACTGAGCATGACCCTACAACAAAAAGCGATTTATTCGTTTTTTACTAGATGAGGTAGATGCATACACGCCCTAACATCACGGTAGGTCACGGAGCTTTTGGTGATGAAATGCTGTAAAAGTCTGAGGCAACGGTTTTGATAAAAAAAAAAAAAAACGTATTAACCTAAAGTGGTATTATTTTAGACACTGCTATCATTCTGATATTCTGTGTGTTTTTGAAGAGGGAGCTGTTATACATGCTAAACATTTTATATTATTGTAAATAAAGTCAAGCTGCGCAGTTTTGCGCACGGGTGAAGCTCGTGAACATTCTGCGCAGTGCGCGCGGTACAACTTCACTTTTGTGTTTATAACGTGATGTTGTGAAGCGGGTTGCAGTTAGACTGTTTACCCTGTGCTAAAATGTATCACTAACAAACGAGCTACATTTGCATAATGATAACATGTTAGTTGGAGTCTCTACCTTCATCTGTTTCAGATTATGTCACATGTCATATATTGAATGAGTCTCTCCTGAAGCTTTTCGTCCTCGAAGATGTCTGATGCTTGGTAAGTTAGCTACCAAATAATTTGTTTAACATTAACTTGCATGCAAATATATTTTTCTATATTAGGCAAAACACAATGTTAACTGCTTGTTACATCCTAGGGCACTTTCCTTACAGTTCTCATGAAGGTTTACACGAACCTGAACGAAACTTAACTGAAAAATCTGCCGATTTATGTATCATTATGTATCTATTAAAATCAAAATACACTGAAGTGCTGACATGAATAATGCGGATGCACTCTACAGTTCGGCATCACAGTTAACTCTCCAACTAGTTTTGACTGAGTAGAACTTATCTTATAGTTAGTTCTGTCCTCTTGTAATCTGTTGCTACAGTGTACATGAAGCAGAAGGTAAAGTTAAACATCATTGTCACTGGTTTTCTATTCTGCAGCTCTGAACCTGCAGGAGCCATCAAGGCCATTGACAAGCACTCAGTGCACCAGATCTGCTCAGGACAGGTGGTGCTAACTCTGGCCACTGCTGTCAAAGAGCTGGTGGAAAACAGCATCGATGCTGGAGCCACCAACGTTGGTAAGCATTGATGCAGAGTATTTTAAAAAGCTGGAACATGACAATGAAGTTTTGATAGCCCACCAATCACAAATGAGAGCTACAACGTGAATGCTGACAAAATAACGAGGTGACAAGGTGTCTGTGTCTAGTACAAAAGTAGCTACTGACCTAGCAAATGTGTGCAGAAAGTCTAATATGTTTCTGTTGCATGTTCCAGATGTGAGGCTGAAGGAGTGTGGAGTTGAACTCGTCGAAGTGTCAGACAATGGCAAAGGAGTAGAAGAGGAAAACTTCGAAGGACTGAGTAAGTGTTAGCTTTGTTGATATCCACCCAGTTAGTAAGTCTGCCTAATCTTTCTGGTTAAGTGTAGCCTCTTCCGTCTGTTCTGCAGCATTGAAGCATCACACGTCAAAGCTGCGGGATTTCTCTGACCTCATCCATGTGGAAACATTTGGCTTCAGAGGTGAAGCCCTCAGCTCTTTATGCGCTCTGAGGTAAAACACGAACACAGCATTCATTCAGCACTATTTTACTCATCGCCTCATCTTCTAAAATCCCCTCTGACCCCTTTGCTTCAGTGACCTGAGTGTGGTGACTTGCCACGAGTCCAGCCAGGTGGGGACCAAGCTGGTGTTTGACACCAAAGGACACCTGGTGCAGCAGTCCCCTCACCCCCGGCAGCAGGGCACCACAGTCAGCCTGCAGCAGCTCTTCTACACCCTGCCTGTTCGACACAAGGAGTTCACACGCAATATTAAAAAGGTCAGTGAGTAAAAGCATTCATATGTTTTAGTCCACTATGTAACTACAAATCACAGACATTTTTTTAATCTCTTCATTATTTCCAAAGCAAACTTTCCTACATTGGCTACCTTGGCGGAGGTCTGCGCTCTCCGAGTGCTTTTCTAGTTTTATAATATAATCCAGCATTTCATTGTTCTGTATTTTCAGGAGTATACCAAAATGATCCATGTCCTGCAGTCCTACTGTGTCATCTCTACCGGGGTGCGGATCACCTGCTCCAACCAGAATGGGCAGGGAAAGCGCAGCACCGTCCTCAGCACCAGTGGCAGCCAGAGTATGAGAGACAACATCGGGGCCATATTTGGACCAAAACAGGTTGGAGCACATTTCTTCTCTCTGCTGTTTATTTGCAATCTGTAGAAGCTGTAAGTCCGACCATATCCCTGCTGTGAGATAACAGTCTCAGTTCTCCGTGATGCTGCTTAACACCAAATTAAATACTTTTCTTTATGTTACCTGTAGAGAAAATGTATAATTTCTTAGTTCAAGTAAAATATGCATAAAGTTTTGTCAAACTACATGATTTGCTAATATTAAAAAATGTCCCTGTGTGTTTGCAGCTACAGAGTCTTCTGCCATTTCAACAAGTATCTCCTGCAGAAAATGTTATAGAAGAATACGGACTCAAAGAAGCAGATCTACCCAAACAGCTTTTTTCGTGAGTTGCCTGTATATCCCGTGTCATATATATATATATATATATATATATATATATATCTCCTGTGTATGCCTTCTCTGCAAACAAAGCAATTAAAAAAACAACACTTCAACTCTGTTTGGCAGCATCACAGGGTTTTTGTCCCGAGGAGACCATGGTGTTGGGAGAAGTGCTACAGACAGGCAGTTCTTTTTCATCAACAACAGGCCATGTGATCCGGTTAAGGTAATTTAAGTTTATGTGTCTCTATTTATCATTTAAAAGCAGACTGCAAACATTACTGCAGCTCACTTGTGGCAAAACTCATACTCACAATGATTTAAGTGAATGTTGATATCGTGATTTTTTAACACAATTTTGAAACATCATGAAAAAATGAAACCTTTTAGCAGTTTTAGTGATTTCTGGAACTTAAAATAAAAAAACATGAGATAAATAAGTAATAATATAATTTTATTATTAAACAATATAATCAAAGTTTGTCTATATTATCTTGTTTTTATGATCCCTGGAAGTCAAGATCATAATTGAATTAAAAATGGTTAAATCCTCAATAGTCTCATGAAGACATATTCTATATTATCCCAATTATTATTCAGATTATTTTTTATGTTTTTCTCTTTATTTGCAGGTGACCAAAATTGTGAATGAAGTGTATCATATGTACAACAGACATCAATATCCGTTTGTCGCCTTGAACATAGCTGTTGCCTCTGGTAAGAAAACTGCTGAGAAGCTATTTGTGAAACACACTCCTGACTTTCTGTACTAACTGATAGTTTTTGTGTTGTTATTTCAGAGTGTGTGGACGTGAATGTGACTCCAGACAAACGGCAGATTTTCCTTCAGGAGGAGAAACTCTTGTTGGCTATTCTAAAGAGCTCTCTCATCAGCATGTATGAGGCCGGAGTCAATAAGATCAGCCTGAACTACACACCCTTACCCAGGATCAGTAAGAACACACATTTAACCCTGAACATGAAAACACAAGCTGTTTGTATTGATATTATAGCAAAGTCAAATCTTTGAGGGATATTTAAGTGCTTTTATTTTGTCTCTCTCTAGACAAAACGTCTGCACCTGAAATCTGTCAGGTTGTCCCGTCTAAAGAGGACACGCCAGAATCTCCAGAGGACATGGGACAAAAGACACGGAGCTTAAAGTCGTCTTTAAACCTGGCCGGCCTAAAAGCTGCTTTTTCAAGTCACCAGAGCTCCAGTTTTGTGCAAAAGCCTAATCAGGCCAAAGCTGCTAAAAGTGGCCCAACGCAGAAGACAATGCAGTCTTTTTTTAAGGACACGGTCAAACCTCCTACCTGCAACTTAAGTGTAACGTCTCCAGTGAAAACCACAAGAGATCTAGCTGAATTCTCCCCGGTGGGGAAGTCTGTGCTGGATGGATTCAGATACGGAGCGAAGTTATGCAGTGATTTAGACTCTAAGACAGACAGCGCCGTGTCCAGTTGTGACGTCACTTTGTCAGCACCAGATGTTGAGTCTCCTGACAATGTTAAAAAGGAAACGTTGGAAGAAATGCCAGACAATAGTCTCACTGTTCCTGAAGAGCCAGAGTTAAAGACCGAGCCATCCACTGAGGAGGGAACGGTGAGCCCAGACGCTAAGAGAGCCAGGAAAGACAACCCATATTTCCCAGCAGAACACAAACGCAGCACTTTTTCAGAATCCTCTCTGAAGGTGGTGGATGCTCCAGTCTGCCTCCAGAAGAGGACAGTGCCTCTCCAGTTCTCTTTACAAGAGCTGGCGGGGAAGGTGAAGAGGTTACAGGAGCTGCAGAAACAGAGGGCTGGTGAGGATGTGCGCTATCGACGCTTCAGGGCCAAGATCAACCCCGGAGAAAACCAAAGCGCAGAGGAAGAGCTCAAGAAAGAGATCAGGTGAGTTTTTTCTCCTGTGACTACTGATGAACTTGTGAAAAACCAGGTCACATATTGTAAAAAGTGAGATGTCACAACTAAGGCTGCAACAATCAGTCAACTAATCACTTTGTCTATCTCCAGAAAAACAACTTAACAATTAGATAATAGATCATTAAAGTAATTCTAATGCAAAAATGGCAGAAAATGCTGTTGGGAGCCTGTCTAATGTGGATATCTTTAGGTTTTAAACTGATAAAACAAGACAAAACAGACTCTGAGAAACTGGGATGGACATTTTTTTAGCCAAATTATTATTAGAGAAAATAATTGTTAGGTTAATTGATAATCAAAATAATCACTAGCTGCAGCCAGTCCCAACTATACTATAGATAGCTAGAAGGGTTAAAGAGACAGGTGCAGAAACAAAGCATTTCAGACAGTAGGAACATATGGATATATTTGGGTTTTGAATATAGGTATACTTGGCCAGACATTTTGGTTTTTTGAACATTAAGCTGTAAACATGTTCTTGTAGAAACACAAAAAAACAAGTATTAACCTGAAATGAGCATAATATGTCCACTTTAAAGTTTTATTTCCCACACAGTGCAGAAATGTTAATTTATTCTTCTCCTGTATCCCTGCAGTAAAGACATGTTTAAAGAGATGGAGATCATCGGTCAGTTCAACCTGGGCTTCATTATCACCAAATTCAACTCAGACATCTTCATGATTGACCAGCATGCCACGGATGAGAAATACAACTTTGAGATGCTGCAGCAGCACACTGCGCTCCAAGGACAGAAACTCATCGCGTACGAATCTGAATCACTCCATTCATTTTGTGTTTTTTGTGAATGACCTTTTTCCTAATCTACTTTTTTCTGTATTGCAGCCCGCAGAAGCTTCACCTCACTGCTGTCAGTGAAAACGTACTCATGGAGAACATTGAGATTTTCAGAAAGAACGGCTTTGAATTTCTTGTGGATGAGGATGGTACGAGAGTTGATTTTATCTTCAGTTCACAACAATTATTTTGATGATTAAAAATAACGAACTTACCTTTTTATTGTGGCTGCAGCTCAGGTGATGGAGAGGGTTAAGCTGGTATCTCTGCCCACCAGTAAAAACTGGACGTTTGGTCCAGCGGACATCGAAGAGTTGATCTTCATGTTGAGTGACAGTCCGGGGGTCATGTGTCGACCGTCCCGCGTCCGGCAGATGTTTGCCTCTCGAGCGTGCCGAAAATCTGTGAGTTCATACTGATCATAAAACAGACACTGTTAAGTATCCTCAAATGTTCACACCGACAACAATTTCAATATAATCCTTCAAACGTGCAATTTGGTGTTGCGTAACTGACCCTATTGCCTTGGCGGAGGTCTGCGCTCTCCAAGTGCTTTTCTAGTAAGTCAATGTTATTATAGGGTAATTTAATAACAGTATTACTTTTATGTCCATCTGTAGGTGATGATCGGCACTGCCCTCAGTGTCAGTGAGATGAAGAAGCTCGTGGTTCACATGGGGGAGATCGAGCATCCCTGGAACTGTCCTCACGGCAGGCCCACCATGAGACACCTTGCTAACCTGGACATCATCTCTCAAGACTGACCATTTCCTGTCAGAAAATCCTGCTTTATACTGGCTTAATATAACAGGAATGCACTTTGATTCCACTTTATTTCAGTTTAACATCACACTTGTACATGGAAGAGTCCAAACCATTGCTACTATATTTTCGTATGGTTAAACTAGTTGTTAGTTTGTTTTCTCAATAACTGTAAAGATAGTATGTTCTGAATTTATTTGTATTTTTTATATTTTTATTACCCAATTAATGGTGTAAATAAACAACATATTTCAATGTGTGTTCTCTGTACTGGCAATTTTGACATTTCAACCACTTTATTATTACTTTTAGCCAGCTGCATCAATTGCATATTTATTTTAGTTAACCCTTTTAGACATTTATCAATGTGATTTATTTAGCCAACGTTTTGAACTTTGTATTCATTAAATTTAGCAAACTTTAAAACTTTTCAGCATTTACAATCACTTTTTGGTTACTTTGAAGACCCCACTGCTTACTTGGTAACTTTTTCACTCTCAATTGCAATTACAGCTAACTCAATATATGGTATTGCAGTGTATTTTATGTTGTAAACATGTTATATAATTAAATATTGTGACTAATCTAAATTAGTCACAATATTTCCATGTACCCTGGTTGCAGAAGTACCCCACAGGATACAACACTTCTATGAGAATTACTGTGTTCGCCTTTTTGACTAATAGAGGCTGCCGTAGTTGTGAGTTACCGTTACCATGGAGAGCTTGCAAGACAGACCCATAATCGGCGCAAAGTGAGATAACACGGGTACAAAAACATGATGAAACTCGTTCAACATGAAAACGAGAAGACATACGGAAACGCAGCACTGCCACAGACAGCGGAGGAAAGAGAAAAAATAAAGTTAGTGAGCTGCTGTCAAGGTTTAAATGTGAATTCAGCGAGTGTAGAACAACAAAACCATACAGACCTCCGAGGGGAGCAGCCGGAGGATGAGAACATTCATGAACTTCCCACACGTTTTAACTTAATTGTACAGAGGTAAATCTACACGTTAATTCCAATATTATCTTCAGTGCACCTATGAATTTCTATGGACCTGTGACCTTAAAATAATACTGTACATTCTGGTGTTATTGACAGACATGAAGGGGAAACCTGTGAGGGGCAGTTTCATGGAGAAGGGGTTGCTTGTTTTGAAGGAGGACATGTGTACAAGGTAATATTGCAAAAAAAGAAAACGCAGACATATAATACTGATTGGAAAATGTCTAGTGTTAGCCTATCTATTCCAAGAAAATATCCCTTAACATAATTACATTTCTAAGTGGGCAAAAACGAAATATATTTGGATTTTTCCTTCAATCATGCTGTCTAATCAGCATCTTGATATGCCACACCTGTGAGGTGGGATGGATTATCTCAGCAAAGGAGAAGTGCTCACTATCACAGATTTAGACAGATTTGTGAACAATATTTGAGAGAAATGGTTACTTTGAGTATAGAAAAAGTTTAGATCTTTGAGTTTTATATATATATCACAATTTTGTTTTTCTGAAGGGAATGTTTTCCAAGGGACTTATGGATGGACGTGGTGTCTTTACATGGGAAGGCGGAATGAAATATGAGGTAGGATAACATAATAATAAATTATTGTGATAGCTGCAATTAACTTATATTTATTTGAGTTTTCTTAAGCAAAGTGCTTAACACATGACAATAACACATGCATACATACAATTTTTAAAAATGCATCATGTTTGGTGACAAAAATAAATAAAACAATACAGTAAAAGTAATAATATATATATATATGGGGTTATAAGTGCTATTTTGTTTTTATTGATTTCTAATACAACAGGGAGAATTTGTGAGAAACATACCCATGGGACAGGGCACCTACACCTGGACAGATGGCAGCTCCTATAAGGGGGAAGTGCACAATGGTGTGCGGCATGGGACTGGAACCTACAAATGTGTAAAAAACAATGTGTCATACACAGGGCAGTGGGATCAGAGCAAGAGGCATGGGAAGGTATGATTCTTCAATTCATATCAGGCATAGATTTTTGAGGAAATATATATATATATTTATAATTATTTCTTTTTGTGTTAGGGTACAGTTTATTATAACCAGGAAAGGAGCTCTTGGTATAAAGGAGATTGGGTGAAGAACAACAGAGAGGGATCTGGAGTGAGATGGTATGTCTTAATAATGAAGTTATCTGTAGGCTGAGTTTCATTTGAGTGCCCAGTGGTGAC
Organism: Serranus cabrilla; assembly: GCA_903364295.1. Taxonomy (NCBI): domain Eukaryota; kingdom Metazoa; phylum Chordata; class Actinopteri; order Perciformes; family Serranidae; genus Serranus; species Serranus cabrilla. The sequence goes on along the minus strand of CAFUXE010000188.1, from coordinate 340,595 downwards.
ATCTGTTTCTTCACAGCTACCCCTCTGGTAACATGTACTCTGGTGAATGGAAGGACAACTTGAGACACGGAGACGGCACAATGAGTTGGCAGAAACTGGGACAGCAGTATGTCGGGATGTGGCAGAATGGAGTCCAGGTATGAAAGCACACCACCTACACCTACATAAACAACATATTGCACAAATTCCAGACTATTTAACCTCCTTTTTGTTTTTGCTCAGCATGGCCGTGGCACACACACCTGGATCCTGAGGCGATCGGATGGATCCCAGTACAACCAGAGCAATCAGTACACAGGGGATTTTGTACAGGGTCAGAGGCACGGCCGGGGAAGCTTTTACTACGCCAGTGGTGCGATCTATGAAGGAGAATGGAGAGAGAATAAAAAACATGGAAAGGTAAGTCAATGATGCAAAATCACCTCTCACAGTCCACACATGTATGGAAGCCCATTACTGCAGTTTAACCCTTTGTTATCCATCCCCCTTTTATTTTTTTTAGAATTGGGGGTTGTGGGCAGTGGATTTTTAGGGTGGGGGTAGCAGGTCAACAATAAATGCCACATAAAAGTGTGCATCATCTCAAAATTGTGATTAATTTGAGATGCAGCTCAGTACTGTGTGTCAAGTTGTTCTGGTCAAAAATGTCTTTAAAAAATCATTAATTTAACCTGTTAAGGTAAAGTCAGAACATTAATATTTTTCTTGCTGAAGTTCATTTCCATGCTAGCAGGTTGAAAAAAGAAAGAAATGACATCTTAGCCTTGAGATGCAAAAAAGGGATGATTACAATGAGAAACTTTCTCTGATAACTTTTTTTAAAATAATGACCTATTATCTTAAAAAAAAAATTGAATTCCAGATACAAAGTCATTATTTTGAGTAGAATTCAGATCAGTCAGATTAAAGGCTCCTTGATTAGAAGTAATAAATACTTCAGATGTGTGTTAGGAAAATAGCAGATGAGAGATCTGGCATCCATTTAAAACTCATTGCTCAACTATGATAAACATGTATGTGCTTTCAAATAATTCTAAAAGTTACTGTATTATATGGCTCATAGGGAAAATTCACTTTTGAAGATGGACATGTCTTTGAAGGAGAGTTTGTGGACGATCAGATGATGACACACCACTTGAATGGAAACAAAGCTCTCCCTCCGCTGCCTGGTACAGTACATTCAAAACGTTCAGCCAGTGTCTGAAATCTTCAGCTACAACAGTATATAATTTAGTGTCTTGTTACAGGTTCATCTATCTTCGGACCTGTCATGGCTCTGAACATTGAATGTCTTCTGCAGAAAATCCCTGACAGAAAGCGTGACACTGAGCGTAAACAGGTCGGGCCCCGTCTCACACTCCAACATCAGCATATGCTCTTTTCCCCACGTCCTTATATACTGAGGCTCGTGTGTAACAGGTGGAGTGTGTGGTGCTGAGGCTGGACAGAGAGCTGAGGTCCATCTATAGCTTCTACAGCAGACTTGGCCACGCCCACTCCCCTGATAACACCTTCCTGCTGTCCCACCTGCAGCTCTGGCGCCTGCTCAGAGACTGTAACATCCACCATCACGGCCTCACTCTGACACAGATAGACCATTTTATCAAAGGTGGGAACCACTAGCGCTCGCACTCTCATATAAACAGGAAAGGGCATTCATAATTACAGTATGTGTGTGGTTAATGTTTTTACTCTGTGTGTCTCAGAGGATTCTACAGCAGCAGAGATCCACTCTCCTTTCACTCCCATGCTTCTGCGTCGGCTCCTCAGCTGTCTCATGGTTGTGGCCTACCACATCTACCATGAAGAAATGGCGTAAGGAATGACCCCTAACAGATCAAACACTGTTAGGTGTCTAAGAATGAACTCAGAAGTTTATGACTAAGTTCTTGCAAAAACCAGTAAATAACTGCAACATCTGGATTACTTTGTAAGGTTAAGTAAGGTAAACTGCAAAAAAAGCTATTGGTTTGAATTAAAATAAGTAAGTTATGTCTGAAGTCTCACCTCACTGCAAGGGGATCGCCGGTTTGATTCCCGCTTATGGTTCTTCTTTGTGGAGTTTGCATGTTCTCACTGTGTCAGTGTGGGTTCTCTCCAGGTCCCAGGTCCGGTTTCCTACCACAGTCATAAAATAAAACAGGATGCTGACTAGAGCTCACTTAAGAGTTTTCTGAAAATTCATCACCTCTCCTCTTTTCACAGGTCACAAAAACACCTTCTGGCTGCCTGCTTTTCCAAACTGATGACTGACAACATCCTTCCTAATGCGAAGAATATAAAAGGTGCAAACAATATAAGATTGTAGGTTTATGTGCATCGACATCTATGAAATGACTGATTTATTATAGCATAAGATAAAAAGTTCCCGTCAGTCAGGGCATTATCAGTTTGCAGGTTCCTTGATGGTCGGGGGTTTTGTCTAAGCTGACACACCTACAAAAATCTGCACTATTCAACATTGCTTAGGTCAAAGTTATAGGATATATAGTATTGCTATAATGGTGTCTTTCATTAACTATAGCTGTGTTGCTCCAGGTTTCCTGTTTAGGCAGCCAGACTGTGCATTAGTGGCTGTGAAATACTTAAAGAAGTGCTGGGAAATCTACCAGGCTTACTGCAGAGTCAGTGCAGCCCCCAGAGAGGACCAGACCATCACCTGCAGACACCTGCTGTGGATGTTCAAGGTGCAGCAGAATGCAACATGAACATTATCATGCAATTGCAATAATTTTTTTTTTTACCAGCATTCAGTGCATTTATCATTACATTGTGGTTTATTGTAACCCCTGCCAGGACCTCCGTCTGCTGGACAATAACCTGACTACAGCTAAATTAATGCAGATCATCGCTGCAGAGAGCCACGACCCCAGCAACCTGTCCTCCTGTCTGGATCTGGAGGTCTCTTTATAGAGTTTGCACCAGTGTAATTAGAAATGCATTGTTTCAGTGCCAATTGAGCATTCATTTTCTTACCCTTTTTGTGTATTTCTTTTCCTTTCTGTGTCGCTCGTCTTGTTGTCCCACTTTTTGCTTCAGATTACATTCCTGGAGTTCTTTGAGGTCCTGCTGGGCTCTGCTGAGGTGAAGTGTCAGCAGGTCACTGGAGGCTTGAAGGAGAGCCGAGCCCCATCCCGCCCCGACGCCGAGGCCACGAGGGATCTACCTGAGGTGGAAACAAGAGAATATTCTGCAAAATACAGACTGCCTTTAAGCCTCTTTGCACCAACTTATTTACTTTATCTAGCCTTCTCTGATTTAATTACACAAATGGACAAAATTGTGAATTCTGCACAAGAAAACAGACGAGAAAAAAAGAGTTTTTACTGATTTCTCTCTCCAGGTGGAAGCTCCAGTGAATCACTCCATGTCTCCTGAAATCTCCAGACCCAAATCAGCAGAGGTTGGTTCCATCAGAAAAATGTCCAGTATTTATATCAATATCGTAATTCTCATGCTGTTGATATTATTGAAATATGCTGAGCTTGGTTATTTGTATTTACTGAAACTTCAATAACATATATTGCATTTACATCTTATAACAGACCAGCGAGAAAGCAGAATCCTCCACTGCTCAACAAGATGTCAAGACTAAAATCAATCAGTCTGCAGGTTTGTTTTTCTAATATGCACATACATATTGACAAAAAGGATGAAAATGGGAAGACATTTTATTATTTTTAATTATTAACTTATTTTTCTTTCACGGTTTTTCTATTTAAATTAACTTTGATTCTCATTGTATGTTGTTATTTTCTATGGTTGTCCTTTATCCTTATTTTTTTCTCTTCTCATCCATCCACCATATAAACTTCACTCAAGACTCGGCTTTAAACATGCACACACTAACAACATAACCCTGCTGTATTATTTCTTGAGGAACTAGTTTTATGTGATTAAAAAACAGAATATAATCCTCAAAAATGCCTTTTTTGTGTTTATATTTGTGTTAAAATACAAACATGTTTAGAGCACACAGAATTGCAAAGAAGTGAAGGAAAGGAGGTGCCAACCAGACGAGTGAAGGCCAAAGACCGTGAGGTGGAGCTCTGGAAACAGACAATCCATCAGTTCTTCCACCACTTTTTCTTCCCGGCTTTTGAACATCATCAGATTGTGTCCAGGAACCTGAAGGAGGAGAAGCTTCGACTGGAGGCTCAGCGACGCATCGCTCTCGCCAAAGCTCAACAAAGAGCCAGGTAGTGCACTTCAAGCTACTCCCAGAGAAGAGTTTTTTTATTTTTGTTCTTTAATGTACTGATTACAAATATTAAAGATAAATGCATTCTGGGTCATGATGTGGAAATCCACTGTGCGGGCTGAATATAAATTTTACAGACAGTTTTTTGAGTTGCACTGAAAAATAAAAGCCATATTTATACATCAACTCAGCCACTAGATGGCGCCTTTAAACTTTTCCTTGCTGTAGCTTCCTGTACAGTTTTATCTGTTTTGGGTATGAACTGTCACCACCCATGTCCAAATCATCCTACTGCTGCTTTACTCACATTATTGTGCAATATACATGTGTAGTTCTTAGTGTCTTACTGTGTTACAGGCAGAAAGGGCTTCAGAAGGCTGATGATTGACCAGAGCAGCAGAGAAACCTGACGGACTCTGGATGAAGCTCACCATTGAGTACCTGAACTACTCACAGCTTAAAAAACAAACAAAAAAAGTCCTCAAATACAGAGAAATATAAAACTACTGAGTGCCCTGCTGAGTTTGTTCTTGGATATAAATGAGGAGTAATGGCCATTTTCTTGCTATAACAAGAACTTTAATAGTTAAGACCAAACTATTTTCCAGCAATCTAAAAATTAAAGTAAAATCACACATTTTTTTTCCAAAATGTTACAAAAGTAGCCGTTATATATCAAAATAGAAGGATTTAAAACAAAAACGTTGCTGCACATTAGAGAGGAGGGGTGAAGACCATGAGGTCACTTGGACAGCAAGACTGGCGTATCCGGTCCTTCGGGTCCGGGGTGAAGAAAAGCATGGGGGAGTCGGCTGCTGCCTGGGGCTGAAAATACACAAAGACAAACACACCAAGAACATTCAGCAACAATACGGTGGAAATTCATTGATGTTAGTGATAGTTAAGAAATCAATGTGAGTATTTTAAAGTAAAGGGAAAAACATTAACCTGTGGCGACTGACGAGCAAACACCGAAGGCACCGCTGGATGTGCTGTGGTGAAAGTGAGAAGTGAGTAAAGACAGAAAAAATAAACCCACAGTGTGGTGTTCCATTACAACCAAGCAATCAACATATTTCAATAAAGAAACCCTACCGACTGCAGCTTTAGTATCCATTAGTGTTGTTAAGGTATAAAACCCAGGTGTATATAGGTTATACGCATGCACTGTTCTTATGGGCATCAGCCGTACCTGGTTCTTGTGGAGCAAGCAGGTCCTCCGATTGTCCTCTGGGACTCTCCATTTCTATATCCACCGCCATTGGGGACAGTGTCTCTACGGTAACGGTGTCCCGCGGTGACAGGCTGCACCTCTGTGAAGGCTGGAGGTAACGCTCAAAGTCCAACCCAGGAATTTCCTGAAACGGAGAAAATAACTTGTTCATTTTATTGCAAGTGAGAACTATTGAAAATCATTTCAAATTATCTTTTGAGAAAGTTTCTCATTGTTTTTAGAGATACCAAGTCATTAAGATAATTTAGTTTATTATAATAATGCACAGGACTTTTTTTCCCCATCACATCACAGACATGAGTCCCATAAAAAGCAGTCTGGATCACAGCTTTAAAAAAAAAAAAATGGTATTAAGAGACTTTTTTTTAATACAAAAGGAGGACTAGTAAAGTCTGAAGGTGTGTTTACCTCAACCACTGAGCTGTCTGGTGTGGGACACACAGACTCCACAGCAGGAGGCTGGCTGGGCGTAACACAGGGTGACAACATGAAACTCAGAGATGATGGAGGCTCAGGGGCCTGCGGGGCTGGATGAGGTGTTTTGCAGGGAGACGGGGACAGTCTTGGAGAGAGAGGGAGGTCAACACCAACAGACTCAGCTTGTTCCTCTTGCTCCTCGACTACAGAAATTGATGGAAGTGGATGTGCAGGTGTGGGTGTGCTCAATTCAGGCATGTCCTGTGTGGAGACTGTGTGTGACTGGGGTGCAGGGCTCCCCTCTGGCTCTGTGAGGTCTGGAAGCGCTTCCTTGACAGCTGAGAAACAAAGGGAGGTATTTGCAGTGTCCTTTCTGTTGCGGGAGGACTGAGGAGTGCCGCGCTGAGACTTTGGTGTCTGTGCTGGGGTTAGGCTGAGGGCGAGACGGAGGTGGGCGGGCTGAGCAGGAGAGGCGGCCGCTTGAACGGGGGTCTGTGCCAGCGCCAGGGACCGCCGGGTGACTCTCCTCGGTGAGAGGTAGCTGGAGCAGGGAGAAGCCTGAGGCAGCACGGCAGCACTCAGACGACTGGATCTCCTCACTGAACCTACAGACACGACAACATGGTAAAGTACCCAAACACTAAGAAATGCAATGACAGACGAGGCATTTGGCTCTTCTCACCTGATGGTCTGGCTGGGCTTTCTACCTGGAAGAAGCCTCCGTCAAAGACCACCTTGTCAGTTGCTTGGGGTTCTGGTTCCTGAGAGTCCTGGCTGGGGTTTTCCTCAGCGTTCCCAGCATCCTTTGCTGCTTTCTCTGCCTCGGCCGCCTGCTGTTTGGCTTTCATGGCGGCTTTCACGGCAGCCAGGCGAGACTTGGCGCCCGCTTTACTTCCTGTTGGCTTGGCGGCTGCAGGTGGTTTCTGAAAAGTCAGGCACAAAGACTTAATATACACATCACGGCATTTATACCCCATAACATAGCAAACAAATGGTTTTACATGGCAGGATTTCCCTGAAGAACAATGCATAGCCTCATACAGTAAGATATTTATTCACTGGAAACAGTCTTCACCTTCACCACTTTCCTCTGTCGTGGTGGCGGCGGTTTGTACTCCTCCACCCAGCCGCGGCTCTCCGCTTCTTTGAGAGCGTCAAACTTCTTGTTGACGTCCTCTACCTGAAAGTACAAAACATATAGAACTATCCATCTATGGATGTCTGTGAAACAATGTGTCGCCCCTCTCTTGTGAGACACTGACCTGGTAATACACCATGTCCCAGAATCCCTGCAGGTCGGTGCAGGTGGTGATCTTCTCCCCTCTGCCCAGTTCGCAGTCGTCCACCAGACCGCTGAACTGGTTGAAGCGCTCCTTCATCAGCAGCCTCGCCTGACCGATGGCCGTACGCATCCGGTCTCTCACTGAACAGACGAGAGTACAACTGTTCAGTTTGGGAATTTTTCTAAACAACAGCGCCACCAATTATAGCTACACTCACTCTCTTCTGGGATGGACTCATCCTCCACTTTGAACTCCCAGCCGGCACACAGAGTCAGCAGTCTGTCCGTCTCATTAGTGATTTCAGATCTGGATGATACACGGACAGACATTTATGTAAAAACTTTTAATAATCTAAAAAAATAGAAAACTTGAATAGATTTTTTAAAGGTATGTTACCTGAAGTATGGTACGTCATGCTTGGATTCCAGGGGGCTGCCTGGAGTCGGTGATGTGCACGGAGCAGAGCGGCGAGGGGATTTAGGAGGAGACGGCTCGCCGGACTCAGCCTGAGGCTCAACGTTGAACAAAGGGACGTCTGGAAGACTGAAGCTGGAGCTAGGTAGAGAGAGTTTTAAATCACTAATATACGGAGAGGCTCCAAAAACAAAAACAAGGAACAATATAGAAATATTTCAGCAAAACTACAAACAGACGAGAGGGACAGCAGACTGACCTTGGTGTCAGGAAGGCGTCTGCCGAGCGCGGAGTGAGAGGCTCGAACTTGAAGGATGATAAACCGGTGGGAGCTGAGAATTTAAAACCCTCTGGAGCAAAAGATGATAAGGATGATGGTTCTTCAACGGGAACCACAGCAGGCATGGAGTCAGCGGGAGCCTGGTCCACCGCCATGTCTTCCTCCTCAGAGCACGGTGCTGGGCTCGGGGGACAAGGTTTTTCCTCTGGTTCCTGAAGCTCTGGCTCCTTCAAAAGACAGAAACAGCAAGCCAATTAATTGACATGTTACTGGTAAAAAGATGTCATTAATTTAACACACTTTGTGCAACACTGGTGGTAGACTAATTAGTTTTTTTTTGTTTTTAACAAAGTTTAGTTTTCTGATTACATGTGGACCAGGGCTGGGCAATACCAATATTGTGACTAGATACTGTATTAGATTTGAGATATTGGCATGAGTGATTTTTTATTTTAAAAAAAACACCCATTACGTAAATATCAAACAAGATATCTGCATTACATACCAGTCGTGCTCTGTAATTATCAGTCTACCATTGACAAACCATATTGGTCACCCACAGTGTAAAACTCACAGTAATGCTCACCTTGGGTACAGCAGGCTCAACAGAGTTGTCTTCAGTTGCTGTGTATTAAAGGAGAGTAAATTGTAAAAAAAAATGTTCCAGAAGTAAAACAACTGTTCACATGGGAAAACTGATTTGTCTCTGAAGTCGGACGGCTCTTCATCAACATTTAATTCTACCTTTGCAGTCGTTTTGTTGGTCAGCAGGTGGAGCCACATGGCTGACAAACGCCCTGCTCCTTGTTGTTCTTAAATCTGAGGGTGAGGAGAGACATTTAAGAATATTGAGAGTGGTTTCCTTGAACAGTGGGACTCGGCACTTTTGCTTTGATGGCCACGTTTTTAAAAAAAAACTGCTTAATTGTTATTCTTGGCTCAGTGTACCTGCAGGCTTACCCTTAGGTTTGTCCTTCATCACAGGAGCTGCTGTCACAGGAGGCTTTTTGGCTGATCTGGTGGATGATGCTCGTACGACAGGCTCCACTTCAGTAGGATGGCATGATGCAGAGACACAGATTAAGATGCAAATTAGTAAACTTTATAGGGTGAAACCAACATGATGGCTGGTCCCAATCTCCAGTTATGTGCAAGGATTTTTATTCTCATTACATACCGGCACAGACTTTGGTCTTGGAAACAGCCGGTGCAGGTGCCAGCTTGATAGGAGCAGCACGGCTCCTGGTTGATCTCTCCACAGCAGGCTGAGCTACAGGAGGAATGAGAGGTCAGATTTAAAATGCACCAGGTTACAGAAGACATGATGCTTCATTTAAAATAGTGAGCAACATTTGATGAATTTACCTTTCTTAACCACAGTGTTTGGATCCTGCATCTTGAGAGGCTGCAGAAGAAAAGCGATGCAACAAAGTGCGTGTTAGTTTTAAGTTTTGTGAATTTTAATATGAGAACACATGAGAAAATGTCTTAAAGAAAGCAGTACCTTCTGCACTTGAGGCTGCTGTTTCATTGAACGAGTGACCCTGGTGCTCTGGGAGGGAGCTGTGCTTACTTTTGTCTGAAAGACAAGCAAATATTATCAGATGATCACTGGAATCATTACAGCTTAACCAACTTCATATCCAAAGGAACAAATAAAATCACAGGTCCCCCCTCACCTCCTTAGCTCTAGTTGAGGCAGGGACCGCAGGCAGAGGGGCAATGACCAGGCTGTCCGTTGCATGGTACATCCCTGTCTTGAACACCCCTTTACGCTGCTTTTCCCTCTTTTCCTTCTCCTTCTCAAGAGCCTTACGCTCTTTCCAGCGCTCAAGCTGTTTCAGCCTTTCTTCCGCAGCCGCCTCTGTGAAGAAAATGGAAAATTATTGCTGTAGGTGCCTCATTGCAAACATGTTATCAGGTTTAACTCAAAGTTGTGATGGGAAATGAAGCCGTACGTTTAGCAGACTTTGCATTGTTCAGCGTCTTCTCCTGAATGACTGACATGTTGGTCATTGCGATGGAGGCATCCAGGCAAGACATTTCCAGCTCCTGGAGCTTCTCCAGCTGTCTGCGCGTGTTCACGGCCCGTTGTCGGTTCTCCTTCTGAGACTGAGACTTCCTACGGGACATTTTTACCCTCAGCATTGACACACTGGTGTCCCGCTGGCGCAGGTGAGCAAACCGAGAATCCATTTTTAAGTTATCTGGAACGAGAGAAAGAAGAAGGTGCAATTACAGGTACATTGCTTATGAAAGTTAATGGAGGCATTAAGGTGCAATATATCTGATGCCAACTGGCACAAAGAGTATAAACTGGGTGAACAAAATCTAAAAAAAAAAAAATGATAGGAAGTAAAACTGAAGTTGTTATGGCAAACCTATAGACAACCGTGGTCAACATAATGTCAAATGCTTTAAAAAGGATTTTTTTTTTTTATTTCTTTACACTTAAAGTAATCCTTAAGTTATTTACATTTAGGGAAGTTATTTACAAACCACTTTGGACATGATGACATCTCATTTTAATCACTGATCATAAAAGAAACCTGGACTAAACTGCCCAGTGCATGTCAGTTTTTCAATTCATCTGAGATATTTTCATGATGTATTCATTAAAAATTATTTTTGAAATAACTCCAAATAAGCAAGCAACAAAATCCTACAAGTATGTACAAATAAAATAAAATAAATTAAAGTACATGTATAGTAAGAATCTTTTGGGGCTTTAACTGATTATTGTTGTTAGATTGATATAACAAATATCATTATACACGACTGTGCTTCCCTTCTTGATTGACTCAAATTACAGTCAGTGGTGTGTGTCAGTCCTGGTAAGTTTGTCTCCATCTTAACTTGGCTAACAGTTAAATCAGCGAATCTAAGTACCAAATCAAAAAGCCACCGATGATCCTAAAAGCAAAACACACAGGGTCCAAAACTGCCAATTCTGTATCAAAAAACATACACATTCACTTCGATCGTCGATTTGTTAGCTGATGTTTATGACGGTAAGACGAATTAATAAACAATATATAAAATAGTTGCAATGGAGTTAAGAAAAAACAAAATATTACGTTCAAAATAAGCTAACGTAAAACGGACTCGACTAGCTAACGTTAGTTAAACCGACCAGCAAACCAGAGGAATCTCAAACTATCGAACTTACGATACTTGTTGAAATAGCGACTACAAAGCGGAACCTAAACCTTTTTAGTTAGTATAACTGATATTCATATTACCTTGCTCGTTTCCAAAAAAAACGTATAAAATAAAGTTCCTCTTCTTTTCGTCTTCAGCACAACAAACGGACTCAGCGGTCCAACCTGAAAAACACAATCATGGCGGTGACTTTTTGAAACTCACGTACGGTGACGCTGATTGGCTGCTAGTCGACTGAAACGGTGAGCGCTGATTGGCTCTTTTTCTTCTTCTACAGATTGTTTTTCTGTCGTAACAGAAGAACAAAGATCTGCTGCCACCCAGTGGTCTGAAGTGGGGAGCGTAAATGTATCTTTCTGCTTCATTACAGTTTGTTGTTTTTGTATATATATATTTTTTTTACATACATATAAAAACTATTTGGCCTGAGGTATTGGGGGTTAATTTTCCTCTGTAATTTCAACCTTCAACAAAAAGTAAATATCTTGGCATGTTCTAGAAGTTATTTGAGGTAAAGTTTGTTCTTTTGCCTATTTAAAATGCAGAAATAAAAATACACATTTCATTGAGAAAGCCTTACACAACAAGTGAGCCATAAAAGTTACAAGTTATATGCTGCAATAATTTTCAATAAACAATGTAATGTCACTCTTTATTCTAATGATCTGATAATGTGTCACATTGAGATAAACATGAAAAAAGACATTTGTTACACCAAGTAAAATTATTTCTTAATTTATTTAAAGTTAGCGCAGTTGTTTACAAACCACAATACTTTTGACATGATGACATCTTATTTTAATCACTGATCATCAGAGAAACCTGGAGTAAACTGCCCAGTGCATGTCAGTTTTTAAATTAATTTGAGATATTTTCATGATGTGTTCATTAAAAAAACGTTTTGAAAGAAATCCAAATGAACAAAAACCCTACAAGTATGTACAAAGAAAATGAAAGAAATGAAAGTACATGTACAGTAAAAATCTGGATTTACACTTAATTACAAGAGAAAATTACAATTTTATAGGTTAAATAAAAAAAAAAAAACTTGGTGACAAAGCTTTAATTTTCTTTATTTTACAATGCAATTATTGCATTACGCTGATGCTGTCGTGATACCCTGCAACAGTGACAGTTTTTATTAGTGATGTGGAACAGTCTGTCTGTCTGTCTGTCAGCTCCGTCAGTCCAAGAAGAAAATGTTGTTGAACTGCGTCGCACAAAGCCTCTTAACCTCCTCTGCAGCAGAGAAAAGAGAAAAAGGGCATTAAGGGTGAAGAACAGATTATGCATCAAGGCAGATTGTCTATTGTGGTGGCAGGACACAGATTTAGTCGTGGCCAGGTGGTGGAGGCATACCGTTCACTTCAATCAGGTTGGCGTTCTTCTGATTCAGGATCACGTACAGTTCTCTCTGGTCTGACTTCTTGCCGACTACCCAGTAGTCTGTCATGGCCTTTACGATGATTTCTTCATCCTCATCCACCCTGGGAGGCAGAGAGAAGCACAAATAAAGGCCACAATCACTGTCACATTTCACATTTTTCTCCTTGTACAGTGTATTTTAGGGGGCGACTGTTCTTCAGATTTACTTACACAAACCCCAGATCTTATTAAAAAGTCAAGTTCAAATACTAAACCTTTGAATTTAACATTAAAAACACACACAATGACTTACATTTCACTATTTTATTACACAAATAGCACTGTGGGTAAGCAGCGTCTACACAACATCTGCACAAAAAGAGGAACTGATAATGACACTGGCATAACTGCTCTGAATGTCAGTTTGTCTCATGGGAACTCTCACATGATCTGAGTCTCATGACGGCTTCCAAAGAGAGCGACTTAACAAAGTTACCAGGATTTATGGAGGAAAGTGTAACCGCTGTGATGTTATCCGGGGGGAAAGATTGTAGTTTTACACATTTTCTTTCTTGGTTTTGAGAATTTTTAAACACGGCACAGCTGCTGTTTAGTAAGGAACCCTGAGAGGCATGGGAGAAAAAACCAAGGATCTAAATGGTTTTCTTCCCTGTGTTTATGACCTGACAGGTGAAAAGAAGGTTTTTCCAGGATTATCTCTCTATGTTGCCATTTTCTTTCCATGTATGAAACAGGTGGAAAATAACAGTTTTGGCAGGTGATGTTTTTTATGGTCAGGATAATTTCATCCTGAGTTGTTTTGGCCAGAATGATCATTTCAACAAAAAGCACTTTTCTGACAGGATAATTTTCTGTTTTACAGATGAAAACACCTGTTTTTTTGTTCTTTTTCTGGAAAATGTTTTTTCCCCACCTGTTTTACAGATTTAAAACAGAAAGAAACGGAAAGATTATCCTGACAAAAATATGTTCCACCAGTTCCTAAGTTATAAACAAAGCAGAGAAAATAATTCAGAGTATTTTTTCTTGCTTGCCTCTCAGTGACAAACACATATTTCTGAAAGCGTTCCGTAAAGATACATATCAATAAACACAGCCACATTTAAAAAAAAGAATGATTAATGAAGCTCTCTGCTGTACCTGGCGAAGTCACAGTTGATGTCTCCCAGGATCTTCATGAGGTCGGGGTGGACCGAGGTGAGGCAAACACTGGCGGTCTTCCTCATGTGGATGGTGCTTTTCTCCGCCAGGTTCATGTGGTTGAAGTAGATGAACTTAAACTGGGGCTCCTTCTCCGGCCTGAAGGGGCGCAAATACGAAGAACAACTGCATTGAAAAGGTTTAAAAGCAAAGCAATAATACAAGAACAGTAACTTCTGGGTTTACATGATCCAGTAAAGTTTACCCAGCGGGTCAAAACCATTCTGTAAACACACATAATGAATAGATGATACTGTAAGCCAGAACACTTTGGATGATAACATCCAACAAAAGGAAAAATGTGCATTTTAATTAAGCCCACTCCATCGTCCACCCACGGATTCATTATTATTACCACAGCTTACCTGACCCTGATTTCCTCTCTGGAAGAGTGTATGTTTTCAAACTGATTTTATTTATGCTGCCTGTAATTATTTACAGTCCCACCGGGCCAAATCAGGACACAGAGCTGAATGCCAGCTGAGGAATTTGGGACGGCATCATTTATTCAGTGGATTCTTCACTAGGGTGATTAAAAAAGGAGCCCATCAAATTGCCCGGGGCCAGGGAGTCCGGGCTCGGATTACAGGCGAGGGCGTATCAGAAGCTAACTGCCGGGGTTAAAGGAGAGCGGGCCAGGATGCCAGTCTTTAAAGCTGCGCTGCTTGAGTTACCCCTAAGTAGTGCCCTGACGGTATCCAGGGGTATCAGAGTCTCCTCTGTCACTGCCAGCCAGGCTCAGCTCATACAAAAGGATGACTGTAAACTGGTGACAGCACGGCTGCTGTTATAACCAGCTCTCCATTAAGGTGATAAATGCTTTCATCTGATACTGATGGTTTAAATTAAGTTATGAAGCTCCAGCGCAGTAGCTGAGCTTCCATTGAAGTCGAGGCGAATTTTAAAGCAACATTTTGAGAATTTGGGACGTTTCCATCAACTGGTTTAGATAAAAAAATCAAAGCTGCATAAACGTACTTTTGTCCGAAGATGGCAGTGTGATGTGTAGCTTTAGGCTAATCCGTCAGTAAACAGTAGAAGAAGAGAAAAAACGACAAAAAAGAGGTTGCAAATCGAACAGCTTTGGTCACCCACGAGAGAAAATGGAGAGACGTCTTTAATAATTCAAATCAATTTAGCAACTTATAATTCTTCTTTCATGTGAGAGCGGAAACAGCTGATCGGTCATGTGAGTTGAATGTTCGTCAGAATTTATTCAGAAAACCAAGAGTTTCAATCTCCTGTTTAGCGCATATTATTATACTATTCAAAAAATGCGAAAAAAAATACATTTTTATCGATTTTTGGTGTTTCCATCAAGCTTTCCTCATGCAAATCTTCAAAATGCACATTGAAATTAATTGATGGAAACATGACTAGTGTTGTTCAAGGCAAACACCTGACCCGAAACAAAAACAAGAGCGAGTCATCTTCAGAGGGTGGTAAGTTGTCTCAACTGACCCTGATATCCTGCGGTTAACTGTGAACTGTTCACATATGTCGGATGCCAGCAGAGTGAGCTGAGGGCCCACCAAGCCGTCCAGCTGCTCACAGAAGTCCCTGGTCAGCTCCACAGAGGCTGCAAAGAGACGGGGGAGAAAGTCATATTTAGCCTTGAATGAGCAGTAAAAAACCCTACATGCTAAAAACAACAAACACCAAAATAATAGGCCTTTATTCTCAGAAATGAACCAGTAAAAGGGAAGTGAAAGCATCCTGTACGTACAGTGCAGCAGGAGAGTGAAGGTGCACACTTACCGCTGATCATAAAACAAGCCGCAGCGCTCATCGCCTGGAAAACAGCCGATCGGTGCAAGTTAAACGCAGAATCAAGGTCACGCAGGTTAGAAATGGCATTAATTTGATGAGGAGCATTATGGGATGCACTTCATCACTTTAAAATTCAGCTGTCTAATCCCAAAAATCCATATCGTTTGATAGAGCAGTGGAATATAAATCACAGATTAAAAAAATCATTCAAAAAAATGAATAACACCCCCCGACACACACACACACACACTTTTTTAATACATAAAAACCCTCCTTTATGCGTCTATTATGACAAACAGCAGCTCATATTTACTCTCCTGTACCTTATAAACGATCAGATGCAGCTCCTCATAGCCGTCCTCTGCACTGACAAAGATTTTGGGGAATCGGAATTTGGCCTCTGGGTCTTTGAGATTGGTCGGTCCTGTCAGGAACCTGGAGAGAACAGAGGACAGCATTAGAAAACAGGACTAACAATCATACGACCCCTTAAGACCCTGGCTGTTTATCCTCTTTGTTTGTCCAAGTCAAAGTCAAAATAAAATGTAGCAAGAATGTAAAAATGTGATGTCCAAATACTCGCCTCTGCAGGATCTTTTTAGTTAGTTTAAAAGTAAACGTCGAGGTTGGAACAAACTTAAAATTCTTGCCATTAAGCAGCTCCTGTTATCTAGAGCCAGATATAATCTGCTGATATCGGCCTATCAAAGACATCTCAGTATCAGGGATACACATCAGCTGACTATATATACAATTATATATACAGTAACTGTAACTATTTGAGTGGTGAAAATCAGTGCACAATATTTTCATTCCAGCTCTAAAAAACAAATCACCATATCGGCCACCATATCAGTTACTGATGAATTTTCCGCCTCTAAAATCAGCATCAGCATCGACAGTTCTAAAAATGGACTAAAGCCATTCACTCCTCACTCCTTCAAGACCGATCCAAAAGACAAGACCACAAACTGAACAAGGACTTCATTGTTTGCTGTAAATAAACTGGATTCCAAGGATGCCACTTCATGTTAAGTGGAACCATTAGAAGACATGTTCCCGCGTTACATGTGTAGGTGGATCTTTTCTTTGTATTCTTTGACTTTAACTATTATTTTGTCTTTATCAAACCTTTGTTATATTGTAGTGTGTTAGAGCTGTAAAGCTTTGTGTCCCACGATGGGTCACCAGGAGTCAGACTTGTACTGCTGCAGCAGCTCAGAAACGAGTTACTTTACGCATCATGTAGATGCAAACACCCGAGCGAACTTTCTCTGGTTACATATGTACACTGGAAGTGAATATAAAGTGGATTTGAACCCTGGAGCTGCAGTGATACTCTGCCTCAGAGTGTTAGCCAAGGGAGTAACCTCCTTAAATAATTTGGTTGACTGCGAGCAAAGCTCATTACCGTCAGTGGGTCGAAACAACATTACGGTGGAACACGGACACGCCTGCATGTGTAAACTCTCATGTGTGTAAGCCATAGTTTGCCTTCTGACGTGCTCATGAATTCCCCTGACTGCATCAACACAAACAAAATCCAACTCTTTGTTTCTCTGCAGATCCACCAATATTAGCACATATATACAGGTTTTTTTATGTGTGAAAAACTGCACAAAACAGGTAATAGTTTGTTCGTTTGTTTTCTGGTATTCAAATGAGTATGAAACAAAGTTCAAGTGTTGCTTTAACAGAGTTTGTGGCTGAGATGACTAAGAGGAACAGAAGTCACCTTCAGAGGCGACACACGTCACGGCATTGCACCGCTAAAAGGCCGCCAACTAGCGTGTCCGCCAGGTCTCATGTTTCCATGACTGACTCCACGCTGGAGCCCAGCTATTTGCCCCGTGATGAGCGTCGACTGTAACCTTGTTAGTAGGTGTTAGTGGGTTTTGGGCTGCATTGATACAGACGAGATCAGGGACTTACCTCCCATAGTGCAACAGATTCCCTGCCACCTCCGGCCTCAGAGGAGAGTCCCTGCCGGCCAGCTGGAGGAAATGAAGAAGGGCTGCTGTGAAAACGTGCGGCATAACGTTGTGTCTGCATCACTAATAAGCAGCCTGTCTGGATCATTAATATTAGAAAAGACTACATTACCTTCTCATATCAAGAAGAAGCAGAATATTGGAGCAAGAATAATGCAGTGCAATGGTTTTCACCGAGCAAAACAAAAACACCCACTGATTCCTTTTTTCTGTTCTGTTTCTGTCATTAATTTAACCCCCAAAACTTCCTTCTGCTATGCATTTTATCTGTGCACCCCCTCCTCCTCCTGCTCCTCCTCCTCCTGCTCACCTCCGGCTCAGAGTGTCTGGGGAACAGCGAGGTGGTCAGGTACTTGTACAGGATCCTCATGTCATCTTGCTCCAATCCACTCCTGCAGAACCAACCACAACGATAAGAATGATATACTTTTTTGTTTTAATGTATGAAGACATTTTATGTATCTGTGTTTTTCTGACAAACACAAAATATATATAAAAAAAATTGAAAAGGCAAAACGTGCAGCGATGGACGGTATGTTTTCAAGGTGACTCTGAATGGTTGATAACTCGATTCTTGGGATTCTGACTTCAACCTAAAGTCGAATTTAGTGGTTTTTGCTATTTATTTTTTTATAGATAAACTAAATAAACGCCCCCCACCCCCTGATAATTGAACAGCTCTTCCCTGTTTGTTCAGTGACAGTGCTCTGGAATCATTTCATTAGGAATCATGTAATCCTCGGTGCATGCTCACGGAGCCGGGTCGCTGTCACTGCAATTAAAGCCAAGTGACACGTCACATTAACCGCAAAGAGGATTACAGGTTGTGTTTAAAGCGACCTCTGTTGTCTGAGTGTGCCACGGTGTGTTTCTCAATGCCAGTGTTGGGATTTCTAGCTGGTGCACAGATGCAAATATGTGTACAGGAAGGTTATGTGAGGCTGTGGCCTGCGCTGACACAGTTCGAAACACACAGGTGGACCTTTGAGGACACACAAGGTTTGGGGCGAGTGTTAAGTGTGTACCAGATTAGCTGGTCGTTATACAGGAAGGCTGTGTATTTGATGAGACTGAGGCTCTCCTCCACTCTGTTGACGAAGGACTGGATCTTCAGGTAGGTCATCTTGTCCAGTGGGAAGAAGCTGATGCCCCCGAATACGTCCAGCAAGTCGCAGGACTGCAAGTGGAGAGTCTGCAGATACTGGAAACACACAGACACGCCCAAAAACAAGAGGAGGCAGAACAGAGACACAGGAGAAGGAGAGGAGAAAGGGGTTAGTTTACCCGCATATAAAGTGCTTGCTTACAGTGCAATAAAGACAGAGGAATAAGAAACTTTGACTGATGCTCTGCAGAGACGCTTGCATCATCCTGACATTCAACCTCTGATACGCACACCGCAGCCTCTCTCTTTCTCTCCGTCTTTGGGTTACACGGCGGAGAGGGAAGCCTGTGTTCACTTAAGAAGGGTATTCCCTAATTAGAAATGAATTTTTTATGCTTTTGCATGAGTGCTTTTTATGCCTGGAGCTGCATCGTTCCAGCGAGGTGATTGTCGCATGAAGTGAAGGCAACTAATTTGGACAGATAATTATCAGGAAATGAGGCGTGACTGCAAACAGCAGCTCTCCCCGAGAGAGTTTTAACAAAGACACACTGTCCAGATATCATCAGGGGAGATCAGGCCGTCTGAAAACATTGACTTTACGGCTCCACAGACCTTTTGTGCACAAATTTAAATGAATCATGCTGTTAAAACAGGCAAATAAATGCTCGGTATGTGAAGAAAACAAAATGATATGAATTGGACCAAAAAACAAACACTTTGAAATGAGGGTTTTAAGGATGAACGTGGAAAGCTTCTCACCCTGTAGAAAAACTTTTCAAGCTTCTGAATGAGCAGCTCCACTCCACCGGCTTCCATTGCTCTGCCAAACGTACCATTGAAGAGCTACAGCACAGGGAAAATAATGATTAATTTAACACAATAAAGACCAAAAAGTCCAGGTAAAATAAAATTTGTCAGCAAACATATTTTACAAGGTAACAAAATAATAGCTGAAAAGATTTAAAAAGACTTTTTTAGAACTAGACAATTCCACAGTTTTTCTCCATTTCTGTGTTGAGGATTTTTTTGGGTGTGTCTAAAATCATGGCTCAATGACGCACTGGAGCTCCCTTATTATAACTCCAACACTTTGCTGTTTTAAAACCACATTTTTTTTTACACTTTACACACAATTATTTTTCTGATTCAAATTTGTGTTTAGTAAAATATTTCTGATGTGTGGAAAACTCAGATCACATATGCATTTTTGCTTTACGCTGACTTCAAAAGAAAGCTCGTATCCCTCGGCAACACAGTTCTGGCTGGACATCAGCAGCTCTTGCATGCAATGCATCCTGGTCCATGTAGGCACAGCCAGCATGGCTTCACAAGCATTATTATTATAATTGCTTCACTGGACTACAGTTACCATCAACGCTGATTGGACATCCACAGAAAAGGATGCAAATCACTTTAAACTGGTAGAAAGGTGAACTGTGCAGGTGTTATTGTATGGAAGAAGAAAATGTAACAGAGCAACATACTGGGACTCACCTTGTACATACTGTAGCACTGCCTTACTACTGCTCCATAAACAGTGTCCTACAGAGACAAGAGGGCGTGGTAAGTAAAACTTTTAACTGATGATACAGAGTTAAAGAAATACAGATGCTGCTGGTGAACATCAGTACTTACGAGTATTTCCTCTTCCTGATATTCTACTGTGGGCGGTTTACCATCTTTGTTTGGTTTCTCAACCATTGGGTTTCTCACCACCTTAATAAAAACAGCATTTTAAAAACGGATCAGCTACATCACATTGCAACTAAGGTAAACAAAGTCTAGTCAAAGTACTAAATACTGAACAAGTAATGTCAATGAAAGCCTTTAGGTTACCATGACGATCCAGAAATTTTCCTCTGGCTCAAAGAAAAACTGCCGGTTCTTCTGTGTGTGCAGGGATTTAGCTGGTTTTGTTGGACAGAACGTCCTGAAAGACAGAAGACATGGGATAAGAAATGAGACACACCCACACAAGATGATCAGCCGCTTTATTTCGTGCTATAACGGACATTAGATATGAATCAGTGTATATATGTTGACTTATTGCAACATTTCCCTATTCTGTTAAACTTCAGGCTCAGAGAGCAACATTTACTTGTGGTTTTGTTTAACACTGCTCTTCAAACTGAGTCCTAATATTCATGTCAGACACTCTTTAAAGTCGTGCCATGCTGCTGTTTTAAATAGAGTACTGAACTCTTTACCTGGTGAACTGTACGATTGCCTCACAAAGGCCCACATTTCGGATTTTCTCATTCTTCTCCACATCACTTGGGTGGTAAAACAGGATCTTCTTCTCCTCCTATAAAAAACAATAAGCTGGAATTAGCAAATACACAATCAAAATGTTTCCATCTGTAAAAACTAACACGCTAAAACAACCTCACCTCTCCTTCCCGTGGTCCAAACGTGGGGTTGTAAATGAAAAAATTGAGCAGAGATGCTGTGTACTGTTTTTCTTGCATTCCTGAGGCCATTCTGGGACTGTAAACGACACAAAGAGAAAACTGAAAAAAAAAACACATAAAAACATAAAAGCTGAAAGATCTATAAATATAAAAGTCAGCCTTGCATCATTGCCATCAAGTCTGCTTTACCTAATCATCAGCATTAGTGTAACTTGTGTCTGGATTTCCTTTGCTCCAAAGACAGTTTGGCTCGCATGCCGTGTGCCTGCAGAGTGAAGACAAATACATCACTTATATTAGTTATTAGAATCATTAGTTTTGAAGTTGGAAGCACAGAAGGTTTATTAACAAGAGATGCAGTGATCTGATATGCCACATCACATCATTAAGTTCCCCCAATACCGGCCATTTAAGTCTCATGTTACATAACACAAAATGTATTCCAGTTAGTTTCATGCAGCGAGCTTCAAATATTTAAAAACACTATAACAGACAAATACTCCAAGTTGACATACTGGAATTGGTGTGGTCAGATAAATGAATTGGTGAGAAATCGGTGTACAATCTACATAAAAAAATGTCTATTTTCATCCTGGCTCAAACATGTAATACACAGGTTTCCATATCATATTCTCTGCCAGTTTCGCATGAAACATTTCCATAACAGTTCAATAAATTTTCTGTCATTTGACAATTTTTTGAAACTCTAATATAAACGGATGTGGACAAATTATCAGTAGAAGGAAAAACAATGAATCAGCATCAAAAGCTATGACCTGAAAGGTGGCCATTAATCTGAATCTAAACATAACCGTCGTGATTGTGAGTTACTACTGCAGGGCTGTTGCATTAGACTGCATTAGTATTTGCCAGGTGTGCCTAATAAAATGGAAACTGAAAGTTCATTTTGAGCTTCTCACTCCAAAAAAGGGCCCCTTAGGTTTATGGATGCATTAACAAATGGGCATTATTTTAATACTTTGCTGGCCCAAAGACTCACCACAGTGTCAGGTAGCTTAGTCACAACAATCACACTTTATCAAGATTTTAAATGTAACGTCAATATCTGAACTTGCAGGTAAACTAGCAGGCATTGACACTGAAAAAAGTTCAGTAGACGTATTTTCCATCAATGCAGCATCACAATAATTATCATTAAATGCCTCTCACCTCTGCATCCATGAGGTACGATTATTTGCTACTTGTTTTGCATTTTCTCTGACAATGTGTACTTTCTTTTTGCTGTAAATTTAGCAACGTAACTGCTGTGGTTTAACCGGTTAAGTCTGCATGCTGAGCTAAAACCCTTCTGACCTAAACATTAAATACACGGACTGCCTGGAGGCTCTGTAAGTTAACGAGTCAAATGATTTACCATGAACTGCTACCAAGCCAGCAAACAGTCGCTGTGAGGTCAGTTTTAGCAGCTTACGGTAGTTAGCCGGCTAGCTGTCTGTGCTAGCAGCAGAGTTGTGATGCAGACGGAGGAAAACTCAGTGAACCGTGACGGTAAAAAGCACAAACAAGACGGCAGCACTCACCTTACAGAGCATAAACCCAACACGGCCAGCTGCTCGCAGTTCGAGGTTGGGGAAATAAATATAAAAAATGAGGATATGAGCTCAATGAGAGGAGAAGCCGCATTATACTTCACATTCTGAACTTCCTGCTTTTGACAGCGCGGTGTCACATGTTCAACTGCTCGGGTAGAATCGATTTCAAACCAAATAAAGGTTCCTAGTCCACCCAGGCAGTTGGTGCAAACTGTATACTGACTTCAGGGTTATTAAATATACTTTGAATGTCTGATGATGTGGGTGGATAAAGTTATATTTCGTTGAAGTTGTTGTGTGTCAGGTTTCTTAAAATACACAGAGGATTAAGTCCTTGCTTTACACTGGGGTTTATAATGACACTATTCATATTATTTATCAAGGCATTTTAACACATTGTTTTTTTTTCAGTTGGTTTTCGTTTATTTCAAGTATAATTCTTTTATTTAAACCAGCTAAAATGTATTTTTTTCATACCTAGTTTGAGTTTTTACTTTAGTTTATTTAACTTTAAGTATCCTATAATAACCCATAGTTAATCTTTACCCAGCTTAACATTTATTCCGTCTCAGTATCACTTTGTCTCAATCTCTGCATCACTTGACTTGTTTGTCTTTGAATTTTTTATTATTACTAAACCTCATAACAGTATATTAGGTAGTTTAAATGAGCACTATCTTTTTCTATAGTTGGTCCATTTTGCATAACGAGTACTTTTAATACTTTAAGTAGATTTTGATGCTAATACTTCCACATTTTTAGTTAAGTTTTGAATGCAGGACTTTTACTTGTAGTGGAGTCATTTCACAGTGTGGTATTAGTACTTTTACTGAATTAAGGGGTATGAATACTTTTTCCACCACTGCATGCTTGAACATCTTCTCTTGTGAGTTTCAACTCAAATTATAACTTTATGTTTCTATTTAGATAACTTCATATTAAATGTTCATCATTTAAAAAATCAAATATTACATGATGAATTCTGAGTGGGAATAAGTGGCAAATAATACCAGGAGTAAATTTCGACATTTTCCCCCATGTCGTTACAATTAAAAAAGCACAAAGAAGTGATCTTTGTTTCCACATGTTTATTCATCTCATTCATTGACAGAAGCGGGATGTGCAGAGAAAAGAAACATTGACCAACACAGTGGAAAGACACATGAAAAAGTTGTTTGTTGTCTTTAAATGGACAAAAGGTCTTTTAAAAACAATGAGCGCACACAGATTTTAGTAGAAAACAAGATAAACTCTGGGAATGGAAGCCGGGATCAGAAGACTCCAGAGGTGAGGAGAAGACTTGAAGCTCTTTTCACTGTGAAACTCAGGACAGGACCATAGTCTGGAACTCTGGAGGAACAAAAGCATGGTGACATGGTCGTGAATCATCCGTAAAAAATAATCACGGAATGTGATGGGTCAACATTTGTTGGCTCGTCCAAATCCTTTTTTTCTATTATGTAAGACGGCTGAGCTGAGATATTGCTGGTAAAACTGGGACAAGCATCTGGAGGTCAGGACTTCTAGTTTCTAAAACCATCAGAACCAACATGCTGATCAAAGATCCTCCAGATATTGATATAATTTCAAACAGCCAATAAACATATTATGATTTTAACCCTGAGCTCAAACATGGATTGCTTCATGTGTTGCTCTTTCATGCTCCTCTCAACTGTGTTTTTCTTCTCTAATGCATCTGATCGTAAAGATTCAATCAGCTCAGAAACACAAGAATCCCATGGATTTATATGAGCTTTAACTGAACATAAAGAGCAATGCTAATGCTAATAATTGTCAGCTTTACATTTTAGTTTAACGTGTAAAGTCGCTGCTAGTGCAGCTGTGGAAGACTGCACGCTACAGTCACTTACTGTCACCTGTTGAGGCACAGGGGTATTACTACACAGGGCTAGCTGGTTAGCATGCTAATTTCAGTAGATCTCTGCAACACAATACATTGACGTCTTTGACACGTAAACACTGTTATTTCTTAACATTATGTTGTAGGATTAGGATGTTTTAAACTACATTTTAAACTTTGGCAATATCTTACACATTGCACCTTTAACAAAAGAACGGCTATGTAAAATAATTTTCCTGTGAAAGAAATTATCTCAGGAGTAATAATTTACCCACAATGCATTATTTGTTTTCCCTCAGCTAAAAGTGCTCTAAACTGTGTTAAAATAGTCGTCTCTTATCAGCCGACACAGGTTGTGGTTGTGTGACTCCACCCACTGAGATTGAGTCCAACTAATCAATCATTTCTGCCTACATCAAGACTTTTATACGCATTCAATGTGAGAAATCAGATACCGACCCTCTACTCCAATTCTGCCATCACTGTCATCATCAGCTGCTGAGATGAAGGTCTTGGTTTCTGCCTCGGTCAGTGTCCGCGCTCCGGGGACGAACCGCTGCAGGAAGAACCTACACACACACACACACACAC
>CAFUXE010000188.1:295933-314746 GCA_903364295.1 Serranus cabrilla | reverse complement strand
GCGTGTGTATGAGTTGCTACCTTGACAGTCCTTGACAGCATTTTCAATGGCCTCAGCTGAAAGAATGGAGGTGAGCGACATGCTGGTCCTGTTGGGTCAAAGAAAAGCTGTAAATTATTCACACACACACACACACAAACAAACAGAAACACTCTCTCTCAAACACACATCTCCTTCACCTACTTCAGCCTTTGTGATTTTGTGTCCTGCTGGATTAACTTTTTTTTTGGTATTCGTAGATGTATCTAGGTTAATATCATGATCCCATCAAAACTCCAGTTGTGATTGTTCGACAAATATGTTCAAGTTGTCAGAAAAGAATCTGTAAAATCCCGTTGTGCATGGATTTTGGCACATTCGAAAAGCGACGCTGCCTCGAACATTTTCATGTATTCCATTTCATAAATTCATAATAATTGTGTTATTATCTACGTCTGATTCATCAGGCGCCACCGTTTGATTTCCCCTGGCTGCCTCTTAATTACTGAGACTATTTGCTGCCCTGGAACTGCTTAATTGGATTGGCTGGGCTGTGCAAGATAATTGGCACTTAGGGACTGTATAAAAATTATCTGGGTGGGAAGGGAGGGAGAAGCTAATATTTTATTGTATGGAACAAAAATACAAAAACCAAGACAGCGTTATTAATAGAGGCATCATGATTCTCTGGATCCACAATTCAATGAGACTCTTGTATTTAAGGTTTTATGCCCTGACAACTTAAATTCTTCTTTAAAAAGACAGACTACATACTATTATTAGGTCATATGGTCCAATTACAATGATTGCAGACCCTGCTTTCAATAGTGAATATTTGGTTCTTTACCCTAAACATAAAAAATACTTTTTGCCCTATGATAAATGAAAAATAAATAAAATCTAGCATCAGAGAAAGTTGAAATATCCTCCTCTGCTCTCCAAACAAACAGACTCCAGCTAAAATTAAAGTAGCCTAAAAAACATTTGTGACCACTTGCTACCCCTATAATAATTTTACTACAGTCCCTTACAGCCTGAGGCGTTTAAACTCATAGGAGTGCATATTTAATGAGCTAAAACAAATATTATTGACATTACAGCCAAACAAAATCTTTCTCAAAATTAAAAATTTAGCAAAACTTGTCATTTTTGTCGATAGCTTTGACGATTTGGTAGCAAAACAGACCCAGTCTGCTTCTGTTAGCCAACTAACAAATAACTTCAGACGTGCATTAAAAATTAAAAATGACTATAGGCTGTGTTCCCGCTTCCCGCAGAGCAGGCAGGCTGCACACCTGGCCAACACCTGTGTTTCCCGGGCATGCAGCTGTGGGACTCACCGCTGTTGGCTCGGGTTCCTCTCCGTCCAGGTCCAAAGCAGCAGCAGCAGCAGAGAGAGAGAGAGATAAGGCTTTGTGGTGCCCGCTGACAGCTGTCTCACTCTTAAATACGCCGGGGTGGGTGCGCCGAAGGACGCTTGAGTTTCCAACCTGTCTGCGGATCAAATGTTCCCGCAGCCAGCCGCCTCCTTCTCGTGTTCCTCACCTGCTCACCTGCCCAATTAACCTGCACCGTGTGCATCCGCTGCTGCCACACAGTCATAAAACTCTGCTGTTCGTCCAATCAACTTTCCCCCCTGTGTGTCATCTCTCTCTGCAGGTGCATGTGTGCAAGCTTATGAACAAATACAGTCAGTGTCCTTTTTTCTCCCTTTTGGTTTTAATAAATCATCTCCTAAATTCCTAAATAAGAGCCTGGCAGGGTCATAGGTCACCCTGTGACTCACCAGGGGATTGTTATCCTCATCTTACATTATGTATCACAATGACAGGACTCCAAACCTCACTGTCAGACTGGTTTTATTCACCCATAAATGCTTGAAAGGAAACTTAATTTGACTTCATCTAAATATGAAAGTAGTAATCAATTACAATTTTCAGTACTTTCTTTTGATACTCGCACTTTGATACTTGCAACATTGATCTTCGGAAAAATATATCGCTGTTTAGGTTTTTGTTTGTTTGTTCTATACATTTATTTGTTTTATGTTTTTTTTCCCCAATATTTTTTTATTGCCTTATATAGGATACATTCCATTATATTATTATTATTTTATTTTTTAGTTCCTTTATATAGAAGTAGTTCCAACATGAAATTGCTTGCAACATTGATCTTTGGAGAGACATATATATATATAATTAATATAATATATATTTTATTGGGAGGAGCTTATGTTTTCACCAGCGTGTGTGTGTGTGTTTTTGTTTGTGTACAAAATGTCTCAAAAAGTCCTGCACGGATTTGGATGAAATCCAAATCTTTTCTAGTTATAGTTTTGTTTCTGTTTTATTAATGCATCCCATGTGATATATTCCATTATATTATTATTTTTTCTTTAGTTATTTTATATTGGAGCGAAGGCAGACAACTCTACACTTGGTAACTGCAATTAAAACAATCGAGACTAATAAATAAAACAACAGGTAAGAGGAAAAATATAAGGCTGAAATTCACTTATATTCAACAGGGGTTTGACACTGGTCAGTTCTGTGTATGTAAGGTGGGTTTGGTGGGGATTGAATGTGTTATAGGTTTCTAAGGTTTGCACCTGGTCACCATGACAACTGGCCACTGTAAACTGAGTTTGTTGTCTGCGGAGGGGAAGCCGTGAAACATCTGACACAGCAGCCTCCACTGTGAATCCAGTCAGCAGTAATGGCATTAACAGAGAGGGAGGGACGCTTTCTTTGTAACGAGAACCAGGGGAATAAATCTCATCACTCTCACAAGAATCACAGGCAGCGAAGCTCTGAGTGAGTGACAGCGTGTTCCCAAAGCCACTGACACTGAAAAGATGAACTCATGAACCTGTGAACTTTTGGGTGGATTATGAGACAAAAACCTGAGCACAGACATGCAGGATGCTGCACGCCTCTTTATTTGTAGTCATTCTGTGTCACGTGTCACTGTGCACGTGGTTTTCTCACCCCTTTACATAGTCATTGTGGGTTTTCTTTTCGTGTCTCTGTAGTTGTTTTGTGTTTCTTTTTAAGTCTTTTTGCATCCATTTGTAGTTGTTTTATGTCTCTGCAGTTGTTTTGTATCTCTTTGTCATTGTTTTTTGTTTCTTTGTGGTCATTTTGTGTCTCTTTGTAGTCTTTTTGCATCTCTTTGTGGTTGTTTTCTGTCGGTCTGTGTTGTGTGTTTTTTGTGTCTCTTTGTAGTCGTTTAGCATCTCTTTGTAGTTGCTTTGCATCTCTTGTAAGTTGTTTTGTGTCTCTTTGTAATATATCTTTTTCTCTGTATACGTGTTGTGTGTCTGTTATGTGCCTATTTGTTGTCATGTGTTTCATGTGGTTGTTTTCCTAGTCATTGTGTGTCTCTTTGTGGTCTTTTTGCGCGTTTCTTTTTCTTCCTCTTAGTGATCGTTTTATGTTTCTTTTTGGCCATCTTTTAAACGTCTCTTTGAGTGACACCTCCAGGTGAAGGCCCATCCTCCAAAGAACTCCAAGTTTGCAATTTAAAACCATCAAGTATCTCTAACCCTGTCAGAGGCGCCACCTTGTGGCCGCTTCCCCTCAATGCTGCACCATGTTGACATGTGGGGGAGTTAAAGTCCTCATGCTGTGTGATCTGAGAGCTGGATTAAGGAGGCAGGAGGCGTTCGCGTGCGGGTATGTTTGTGCATAAAAGACTAGATTAAGAGGTAAAATCTTATCTTTAGTATTTAGTATTACATCACCACAGCTGGTTGGGGTAACAAAGAGTATGAAAGGTTAAAGTGAGTATATGTGACTTTTAAAAGAAGAAATGACAGATTCTTTCTCTTACGAATAAAGATATAATTAATATGCAATGTGTTACATATTTAATTATATTCATTGGTATATTTGTCTTGTTTTTACCTTTATATAGTGTATATAGCAACTTTATTCTGGTTTTTATCATGTATAAAAAGGATATAACTACTCTTCTTGTATTTTTGTCTTGTTTTTATCATGTTAAACTATTTTATTTGTAGTTATATCTTGTTTTTACCTTCTATATAGTGTGTATAGCCAATTTATCCTTGTTTTTTTTTTTTATCAGTTATTGTGCTTCAAACTATTTTTATTTGTGTTTTTGTTTTGTTTGTACTTTGTATATAGTGTGTATAGCCACTTTATTCTTGTTTTTATCCTATATAGTGTATATAGCCATTTAATTTGTAATTTTATATTTGTATATATTTGTCTTGTTTTTTTCTTGTATATAGTGTAAATAGCTTATTTATTTCATTTTATTTGTATTTTTAATTATATTTTTTAATTTTTTAAATCTTGTTTAATTTTTTTTTTCTTTTTGCCTTTTTGTATCTTGAGCTGCTGCAGCAGGTGAATTTCCAGTTCTTTGAAGACTTTGATTTGATTCACAACCACATTGAAACCAGGGTCAGACTTGTGTTATTGAAAAAGAACCTTTATTGTTGGCTCATCGTCTGTCCGTTTCCCATAAAAGTACATCATCACTGATCTCACAGTAAGCAAAACTCACATAGTAAAACGAGGACAGAGGTGAGAGAGAGAGAGAAAGACACAAGCAACCACGCTAATACACTTAGTCAGGTACATTCATCGTGGACAGCAAAGGGGTGAACAGAGAGAGGGAGGTGCAGTAAGTTTACAGTCAGGGGTTAAGAGGTCAATTGTATAAAAGTGTTGTGGAGAGTTTAGTAGAGAGAGAGTGAGAGGGAAGAGGAGAAAAGAGAGAAGGCATATGTCTTGGCTCAAGTTGTTCCTTTAGTGAAGTAAGATGTTGGTCGGTTTCTTCATTTATGCCTTGACCATGGCAGCGAACTCTGCAGGGAGGGCAAAGAAAAGGTGTTGTTTCAGCCATCTTTGCACATATTTAAAGCCTTTGAATCTGGTTCTTATTTCAGATAAAGTTCCTCCTGTTTACTCACCATCGCCTCCGATCATGCCGTCACCATCAGAGTCTCCAGCCTTCAGGAAGGTCTTGGTCTCGGCATCGGTCAGAGCTCTGGCAGAGCTGGAGAAGTTCTGCAGGAACAGTCTGGAGAGGAAGATCAGAGGGAAATATTTAGTGAGTTTTACACAATAGAACAGAAATAAGGATGTAATTATTTCCTCAGCCAGTATTCTTCTCAATAAGATGCTCTTAATTTGGCAGAGAAATATGATCGCTGCTGTAGCTTGAGGTGTTGTGTTGCTTTAAGAGATGCTGCTTACTTCAGCTCATCCTCCTCAATGAAGCCGCTCTTGTCCTGGTCAATGACAGCGAAGGCCTTCTTGACCTCATCAGCGCTCTTGCCAGTCAGACCGACCTTAGCGAAGAACTCCTTGTGCTTGAAAGAGTCGGGGGCTGCGAGGAGACGAAGGATCATATTAGACATTGTAGATCGATGCCACAGAAACAGCAGATTATTGCTAAACATCCACATCCTGACTGTCATTCAGCATTTTAGCTCAAATTGCAGAGGACTTTTTCCTCACTGTTGCAATACTGAAACACATTAGAATACATTTTCTAAATTAGATTTTGTCGTTTTATTTCTTTTTCTAGCCCTAAATCATGTTTTAAGTGTTCTTAGTGTCGGTTTATTCATTAAAAATTAAACTCTAATTTAAGCAGCTTTGCATGAGTCCTGGATATAATTTTGAGGTACTTTTACTTGAGTATTCCTATTTTATGTAACTTTCTACTTCACTACATTTTAAGGTAAATATTGTGCTTTTCACTCCACTATATTTAGCTGATAAGTTGAGTTACTTTTCAGATCAAGATTTATTAATTAAACCTTACAACAGGATATTAAAATGAGCTCTACCTTGGTAAAATTAAAATGCTGCTTACATAAAATAACCAATAATATTAAACCAACAATATATTTTAGAATACATAAAACAATCTGAGTCTCTTTTCTACTTTTACTTGAGTAAGTTTTGAATGCAAGACTTTTGCTTGTAGTGGAGTAACCACTTGATCTAAGAAGCTTGTCATAACTGCCAGTCTCACAGCTGAATCTTCACTGTAGCAGAAACATGTAGTTATTCAATAAAAGATTATTCCATTTGGGCTCTGTGATAGTGCTAAGAGGTTGATATATATCCTATTTTTTTATTTAAAAATCAGCCTATGAATAAGACTGTTTGTGTTTTTGCTCCTATCCTATTTCAGGCTTTGGCTAAGACATACAGAAATGGCTTTAAAGTCACATTCTGCAGGCTTGCTGCTCCATTGCTCTAAGTTGTTTAAATCCTGCAGAGTTGAATGCATTAAAGATGCACCCTCTGACTAACTGTAAGTATAGGCTAGTAGTGAATCTTTGCAGCTTCAAATGAGTAAGACCTATTAAAGTGCATGTATAAGTATTGTCAGACTGCATGCTGTGTGGTTTCCATGGTGAGCTTTACCTGAGCAAGCAGCGAGGGCTGCAGTGATGTCAGCCTCGTTCAGGATTCCTGCGAATGCCATTTTTTAACTGAAGGAAGAGAGCAGAGGACAAGTCATCAGTGCATCAGTTGTAAGTCAAAGCAAGTAGTAAAAAAAAGTTAAACTTTGAATCTAAGCATGTTAACTTCTCTCACTGCACTTAAGAATACAGCTACATGTAATCTTCAATGTGCCATGCAATATATCTTTCAGATCCTCTCTGTGAGTATTCCTTTCTGGCAGCCCCAAATGATCACAAAAAGTAGTCCAATTTTCCCAAAACCAAGCCCTCCAAGGTAAAATATCCTTTGCAGCTGCAGATTTTTTCCCATTTGGTTCCTTAGTTAGTCCAAAGCCAAATTCTGAGCTGGCCCTTTCCTCGATTTGTATCCCGTTGCATGAAGTTGAAGCCCTGAGTGCCTCTTTGAGTCGGGCAGTAGATTTGCCTAAAGGCCTGCAGCTCCTCAGTGCAACTCACCTTAGGGGTTATCCTTAAGGCTAGAGGGGATTCGCTGTTCTGATGAATCTGCTCACTGCAGTAAAACCCTCAGCCTCTCTCGCAAGCTTATATACCTTCACTGGGCCGAAATATGATGCATAGGCTGTGTAATAGACACTGTGTGCAAAGCAGTCAAAGCTGTCGGTCGAAAAATGTGTCCAGTAGACAGAGCTGTTCTATTTATATGCACATAAATGAAGATGCTTAAATGGTAGGCCAACTGTAGGCCTATGCAAAAGTGCTTGATATTGCATAGGGCTAATAATATACGCTGCTGATTTGGGTGAAACATACTCTGTGTCCATGTCGTTTTGAACTGTTGAACCGTGCAGCAGTACGGAGAAACGGGTAAACTTTTATATCATGTTTTACAAATTAGCAGACAGACGTTACTGCAGCTGCTTATTCTGACACTATTTTATGTTATCGTGCACTTAATATTAGAGACTGATCCACTGTAACCTTTTTATAAACCATGTAAAGGTTTTTATTCAACTTTCCTGTATGATTTTTTTAAAACATTAATTGTGATTTAAAAGTCTGTAAAATACATTTTATGTAATAAATATCCATTTTCATTTTCATTTTAGCCAAATAAATCTTCTGGTGTATACTGCCAATGTTCCTTAATAAACTAATTATTTATAAAATATAAAGTGCCTATTAATTTTATTCTCATACCTTATACTTTTCTGCCATAATCATAATCAATACAGCTGCACTTTTATTCAACTAATTGACAAAAAAAGTATTTTGATGATCAATTTAAAATTAAAGAAATCTTTCATGTAAAAATAAAATAATTAAATCTCACAAAAGGAAATATTTTCTGCTTTTCTCTGCTCCATATCATAATAAAGTGAATATATTTGCAGGTTGAACTGACAAAACAAAACATTTAAAGACTTTGAGAACCTGGGAAAAGAAAATGAAAATATTAAAGACCAAATGCTTAACTAACTAATCTAGAAACTAAGCTTCATATTTATCAATAAGGGAAGCATCAGCTGTTTGCAGCCCTAATAATCATCTCTAATGATATATTACCTACACGTGCCTCTAAACTGTGCACTTCCATTGCTGGCATTCCCATGTCAGACGTGTCTGGTTGTTATGATTTATTATTGTAGGTGACCAAGTAAAAAAAAAAAAATCACATTACATTTTAAAGATTTATGACTTTATATGTTAACATGCTTTATTTTGAAATGTATCTGTTCTTGCATTTGGCTCAATATAAAGAAGCTTTTTGAACACAAGTGCAGTTTAGATATTTAGTCAGAAAAGCTACATTTACTGCTAAATGTGATGCATTTTCATTGTTTAAAAAACTAAATTTGATTTGATTGGGACTAAGATTCACTAAAATGCTTTATATTAACTAGCAGAAACTGTTTAATCCACCAACATGCACCATGAGGACCATCAGCTACGTTTTATTTTTGGACCTCTTACACCCATTCAGACCATTTCTCCTTATGGCGATGAAACTATTTGTGAAGCTATTTTAGGAAACCCCCTCAAAAAACTGATATCATCGGTATCTTCATCATCTCAACACTTCAGTGTTAAGCCACGGCGCGGTTGCGTAATGACGGCGTGTGCACACACACTGCACCAGACAATGAAATTAAATGAGGCTCAGGCAGAGGGTCTTTCCATGCCCATATTTGCTCTAGTGGTGGCTGCAGCTTGCTATGTGCTGATTGTACATCAGGTGGCAGTGTTGAGATGAGCCTGTGACTCATATGATATAGAGTGTATATTGAAAGGTCAGCAGATTTTAATGATTTTAATGTGCATTTATGGTATATATAAATATAAAACACCAAATATGTATTATAATGCTTTCTCAGTTTACCTCTACATGAACTGATCTCTTTAAATATATCGTTTGATTCGTCTCCTCAGTGGCTTCAGGTGTTTCAGCTTGAAAGATAACTTAAAGTATATATATAAATATATACATAAAAGCTTCGGAAAAGCTCAGTAAAACTTATCTTTGGTGTTTAACATCTGCTGTGGTCAAGTGAGGTCCCTCACCTCATGCGACTGGGCCACAGATACTGAGACTATTCCTGCCCTTCTTCGATATCAGGTTTAAATTACAAATATCTCACAGCGGGGATGAAGCAAGGCCATGATCTGTAACCTGAGACAAGCGAAGGGCGATCAACCATCGTGTTTGAAACTTTAAATTTAAAATGTATATCTAAAAAAGAAGGGCAACAACCACACAGGAACTTAGATTTTAAAATCACTCACAGGAACTATGAACTGTGTGGTAACGCTTTGGATTACAGCCGCAACAAACAACGTAATACTCCTCAATTCTCACAGTTAAAGTGTCATCTTCTGTACTAATGCTGTACGAGTGCAGCACCAAGTGGGCACCTATTCCATCATTACGGGTGGTAGTCCCCCTGTTGTTAAATTTAATTATTGTCTAAATACAGGGTATACCCGCTGTAATCTAAAACACTGTTAGTTCCCCTCATGTTAAATTTAGTTACAGTGTAATTTCAGGGAATGCAAGGGAACAAGGGGGGACCCTGCAGTTACACTGCAGCTAAAAGTATCACTGAGTACCCAGACTACAGCTTCAGTAAGATCATGAGTTGTTGCCCCTTTTCTCCAAAACCTGTTCCCCAAAACCTACATACAGAGGTGGAAAAATTAATTAGATCCCTTATTTATGTAAAAGTACTAAATCAACACTGTAAAATTACTCCACTACAAGTAAAAGTCCTGCATTCAAAACCTAAAGTACAAACTTCCAGCATCAATTTACTTAAAGTATCAAAAGTAAAAGTACTCGTTATGCAGAATGGACCCACTCAGATTGTTTTATATATTCTGACTGTATTATTAGGTTATTTGTATTAATTGATTTATGTTAGCAGTGTTTGTAAAGATAGGGTTTATTTTAATTACTGAATAAACTGTTATGAGGTTTCTTTTTAAAAAAGAAAAAAAGTTTTTCATGCTAAATCTTGAACTGAATAGAAACAAACGCAGTCAGCTAAATGTAGTGGAGTAAAAAGTATTAGGCTACATAAAATAAAAAAAACGTAAGTAAAAATACCTTAAAATTGGTCTTAAGTACCGTACTTGAGTAAATGTATTTGGCTACATTGCACCACTGTACGTATAAGTAATGATACATACTGTACAGGTACCATAACACAGGATAAGATGATAAGTAAAAACGCACTTTGAGGCCTGAAGTGTTTCCAGCCAGGTTTCTGCTCCTCCTGACAGCAGGAGCTAGTTGCTTCATGCTGCAGCAGAAATAGAAGTGACCTACATTCTCTGCCATCTGAGATAAAAGTTGCACAGAAAATGTGCCTCATTGACAGAAGTCAGTAAATATGCTGGCTCAGAAAGTCTTCCCTGTTCCAGAGTTTCTGTGCTGTGTCACTGAAAACGCTCCTCAGACGAGAACTGCCAGACAGCAGGGCTGCAAAGAGCAGACTCAGGGACACAGGACATGACTTAAAGCAGTCAAAGACAGAATCCAAAAACCAAAAACAGGGAAACTCACAGATGGACCACTGGAACAAAGGACACAAGGAGGAGGACAGGACTTTAAATAGTGAAAGGGGAGGGGAGACAACGAGACACAGGTGCTGCACATTAGGGCAGGTGTGGGTAATGAAGGGAGCAGGAAACACAAAATGAGAACATACAATTGAACTAAAAACAATAAGGAAATCTAAAAAAGCCCTCCAGTCACACAGCTACCTATCCGTCTGCTAGAGCCTCTATTACAGCTGTCACACAAATTACTTTATATGTCGTAAACACTTTTGATATCATAATGTGACACATTTTTCTGCAAAATCCAATATTGTTATGACTTAAAACAATTTAACATTATAACATAACTTATATTTGTATAATCTGAAATCCTTCAGTTTATACATTTTGAGGCAGATAACTTGGTCTTAATATTCTTGTATCATCACGTTGATCCATGATACCAACTAGCTTTCTGCCTAATTTACTTTCAAAGACGCTATGACGCCATATCCATGCCACGTAGCTAAGCTGCTAGATGCTTATTCTTTAGCTTAGGTTACAGTTAGCTAGTTGGCTGCCACTGCTTTTCATACATTAGTAGCATAAATCACGTTAGCTGAAGTAATTTGGTAAGCTAGCTGAATCAACATATCCACTCAGGTAACATTTTGCTTGCAATAATGTTAGCAGGCAAGCTAGCTAAGGACAAAAGTGGAAAAAATCTATTAAAAATATATTACTTTTTATGTAACTTCTGCTCACGTCACCCTCGTAACTTTCAGCGTTTACTTTTTAAACTTGGATTTTCTTTACACAGACGTCCACAGGCTGTAAGAGGAATCATCATTATACATAAAACGGATGTAAAATAAAAACCACAGAAGCCAAATTTCTCAGAGCTTTATAGCCATTTTCAGGGTTTAAACAGTATACCAAGCGAAAATGGACAAAGTCTAAATGTATTTGTTTTTTTTAGCAGTGAATAATAAAATAATCCCTAAATTACCAAAGTTTAACTGTATCAAAGAAAATGCGTGAAATGCTGAGTTCATGTTGTCTAAGTGTAAACATAAAATTCACACCATATTACCCATCTAAGGTGTCAAACCGAGGTTGCGAGAATGACAAACACTTCATTTGCACAGCGGAAAGTTGCTCATGCCGTTAATTGGAGAAACCAAAGCCTCCCGGGCCTCAGGACACGCTGGACCCCTCCCAGCGCTCAATATAACATCACAACATGAGGCTCACCGGAGGAGTCCGCTCCTCTGTCAACAAGAGTCACACAGGAATAAAAACACTTTTACATTTCACAGAGGAAATTATATTTATTCGTACACTTTATGGCAGGGAAAGACAGAGCAGAGAGTAAAGATTTAATTTTTACTTTGTTACATTACTTTCTGTGAACACTAAAAGTAAACACTCTGAACATGAGACCCTGTCATTTACAGTCACTAGTAAACATTATAAAAAGAGGTCCACCCGGACAATATCACCATTTAATGTTTTATGAAGACTTGACCAGCGCTGAAAACTCTGAAAGACAAAAAGAGAGATTCAATTTTAGACTTTCTATTTTTATTATGACCTGGTAACAAACATCTTCCTGTTTCATTTAACTACCACAACAACCAACATGAGTGTGTAGCTCTGGCAGTGACACGCAGTGTGAGGTGAGTGTTTCAGCTCCACTCAAGCTGCCTATCAACAAACAGCATAGTGATAAAAGAGGGGCAATTTTAAGGCAAATAACAACTTCTCTTTGTTATTTTCTTATTTTATTTTACTGAGGTTTTATACCATTTTTTACTATGTTGCTGATGGATCTAGTCATTTTTTTTTACCGTTAAAAAAATCTTGAATTGTTATTTGATCCACTGACAAATTTAAGGTTTAAAAACAAGAATCATGAAAATTACATTTCAGTCATTTTGATTGTTTAAATAAAAATAAGCAATAATAATAAGCAGAATAAGCAACACCGATGCCTCTATATCAAAGTAGGAGATTTCTTTCAGCCTATTTTTTTTTGTTTATTTCCTATTAATTCCTCCATAATGTAAATTTATTTTTAAATGATGATTTAAAAAAAAAAATTTGCTACTTGTTTTGCATATGTTTTTGCAGAATAATACATAACTGAGTACAATAAGGATTAAAAAAGAAAAGAAAAAGAGATGCAGTTTAAAATCTGATTGGCTATTTCTCACTCTTTACTCCTACACGTTACTGTAAGTAGCTTGATATACAGTAAGTGTGATAAAAACTGGCCTGGATATTAATTAACTAAGTTTGTAAGAAATGCATTAACAACTCACACATTCACGCCTGATCAGCATCTACAGTTAAATGCTCCTAAACCTGCTCACCTTCCCAGCCGATCTTCCCGTCTCCGTCTGAGTCTCCCTCCAGCAGGAACCCTCGGGTCTCAGCTGCCGTCAGGGTCCTCGCTCCTTTGGAGAAGTTCTGCAGGAACAGTCTGATAAAGAGGGAGCAGAATGGATTTACATATAACATGTGCGGGGAAACAAAACTCCTGTATGTGGTATTTTCTGGGCATTAAACTCAACTGTAACTCATCCTGTTCTATGAAGCCGCTTTTGTCCTGGTCCAAAATCTTAAAAACCCTCTCGATCTCTGATGGTGTTTTCTTGGATAAGCCCACTGTTTTAAAAAACATCTTTGGGCTGAAGGAATCCTTTGCTGAAAGTACAAATGCAGATTAAACTTAGTGCTATCAGACAGTGCATAAGGACCGGGAAAATAAATGATGAAGTCATTTAAAATGATGATGATGCTTTGAGATTGTATGAAACTACAGTAAAGTGGAAAAGCACAAGAACCTCACGTCCTGAAACACAAAATCATCTCCTCACCTTTACAAGCATTAATAGCCGAAGTGATGTCAGAGGCTGCGAGGAAGTCGGTGATGGCCATGGTGGGTGAGCTCTGTTTGGTGGATGCTGCAGCCTGGTGTGATATGTGACCACTGATGGGCAGAAAAAAGCCACAGAGAACAGACTTCACCTCCCCCCTGGTGTCAGAAACCACCAGCGTCCTTCTGTCTGCTGTCACCTGCAGCTGACCACTTCAGCACATTGTGTGTGTGTGTGTTTGTGTGTGTGAATCCTGTCATTTGACAACTGTTTTCAAGTGTTTCTTCAGGGGTCAGAGGTCACAGTGGATTTAATCCTGCTTGGTGTGACCCCAGTCAGGTAGCGTCTGTCTGTAAACAGTGAGGTAATGTTTGGTGCGTCTGGAGGGAACCGGGCTGGCTGCGTTTCCTCTTCGCTCGTGTTGCCAGGCACAGTCACCGCCTGCTTGTGGTCATCCCTGGCAGTGTTACCGCAGGCTGTAAACATCCTGTTATTATGGCCTCTGTCACTTTCAGGCTGCGCTCCATGGAGCTGTCTCCACTCACAGTCACCTTGGTCCCACATGCTGCGTTTAGCATATGAAGAGCTCTGTTCTCAAGAGAGAGGCTGCTCAAAAAGTTGCAAAAAACGCTAAGGAAATATTAAGACAATCACACCCACACACTGTGTTTTATTTAGGGTGATATTTGAGAACTTACTTATTTGGGTTACATAATTAAAACTTTTTCAGGGAAAATGCTTTTTTGGATTTTCACTGCAATACCGTGATTTGCCATAGGGAATACTTGGTTGCAGGGCTGAGCAGCAGCACGCCATGCAGCTAATTTACCAGCTGCACATTGGCTCAAATTTAGCTACTTAATGCTTTATCCATAAAGTCTAAAAGGAAATCACTATCTCCAGATTATCCACCAATCGTAGCACAGAAGTTGGCCGTTTCTAAAAAGCCAGTTGATCCAGCTGCATTTAGAGTTAAAGTCTGATCTCGTCCTGCTGAACATCAGTTGACATTAAAAACTAAGAAAACATAAAAATTGGAAACAACAACAAGCATTACTTGAAGGCATATTGTTGAGTCAGGTTGCCTTTTTTTTTATAAGTTGTATTTTTGACGGTCACAGGGTTTCACATTGAAACCGCAAACAAAAGGGAGCCTCCACTATTGGCACACATACATGTTTTGATTTGCACTAAATCAGTCGATGGGAGTCTCTGGAAAACCACCGAATGAGGAATTCCCACACTTTCAGGCGGCTCGGCAGTTTGTATTATTACATAGAGGAAATGGAGTTTGGCTGGCTGGCAAAGTCAGAGACGAATGTTCAGGGAAAACGTGAACCCTCCTTCTCTCTACACCACATTTGACCCCTTTTGTGTAGCTGGAATGCACTCGACGTGACTCTGTGTCCTATTTTCCTGCTCACTTGTGCCATTATGGTTTGAAAAGCGCTGTTTTCCACTGTTTAAATCCACCTGTGTCTTTATAGCTCCCATGTGTGCGGGGCTGCCGGAGCGTTGTAGCTACTGCGTCATACCGGCCTGAACAGGCAGCACGTGTGGGTCCAAGGCCTCGCAAGGGTGACGTGAGCCTGGTTTCCTCAGGATGGACGACAGCGAGGCCTGCAGCGACCAGAGGGGCAGAGGAACGACACAAACATCCTCTGCTCTCCTCACGTACATGCCCCCCTCAGCCCGCCGCCTTTCCACGCTCCGAGGCTTGTTTTCAGGAAGAGCAGGCTTCCTGTGTGATGGAGCGCTGGATGAGAGGAGGAAGAGGGGGATGGGACAGAGAGGAAAAGACAGACATATAGAAAAATGGATCGGGATGAGGATGATCCTGTGCACGGAGTGGTTCTGGGGAGTGTTTTATTGTTGTTTTACTGAGGCAGCTGGAAGGAGTCTAAACCTAGTGAACAGGGAAGAGTACAGAACAGTATGCTGAAGGAAAACAAACATTTTTGTGTCTTCCACATTAGAGAAGTTTTATCCCATGTGAGCAAAGTAGACAGGAAGGAGTCTGATATTCCAGTTGGGACTTGGACCTGGAATTTTTTGCTTTTACACTTTTTTATGTTGGGAAATAGTGAGCAATGGGACAATCAGCAGAAGGCAAGAAAACAAACAGAGGTAAGTGTTACACAAACAGATGGTGGGTTGCATTTTACACACATGAAAGAACAAAACATCTTGATCTTGTTTGCAATGAATTGGTTTATTCAGCATTTTTGCATTCTAAAATAAATGTTTGCAAGGTTAAAAGGTAAGCTGTGAAGTATTGAAAATACTGCAAAAATCTTGGTTGGAAGAGAAACGTGAGGAGGAAATGGCTTTTCTCAAGTTGGATATGTCTCAGTAAACCTTTGCAAAATTAGGATATGTTTTTGGTTAAGTTTGTTTGTTTGTTTGTGGGATTACAAAAAGACCACAGGTCCAATTTTCCTGAAACTTGGTGGAGTGGAGGAGCACTGCCCAAGAAATAACCCAATTAAATATCAGAGTGGATCAAAATTACTTTCGTTAACAAGGGCACTATGCTGCATTCAGTGGTGTTAAGATTACTAGAAAAATTATTTTGCAAAGTGAAAATTCCCATGAACGGGCCCTCTAGTCGGATCCTTAACATTGCGAGATAGGACAAGCCTCGGTGCAGGTCTGCCCTTCTAGTTTGGGAATGCTGTGGTTTTTGTATATTCTGACATATTTATAGCCTTTGTGTCTTTACGTCGCTGCCTGATGAAAAGGTTCAGTTATTACATTTAATGAGGAGAAACTGGCCTTTCCTTGATCTTCACAGTGACCTTTGACTTTCTCTGTGCAGACGTAATAAATGTAATGTATGTTCAGAACAACATGAGGTCCGATTTCACTCGTTCTGTAATGCCTTTAGAAGAAACTATCTTGAAAGCCATTTTAATTGAGATGGATGATGTTATCATCAGGTCAGACTTAACGTCCCGCTGCATGCTAAGCTAAGCTTCAGGTCTCTCTGTAACACCAGAAGCATTTCACTTCTCAGACAGATAGACTTGTTCATTCGTACATTCGTCCCCGAGGAAAGTGTTTGCTCCTCCTTTTTCTTGGGCTCAGTTACTGTCTCTTCTATTTCCATCGGACCAGCTGTGGTGTGGGCATGCCAGTGACGCTCTCAAATTCAGCCAAGACGCCCCTTCCACACACACACTTTAAGCTCCGCCCTCCTGCACCACCTCCTCCTGCACTCGCGCTCACTCCTCTGTTTTGGCACCAGTCTGTTAAACTGTGTGGTTGGTCGATGTGTCATTTACTCTCCTCCTGCCTCCTGTGTGCATCTATTTTGTGTGTGTACTGCACAAAGGCCCATGCATGTATTCAGTTAACTTTTTATCTTTAGTTTGCTTATTTCTCTATAGTCCAATATCGGCTATATCAAACTATAAGAGTAGCTTTTTGTGGACTGATTTCAGTGACAGTTATACTTGTTACCAGGAAACTGTCAATCTGAACATGACATCCGAACGTTACTATTTTAATGACTTCAACAAGGTTCAAAATACCAGCTAGCTCCTCTACAATACAGGTACAACCTATAATAAAAGAGGTCAGATCCAGTAACTTCTTGGCTGTCTAGTCTAGAAATAGTGTGGTGCAAAATCCCCCTTTAGCTCTTTACCTCTTTTGCTAGCATAAATGCTAAGCTGCTAGCTAGCTAGCTTCATATTTAGCATACAGACATGAGAGCGCTATAGAGAATTTAAGCATATCATACTGTTATTTTAGCTCTC
This sequence comes from Serranus cabrilla, assembly GCA_903364295.1. Taxonomy (NCBI): domain Eukaryota; kingdom Metazoa; phylum Chordata; class Actinopteri; order Perciformes; family Serranidae; genus Serranus; species Serranus cabrilla. The sequence continues at coordinate 297,674 of CAFUXE010000188.1, read as the reverse complement.
TATGTCAAGTTGGCTGTTAGCAAGTTAATGTTAGCTATATGTTAGCAAGCTTAGGCTACTACATAGCTTTCTGAATTATCCTCACTCTAATCCAACACAAGTTATATGGTGTCAAATTCTTTAGCTTAATTTACAGAAATGTATGCTTTGGATATTTGACTTAGTGACAGTTTGCACTGCACATGTTAGCATTAAGTATACTGAGTTTCAGTACACTTAAGAAAACAAAGCTATAGGGAAGTCGACCCTCCTGGTCCTGGTAGATGGAGCGCCTGTTTGAGCTGTAACCAAGGGGAAATCCTGACTCAATACATTTTTGACTTAAATGTGGTTGCTGCTGTGCAACAGGATCAGGGCCTGATGAATACCAGCCAGCTTAGGATGCAAGTGATACGATCGGTGCTGGGAAGAGTCGGGTAAGAGGGTTGATTGGTTTGGCAGAGTGGGAGGTCGGGACTCCCGTGGGTGTCTCTGGGGAGAGGAGGGCTGGGAGTTGCGGCAGAGAGGCGTGGCCTGGACTGAAAGGTGTGTGTGCTGGACGGATGTATGCACAGGACACAGAAGTGAAGACGTTCCCTAAAACAGGGATTCTCAACTGGTGGGTCGGGACCCAAAAGTGGGTCGCGAAACCGTTTTTAGTGGGTCGTGGGCCTTTTCCTGGGCAAAAAAATCCTGTGGTTTTATTTTGAAGGTTTTTTTTTATGCCGTCTATTCACTCTGTTTGTTTTCATCTGCTAACTGAAGTTTGGGTCTTTTTGAAACGACGTCTCACTAGTTGGACTTTTTTATTTAATGTTTGTGCATGAAAGCTGTTGAGTCTGTTAAAACAAGGGTTATCTATGTTGCACTTTTTGTTTTTTAATTAAAATGCAGCTATTTTAGTGTAATAGGGAACATTTTCCTCTCAATCTGCTCCATCTTTTCATTAAATACATTTTAGAAGTTGAGAATTTTCCTCGTTTTGGGTCTCGTCTTGTCATGACGGTGTGATGGTGGGTCCCAAAGCCAGACCAGTTGAAAACCGCTGCCCTAAAATGAACAGTCTGAACAGTCTCCATATAAAAGTGAGGGTTTGAGATGAAAGCGCCGGGTCCTGTTTCCTGTCACTATAGTGTGAGGTAGTGTGATATACCCCCGGGCAGCGCCTGATTCCCAAATAAAGATATTTATGTATATTCCAATGCCGCAGCCTCTGTATACCTCATCACATTTAAGATTAGCCGCTGAAACAGATCTGCTCTTATCTGATCAGGGTCCTATGTGTGTGTGTGTGTGTGTGTAAATGAGATCTCTGTCAACGAGTGCTCAGACTCAGCTCCTCCATAAACACTTTAAACCAGTTGAGGAGACCTACAGCTGTCTCTGCATGTGTGCCTATGTGTGTGTGTGTGTCGGGTCAGAGGTCACAGCCCCGCTTTTCAACACTTTTCCCACCGTCTATTTCCCCGCCAGCGTTCCTGACATTTCAAGTCAATTCCGTCCTCTCACATGTGTGTGTACTGTGTGTTAACTTTATGTTATGGCTGAAATATCATTTCACCCCGCTTAGCTGCTCCCTCAGCTGGGGTTTGATTAAAGGCCGAGGTGAGGTAAGTGTTTACATCCATACACAGCCCCAGTTATTGCTCAACCCAGAAGTGACAGACAGGAGCAGGCCTCTCACCGCTGGCTTTAGGACCGGACTCGTATGATAGTTTAGTTTCAAAAGCTTACTTGCTTTGTGCAGCTTTGATCCAATATC
>CAFUXE010000188.1:263186-292319 GCA_903364295.1 Serranus cabrilla | reverse complement strand
TCTCATAACAATAAGGCCAATTGTTTGCAGTGTGGTGAACAAATTGGCATTTTTCTCAGCTGAGTCCATACTATCTGAACCAAAGCTTATAACAGAAGAACTATAAGGCCAAATAAAAATATGAATTATTAAGAATGTAAAGTAATTCGTGTCCGTCTCTCTGTGACATTCACCATGCTGTTCCTCTCCATCATGCAGGCAGTTGTGTTACATTAGACCGGATAAGTTATTGATCCCCATCCTGCACTCAGCTGCTGCGGAGAGGCCGGCAGCCTCCAGGGAGACTGTATATGTGAGCTCTTTGTCCTTCCTCTGTCCTCACATCCTTCCTCTTCCTCATCATCACCTCCACTTCACTCTCCCCCTTCCCTCCCCTGATCCCCTTGTTTCATCTCCCCCCTCGTTCAGTCACTCTCTACCCCGCCTGATCCCCAACCCCCCCCTCCTCTCCTTTTCTGTGCATCCCTGTATTATCTCCTCTCTCTCTGTCCATATGTCTCTTTCGGTGCCCTCCACGCCGTGCGGTAAAAGCCGGGGGAATGAGTGGGGCTCGCAGGATGCAAGGTAGGACAACGAATATGCTGCTGTCATGTGCGGTTGGTTGCAGAGAGATAAAACGTGTTGCAACACATTTTGCAGCGTCATGATGCAGCAAGATTCTGAAGCATTTTACATCAGTTGATAGCCATGTCCCTCTCTTTCTTTCTGCAGAGTTAAAATACTTCAGAGATGGAGCGACACTGGTGATTTCACTGGATGGTTTGAATTGGCTTTTTAAAAGGAGATGCAGGGACAAAGGACTCAAGAAAAGGTATAATTTTTATACTTGATCTTACATTCTGGTGTGTTTTTCTCTCCTGTGGCGGTGGGGCTTGTGTCCTGGCTGTTTGGGAGTTATTATCATCTGTTTTGCCCTCCACCTGTTACACAGTGAGGTGCTAATTTACCCGAAACAGGGCAGATTACAGGCTTCATGGCCTACTGCATACGTGTGTGTGTGTGTGACCATACAGTGTTGTGTGTGTCCTTTTACATCCTTTACGTCACAGCTGCTGTGAGTCAGCTCCTCTCCTCCTTTCCTGAGTCACTCATCCAGCGGGTTGCTTGGTTACTGCAGAGCGGTGAAAGTTTCCTATTGCGTCTTTGTCTTCGCGGATGGATGGGCCCCGATATTTATTCAGGCTCAGGAGTGAGTGGCCAAATAATGTATGTGTTTGTTCGCATGCTGTTTTGTCCAATGGACGAAGGCTGACGAATCAGTTTTTAGTACATCCTGTTGTTAACACAGATACTCAGGGCCGTCCTGACCTCTGAAGATTATCTCTACACGTATATGATCCTGGGTCCAGTGCCAGCCAACAAACAACCAACAGTCACTTTAAACATGTAATTTACTGTCTGACATGACCAGAGAGTGAAGAGATGGACGCAGCATCTGGATCTGAAAACTGAATCCAATGCGGATGCGCCTTAAAATTGCATTCTTTCTACTGGCCAGCAGAGGGCGACTCTGATGGCTGCAAAAAGAAGTTTGTACAGATTGTATAGATTGTATAGATTGTATAGGAGGCTATCAGAAAACAACCCTGTCTCTCACTTATTACATCAGAAAACTTTCTCCTAATGAGTTTATTTTCTCAATCATTCATTACAACTCTTCTTCAATATAACATGCAGCGGTAAGTAAGTATATTTACTCGAGTACTATACTTAAGTACAATTTTGAGGTACTTGTACTTTACTTGAGTATTTCCATTTAATGTAACTTTACGTTTTGAGGCAAATATTGCACATTTTACTCCCCACTACTCATTCAGCTGACAGCTTTTCTTACTTTTCAGGTCAAGATTTAACATAAAAACATGATCAGTTTAAAGTAATCAGAGTATATTTAGTCAAATTAAAACACTGCTTACATTAATGCATCAATAATAATAATACATTAATATATTTTGAATATATGAAACATTCTGTATAATGAGTACTTTTGATACTTTAAGTACATTTTGATGCTGTTGCCCTTGTACTTTAACTTCAGTAAGTTTTGAATGCAGGACTTTTACTTGTAGTGACGTAATTCTGCAGTGTGGTATTTAGTGTGATTATTTATGTAAGGGATCTGAATCACTGATTTGTAAAATTGGGTTCAATTTAACATAAAATAGATAGAGAATAGATGGATGGAAATTCATAATGGATTTACGGCATTGTTCATTTTACCATCTGCACCTGTGCTTTTCCTATTCTGACATATCAAAATTAATTCAGTGCAAATAGCCTATTACAAGTGGGTACAGTGGCCGATACAGCTAAAATGAGTTTTAATGTGCTGTAATTGTTCAATTATTACTCAAGAAGTCTTTATGCATCACTCACACAGGAACGAAGAGCTCCAGCTGCTGATGTCCTCGGGTCAGATGATCCGGGCTGATGCAGAGCTGCAGGCGATCACCTGCATCCTGGATCACAGAGGAGCTGCAGCCCCTCAGTTATGGAGGAACACTGACTGCAGATCAGGCTCGGTAACGCGCTCACCACCCCCCTCCTCCATCGCCCCTCGGCGCCGATGTCTGCTGGAGGAGCCTGCACAAAATTCAACAATTATTTCTTTAGATTCCTTTGGCTCAGAGCACACAATGGAGGCCCTATGGACAAGACTTATTTCAAACATGCAGGACATTTTCCGTTTGTTGAAAAAGGATTTTAACATTGTGACCCAGCAGGACAGCGTCACAATGCATCAGCACAATAACTTTATCATTTTTTGTGATGAGGACATACCGCTGCAACGTTTTGGTGACGTTTGCTGCTCTGAGGATTGCAGGACGTCCATAGTGGACACTGGGTGGCACTTCAGGGATAACAGCACGCTGAGTGATTTTAAAAACGTCGCCGCTCTTGGTCCCAACATCGACAACTCTAAAAGGAATCAGGAGGAAGTGGTTATTAGAGACGATTTTAACAACCTGAAGAGTCTTCTGAAATCCTGTCAAATCTACAACGCTCCAGGAGTTTCGTCGTCTGGGAGGGACGCAAATGTAAAGAAGAGGAGGAGCGTGTCCTTTGATGATGATGTCATTGTCTACCTGTTTGATCAGGTACTGTTTTCATGTTGTCTGTTGCACTGTAGCTGGGTGTGTTTAACCCTGGGGATATGAAGGTTATAAATACAACCCCGATTCCAAAAAATGCATCAAATTCTGATTTCAGATAATGTTTAATTACCTCTGACTATCTACTGTTACTGTTCCTAGGAGAGTCCCACCATGGAGCTGCACTCTGAGGCCTGCACACCTCTGCCAGATGTCTCATTAGAGGACAGTGGTACTGTTTTGAAGGACGATACCAGTGATTTTGCATGTTTTATCCCATTAAAGTAACTATTCATTTACTCAAGTCATGTACTTATGTAAAAGTTCAAGGCACTTTTACTATGCTTGACTAATGGAACAGTTTAGTCACCAGTTCCTTTAGAAATTATGATTTTAGTTAAAAAAAACGTTTTAGCTTCACCTCAGCTAATGCTAACAAAGGTGAAAAATAATACATTTTTCTGCAGTATTTTTTACTTAATTTTGATTTAAAAAATATTTACATTTCTTTTACAAACACACTGTTCAATTAACTCATGTAACTACCTCTGAAGGCGGCACATAGCCGGGATCACTTGGTCCCCCACTGGGACATTCAGAGTAAAGATGAAACGTCACAGAGGCGAAAATATTGGCGATTGAAAAAGCCGTCTGAAAGGGGCTATAGTGGCCACAGCCTTTAATATTTAGCTATATTTCTGGGATAAACTGTATGTTAGAACAAGATGTTACAAATGATTACTCAAAACCGAACAGTCTCATTAAATTACTACATTTGTTTGACTGTTATAATTTTAAAAAGGCATGTTTAAACAAGTTTTTCGTTTGATCATGTCATTAACCACCACAGGGATGAACGCTGACAATGTAACAAGATCAGGGTGTGACGCAGCAGAGGGTTAACAAACTTCAATGTTTGTGAGTCTTGCTAAACCCAGATGCTGCAGGCTTTTGGCAGTTCGTTGTCACTAACTGTGTGTTTTGCCTGCAGGCTTGGAGTGGGACGACGACTTCTCAGCTCTGGAGAAGAACTGCCATTTTCAGCAATACACCCTTTCCCTGCCGACGCCGAGCACCACTGCTCTGTCCCGACGTTTCTTTCTGCCCCAAACCTGCCTGTTCCTCACCCATGTCACCGAGTCAGACCTTGAGCCATGAGATAAAGGCTTATTTACACACACACGTACAGAGAAAGGGAGTCGCAGGTGCTGGTTTTTATGACACAGTGGTGGCAGCGTTTTTATCCGCCGTCAGCCAAAGGCCACCTCGCTGTCGCCATGGCCTAATGTGACATCCACACTTGTTTTTCTTTCAGACAGCCAGCCAGCCTTGGCCTAATGGAAAAACTGACTAATCATCCGGATCTCGTCCTCCTCACCTCTAACTCATCTCCCCCTCCTCCCTTCCTCTTATATGATGAGTCAGGGTTTTTAATGGCTCTTTTTTTTCCTCCAAATGGAGTCAAAGCACCTGCCGTTCATGACATCACAGCCACGCAGGACTGTGTGTCAGCGCATTCAGCGTTCACAGTCGTTGATATGACAAGACCACTGACTCGAATGTGATTAAAACAGCCAGTTGCATAACAGTGCTGGTACCTTTCCAGCTGCAAACCTCTTTTAAAGCTGCGTTTAATGCCAGAATGTGTCCTTGGACTGTGAGATAGAAAAAGAAATATTGTCAATCAAATTAATTTTATTCCATGTCATGTGACTGAATTTCATTTTTTTATTATTTTATTTTAAAAAGTCCAGGTAAATGTTGGTATACAAGGAGTATAAGTTGTTTATACAGTTTGTTTTGCTTGTGGAAGGCCTGTTTGCTTGCCTCATTACTGAAGTGTATTCAGCTCAGAATTTATCAGCGGCTGTGGCTGAATAAACAGTGTAAGCCTTAGGGCCAATGGAGCCAGAAACTGAACAAACTCAAAGTAATAGATAATGTTTCCACAGAGCCAGCATCAGCGAGGTTTGGTTGATTAGATACAGTGTACCTGGGGAGGAAATAGTGAACCTGGCAGGACCAGTCTTAGTGTTCACAAGCGCACACACTACACACACACACACACACTGACTCACACAGACGCTGTTCAAGGACACCAAAAGCTAAAAGTGTTGTCTGTGGGAGCTGGGAGCGCCACACCTGCACATGATTGTTGTTGCACGTTTGTGATAGTCCCACATCAGTGGGAATGTTGCTAATTTCTAAATTATTGCAATTCTTTGACTTAATCCCTAAAATACTCCTGTGAAATGTCTCATTTTCAACTATAAAATAACATAAAGTCTGTTCTTCTTATTGCCTAAGTATTTCTTAATATTTCCTTTTTTTTTTTTTAAAAAACCTAAAAAATGTGCAATTACATGTATTCCTTTAAGCTAGCAAGCTAGCTAGGCAGACTTAGTGTTAAAACTGTTGCATTAAAAAAAGAAAGTGTCTTAATTATATGCCAAAACTCTTTCAGAACAAAATGAACAAAAATATGAATTTATTACCATTTGTCCCAGATTACTGGATTAAATATTTTACTTGATGCTACCACGCTGTTGCTATGTTTTCTTGTGAAGCAGCACTTTTAGCTAGCTGCTAGCTTACTTGTATTTTTTACTCTTTGGCCCCAAAACGGCATGGTTTTGTTGTTAAAACATTTTGTTTTGTTTTGTTTTGTTTTTACCTCAGAACCTTCAGGAATATCTTTTAGTTTGCTTACAGCTATCACAAACGGAGTAATCATGTCAAAAGTGATAAAAACACACATAGGAAGAACATGAACAACATAAGCATTAGCACCGTTAGCATTAGCATTAAAGCCTTCATATTTAAATGCTTTTCTGAAAGCATTGCTGGTAATTAAGAAATGAAAATGATAAATGAGACAGAGAGCTGAATTATAAGCCAAAAGCGAGGCTACTTTTCTAGATGTGTTTAAATTAGTGGTTCAATTTTAAAACAGGTCCTTTCTTTTAGTTAGGAGTTTATAAAGAATGTACTTTCAAGAATCCCATTCCATCTTATGTTAATTGTCAGTTGTTGTTTTTTGCATCTTTTCATAGTTTAAGAATCAGTGGTTGTAGAGTGTTTATCCAACCCTGGTTCTGGAGGGCCATATCCTGCATGATTTAGATGGTTCCCTCTTCCAACACACCTGATTCAAATGATGGTTTAGAGACTGTAGGTTACTTTGATTAACATGCTGTGAAACATGATTTAACTATGAATGGTTGGTCAGGATGGGCCATCTCACTGCCATGGCTACACCCTGTGTCTGCTCCACTGTCTATCACAGTGGGAAAGGGCAAATAATCCCAACAGTTGTGTTAGGGCCCCCAGGTCAAACAGACATGGTGAATTACTTCAGATCAGACAAACAAATTAGGTAGCGGGTGTGTGGGGGATTATTCAAATCTGCTAATTATATTGTGTTTTGACAGCTTTGTTCGGATTACGGCAGTTTGATCTATATTGTGCTGGGAAACAAAATAAGTGTAGCAGGGAAAAAAGTGTTAAACAGTTTGTTTGGTAAAAATTCATCAATGAGACAAGGTTTAAATGAGAGCTGGCCCTGTTTCTGTACATCCAGGTGTAGCCTGGAGGACTATATTCAAATGAAGCAGTAGAAGGTGATAAACCACAATGGAAATTATGTTAACTGCTTGGAGTTAAAGCAGTAGAAGAGGAATGGAAAGGCAGTGTTTGTGACTCTGTTAACCACCTCATCTTACTCCTAACAATAGGCCAAATAATCTAAATAATGTCAACGTGGCTTTTAAAACAGACTATAAGACTTTTAACAGCATGGCCCCAATAAAATGCTATTAAATATAAAATATATATATATATACTCTTATTATTATCATTATTATGTACACAAAAGTAAGTAAACTCAAGTACTGTACTTAACTAGCCTACAATTTTGAGACACTTTGAGTATTTACATGTTTTACTTCATACTCATACTTACTTCATACTACACTACAAATTGAAGCCATTAATAATAATAATAATAATAATAATAATAATAATAATAATAATAATAACACATTTTATTTTTTGTGTCTGTAATTTTTTTTACGTAAAAATGTGAACGCAGTACTTTTACTTGTGTATTTTTAAAGCAAGTATTGCTATTTTTCTACTTTATTTAGTAAATTATCGGAATACTCGAAATGCTAGACAATCACATGAATTATTTTTAAGAAATGATAAAATCCTATTTCTGGACTACAATAACAGCAGATAACAGTTGTCCTGTTGTGACATGTTGCAGCAGCAGCGTTGGGGACTGTGGGGCAGAGCGCAGAGCTGCTCGCTCTCTGATTGGCTGAGCAGCGCTACGTGTACATCAGTCAGCTACAGGTAGCTCACATGTGACAGTTATCTGCGCGTGTGTGAGTGAGAGTGTGTGTGTGTGTTTCTGCTGCTGCACGGCGACGCTCTGCTGCTGCTGTCCGCTCTGTGCTTCACATGATGGTGCCTTCAATGACCGGCTGTATGGTGACGACTTCTCTGTAAACACACAGGAGGAGGAAAGTTAGCGTAACTTTCTTTTAAGGTACGTTTTATTTTTGTTTCCTCGTTTACTTTAATGGCTGCTGTGTGTGAATGACTTTTGCCTTTTTATCTCCTATCAGTTCATGTAGAGGGGGTTAGGAAAATAAAGTAAGGGACGTTGATGGAGACATACTTTTTTTTTTAATTATGTGCGCTAATCTATGTAAAACAGCTTTATCTTAAACGTTTTTAGCATTTTTAACACATTAGCATACTTGATAATATGTTTTAAAGAAATTTCTATTAGTCTCTGGTGAATCCACAGCATCAAATGTCAAAATAATGTCTGAATAGATGAAGTTCATTGATAAAAAAAAAAATATTTTAAGCTAAACATGTATTGGTTAAAATGGAGTTAAAGAGCAGTGGAGGTGAATTAGCTGTGTGCTGGCTGGACTCTCGTGTTTTTTGTGAGTGTAACCTTGAAATGGGCATTATCGCAGGGCCGTGGGGATAAGAGAGGCGTAGATTAACAGACCAACATCATGGAGTTTTCACACTGCAAGGGGCTGATTAGATACAACAGGATGCAGGGCTGTTTGAGTTGGAGAGGGGCTTATTCAGAAATTGGGGATTACTTGCTGACGTGGAGAAAACTTCTCTAAAAATGCTTTAAATTCATGATAAAAAGCCACTTTTTTATATTCCAGAAGTTTTTCCTCTTTCTCTAACATTCCCATCTTTTCTTCCAGGCCCGTTGAAGCTGTGAGATATAAACTGTCCGAGAGAGAGAAAGGCGGCAGGATGAAGTCCAAAGGGAAGGCTGTGAAACCATCCAGGCATCAAACCTGGTCCGACCCCGAGCCTGAACTGGAACCAGACACAGAACCAGGCTCCAGCGAGCAGGAGGGCTCGGAGGCCTCTGTCCGGATCGGTGGCTCCTGGAGGGGGTCGCTGAGGGGCGGGGACGGCAAGTGTCAAGGAGGTGGAGGCCGGCGGCGCAGGCAGAGAGGCTCCAGCACCAAGGAACGCAGCATCCGGAGGCTGGAGAGCAACGAGAGGGAACGCCAGCGCATGCACAAACTCAACAACGCCTTCCAAGCGCTGCGAGAGGCCATCCCCCACGTCAAGACCGACAAGAAGCTGTCCAAGATCGAGACACTCACCCTGGCAAAGAACTACATCAAAGCTTTAACCACCATCGTCGTGGACATGTCAGGGGCCTGCCTGCCCGCCGCCGGGGTCTCAGCTGAGGCCAACGCCGCCAAGCTGCTCCAGTGCTACCAGCAGCACCTGGAGGAGGAGGGGGAGGATGATCTCACCCAGTACCTCACCCACATGCACAGCTTCAGCAAGCGGAGCTAACAGCAGCTGCAAAGGAGGCTGTCTCCGAGGAGATGTGGGGGACCTTTAGGGCCAAATCTCCAGATATCCAGTTCCTTCAGGTGCACTGCTGCAGGATCTGTTCAGGAGTGGTCTCCAGTAGGAAACGGGTGCTGTTCCAGACCGCTTATAATTATCCCATGCATGGCCAAGTTCATGCAATAAATGGATTTGAGGACCATGCACCAAAGTAAACACAAAGACTGCAGAGTGGACAGTGAAAAGCAGACGGATCGTGGTTTTGACGAGCGAGAAGACTCATTTGTTATTGTACTCAGAAGGGAAGGGCTTATCTTTCACCATTCTGTCTCTTTACTTCTCATCTTCTTCGGTTTGAGCCAGGGCAGGAACTTGTTCTCTTTTGTGTTATCTCGTGATCATCTGGTGTGTTTGCTGTTGAGAAACCTGCTGAGCGTAGCCTCTAGTCATAACTGTCACATCCAGGAAGGAGAAAAAGGCAAGCAGCAAGCCCAAATATTGAAATGTTGAAGCCAGAAAGTGTGTTTGCTCATGACGACAATCCAGCAACTTCAGAACACTTCCTAGAGGTTGGTCGGCCATAGCTGAAAGGCAAAGATGATATTTAAAGTGTGTGCTGTTATATTTGTATGTCTCGAGGCAGGCCATTGTAGTAAAAAAATAATTATTTGGGGAGTTATCAATAAACACATTATTTATTGACAAGGACTGTTACTTTGACAAAGCACAACACGTGAGAAATGTACTCCACAATGTCAACGCCTACAGCAACACAGCATGATGTTAATACAGACAGATCTCTGTACACTTTCAACATTTCCAAAGGCTGCATCATATTTAAAGAATGCATTATGATATGGGGGAATTTAACAGCAGCCAACATAAATTAATGCCTGAACGGATCAGTGTTTATGAATATTTATTAAAGGAAAACTGTATTTTGAATAAATGGCTTTTTCAAATGTACAAACACTACTCCACCTAATATGTTAACATCGCAGCCACCACTATACGTACTGTATAATATTAATATCTTACAGATTTATAACAAAATATATGTGTTTAATATTTTCTTCTCATTGCTCAGTCACTCTACGACCATCAGGAAGTAGACGGCATGCAAAAGCAAACATTCTCCTGAGAAAGAGGAAGTTTTAGCGTTTCAACCACAAGACTTTTACAACTAATCCACACTTTTCCCTTATTTACGCCAACCATTGCACATACTTTATGATAACGACATAATAATGTTTTTTTTTTTTAGAAAACAACATCAAAATCTTTATAAAACAACTGTTTGTACAAGGCCAGCAGCAGCCACCACAGGTTAATAAAGCCAGGACAGGTCGTGTTACAGCTGCTACATGCTGGCTCCAGAAAACACACTGAAGACGATGGGAAAACCTTCAAACTTCCTGATGAAAAAGAAGAAGTTGCAGTCCCTGTTGCACCAATAAATCAGACTAAAGCTGACAGGAAAATATGTTTTGGGGTGTGTGCCTTGATTTGGAGACGCCCACCACACAGGTTTTACCGCCTAACACTAAATTGGATTTTCTGGCTCCAAACAGCCGACAAGATTGTTTCAGGCAAAACATGAGCTTCAAAAGGTCTTTCAGAAACATATACACAAATGCTGCATATATGCGTTTCTGCAGCCTGCAGCATGAAATTACACAGATTAGCATCCTGTGGAGCCTGGGTCCAATATCCTGCTATGAAATTTCTTCTGCTTCTGAGTGATCAGGCTTTACTCTCTTGGTGGGTTAACCTGTAGTCAGGAGTAATTATTTTGTATACAGCACAAGAAATCAGCATAGAAGCAATTGTAATTGAAATTAACTACATTTTTCCCTTTAAAAAACTCATAAAAACGTCCTTTCAGGTTCGTCTTCAGCTTAGATGTTGACTCTACACACAGAAACGCTGCAGCCTGATGAATAAATAAGGACAAAAATGTACTAAGACCATAAAGTTCAGTGTCAGTGACCAAAACAAACAGCAAAATCAGACGGAAATTCACATGTACATTTGGGTCAGAAGAGTAAAAATTGCCTTCACAGAAAGGAGACAGATTGAGCTCAGCATTAAGGTTGTTCTAAAAGTCACAACTTTGTGTTACACTGACTGCAGTGGTGTCTTTAGAGTTAAATTATCTTCGCTGCTACTCAAGTGTTAAAAGCAGAAGTGCTTTTAAACAAAAACTACATACGACATATTACTACAAAGGTAATATGTGGCTATGTACAGTGGGTGAGAGTTGTACAGTACACGTGTGTGTGTGTGTGTGTGTGTGTGTGTGTCTAGCATCCCACAGCATTGCCGTTGACCTCCGTGTTCCTGACAGGGAGCGGGCTCTGAGGGGGCGGGGCCGTCAGAGAGGGGAGGCGGATGCGGGGCGGCTCCATGGAGTTCCCTCTCACTGTGATGTGGTCCCAGCCACCCTGAAAGAACAGAAGGCAGAGAAATTACCTTCAGGCACGCAGCTCATCTACTGCAAAAACATTTTATAACGAACATTACTACAGAGGCTCCTGAGAGGCAAGTGAGGAAAAAAAGTCCTTAAATTATTACATTTTATAATTAATTAATTTATCATTATTATAAAACAGTTCCTGTGAAGTCTTACACCGATGCCATAGTCCCACGACTGTCCTTTAGGCTCCACAGGCTGGACTCCGAGTCGATGGCACACTGTCCCACAGCTCAGACCCTGACTGCCCTGCACCTTGTCCGCTATGATCCACACCTGCCACACAACAAAAAAACAAAGATCACCCATCAAACAGACATGAAGGCACTAACAAAGTCACAGACTGGTCTTGTATAATCAAAATTAATTTCACAATAATTCACCCTCGAAGGTCTTTCCACGGATTACACTCACAGGCTCCATTTGGTTGAGTCCAGTATGAAACTGGTTGGACCCTAACAGCCCAACCAACTGCAAGTCAAACTGTTTTAAAATCTTAATGAAGTGACATCACATAAAAGTGTAAAACAAATACATAAAATGCATAATACCACATAAAAAATCAGTTAATAAAGTTCAGCAGAGAGCAAGTGCAAAGCTTTTTAAATGCTCGGGAAAAGAGATATGTTTAAGCTTTCAGCTTAAGCGATTCACTTTAATGCAGACAGTATTAACAGGAGAGCAACAGTGAAAAGAAGCTGTCCTGGTACTGACCTGGTCCAGAGGCCCTACAGAGACCTTGCGTACATTATTAGAGATGTGCTCCCAGGAGGAGCCCTGAGGGTAGCTGGGGGTCACGCCCTGACGGTACCACAGGTTACCTGCACAGGAAACCAAAGAAACAATAACGTCATGTATATATTCATTAAAGTGCATAAAGAAATGTTCTAACTGCAAACGCTTTACCATTTTCATCTACAGTGTAGACCGACGTCCTCCCAACACACACCTGCTTCAACTTCTGTTTGGCCGGGGACGGGATGTGATACCAACAGTCTCCTGCAGAGGGAGACAAACACGTGTTAATGTTTTTAATCTCACTTCTTCCATGCAGAATATGAGCATTTCTCCCACTGACCTGCTGGGCTCTGTGAAGACACGGATCCCCTGTAGAAGGCTGAACCGTCCTTGGCAATGGCCCAAACCTGGCTGGCAGCTCCGATGGAGATGGACTTGAAAGGCTGGTCAGTTCCCACGTGGAGCCACGAGGATCCCTGAGAGAGCAAACGGACGGCATTCGAACATTTACCTCTTAATGTCAATGTGTCTTAATGTGTTTTTGTTGCAGCTACACTGGAGGCTTCTTTGGTACATGTGTAGTTTCTTATCAACAGGAAATAGACATAAAAGATGTTGTGCTACACTCTTGTGTCAAAGTCATGAATGACTGTAAAAAAACAAAACAATAATTATTAGGGCCACAGAAGAGGATTAGTAAACACAGTTACAATGAGAACAGTGAAGTGGCAGTGAATGTTTCTGGTTGACTCACCAGATGGTGTTAAACCTGTTCATGTGCTGTTTGTGTTCATACAGTAAAGTGTGACTCACAGCTGGTGTCAGTGTGGTGACTCCCAGTCGGCAGAGCACGTCTCCCTTGTTGCTGATCGCCCACAGAGGAACCACGTCCACGCTGCTCTGAGCCGCACACGGCAGGATGGTCACATCACTCAGAGATATAGGAGGAACTTCTTGCCAGGGTCCTGTGGTGGATAATTTACACTTCCTGTGCAGGAGGACAGACACCAGAGTTACAGATGCTCCATAACCTCTGAACCCCTCTACCCACTGCTGGGTTTGAATTTTTTTATTTATTGTTTTCACTATCCAGATCCTGTAAAAAGAAACCCATCAAATTCTGCACTCCTCAACGAATGTGGGAAACAAAGAATGACTCAGCTGGGCCAACAGTCAGGTGACAAAAATTCAGTAAAACTAAAGTGACAACATTTCTGCTTCTTACACAGAGGAGAGAGGAGAGGACGAGGGGTTGGAAGTTGAGGTAGTAAAAATATAAATAGTTTCTTATGCTCAGCATGTGGATTGCCATTTGCCAGAATAACGATTTCTCATTTGTGTTTAAAAAGTTAAATGATTGCTAAAATATCCTCTTATTGTGTCAAACAATTAGTTACAAATTAAATCCTATTTAAGACCTGTTGTAAAAACACTTTTAGTAATTTGCATGTTAAGTATTTCCTACTGATCAATCATCAAATACTTTGTCCAACACCAACCAAAGAACAAATCCTGTCAGAGCTCTTTCTCTCTGCTAATGCTGACTTTTTTAAAAACCTAAACACAAACAAACAAAAACTGCAAATGTCAAGTGCACTGGCCACTCTGACCACTGTGTACCCGCTAAGCAAATACATTGGAGACTAATATCGCAGTGTTGCTTTTTATAGTACCTGGCCCATCGCCTGCGACGCACAAAGTCCTTCAGCGTTTTATAGCCGTGATATGACCTGCATGAAGAGACCAGAAGAGGAAGGAAGAATTGCAGGTATAAATAGATCACAAAACATTATAATAATGAGGGCAGCATAGCGTGAACAAAACTATCACAGCAGATGGGTTTGAGGAACAGAAAACGAAACTTACGCCGGAAAATCAGCTGCATACTGCCAACCTTCTCTGTCCGTCCCCCCAGACACACTGTAGTCCACGGCCCAGTCGGACACCTGAAAACAGAAAATATGGGAAGTGAAAAACTGTGAACACCTCTGTATTTCTGGCTTGTCTGTGAAAATTCAAGACCAAATATTTATAGCTTGGTCAGTATGGAAGGACGGCGGTTAGTCTGCGCACCACAGGACTGGTTACAGATCACCACAGAGCATTTCTAAGTGTGTGTGGCTGCCAGAGCTAGAGGAAGAATTCAGACCCTTACTGACCCTATCAGCATCAAAATGTACTTAAAGTATCTAAAGTAAAAGTACTCATTATGCAGCCCCACTCAGATATATACATATATTCCTTATATATTATTACAATAATAAATGTATTATTATTGATGCATTTATGTAAACAGCTATTTACTGTGATCAAGGCAGGGTTAATGTTTTTTTTATGTTAAATCTTGACCTGAAAGTAACTTATGCTGGCAGCTAAATGTAGTGGAGTAAAAAGTACAATATTTTCTTCTAAAACTTATTGAAGTAGAAGTATAAAGTTACATAAAATAGAAAATACAAGTACCTAAAAGACGTACTTAGTTACATACTACTGCTGGTACCTACCCATGTCCACTGAGGGGAGGGCGGCTTCATATTCGTCTTTGTGCACTCATGTAGTCCGGATGCATCACTCCACATGTAGCGGTCTGTAGGGAGCCCTCTAAAATAACCCAAACAAACTTTAAATGACTTTATACTTCAAACTAAAAAAACAGCATGTGCTTTATCTGTGGTTGTACTGTTTGTAGCATCATAATGTTCAAAGTAAAGGATTAGATGTTTAGAGAATGTTTTTTTATCCCTGCTAATGTAGAAACTCAAAACTTGTTGCTCTACCTGTTGGTGTATCCGGTGACAGGGTTCCACCTCTGGTTCTCGTAGATGTAGACGCTCTTGACGTCCACCTGTGTGTAAATGTTATCTGTGCTGCTGGCCAGCCCCTGAAAGAAGCCTCCTCCATAGCCCCCCGTGTGGACCCAGGCCATGTGGTCGTAGCCGATCCCCCACACAATGCCAACACTGTTGCACTCCACCACACGGAGGTGACCTCCAACCTGCCGCCAGAACCTGCACAGAGGTAAGAGCAAGCTTTATAAAGGCCGTGTGAAGAGAAAAAAAGGCAATCTGGACACATTTAGAAGAGAAAAGTGTGAAATGATTCCTCTAATTCTTACATCTGGTCGCAGGGTGTGGGGTAAGGCATGGCCTCCAGCTTAGAAGAAGGCTCGCTGACAAAAATGTCTCCTTTACAGGTGATGGACCAGATGGCCTGTTTGGAGGGAGGACCGTGGATCCCCCTGGAGTCACAGCACGAGACACTTAACAACGCCAGCTTCAGTTTGGGAGGGAGGCAAAGGCAGAGTATGAGGGTTGGAGAGGGAGGGAGGGAAAAATGAGAAATGATGAGAAGAGACAGAAACAAGACAATCAAAGGAATGTGTGTCATATCATTTGGGCTTCTATGGTCAGGACATGAGACGACAAAGTCATTTTTTGTCTTTGCATTTGATTTATGTCTCTCAGTAGTCATTTTGTTCCACTCTGTAGTTGTCTTTTGTCTCTGCAGTTTTTTCTGTCTCTGTGGTTGTTTCATGTCTCTCAGAAGTTATTTTTAGTCTATTTGTAGTTGTTTTATGACTCTCAGTAGTTATTTGTGGTCTGTAGTTGTTTCAGGTCTTTCAGTAGTTATTTTGTGCCGCTTTGTAGTCGTTTTAGGACTTTCCATATATATTTTGTGTCTCTTTGTAGTTGTTTTAAGTCTATCGAGGTCATTTTATAAAATGGTTGTTTTGCCCGTTTTCATTGTCATTATGAGTCTCTGTGTGGTCTCTTTGTGCATCTTTGCAGCTCTTTTGTCGTCTCTTTGTAACTTTTTGTAGTTGTTTCCCATTTGCTTGTGGGTATTTTGCATCTCTTTCCAGGTCTGTACCCATTAGGCACATTCAGTAATCCACCCACGGTCAAGGAAACCAAGAGGATTAACTGCCACTCTTCTGGTTTTCTGGGTGTAAAACTGCGGTGCAATATCCATACGTACCCAGTCTTGCATCTCTAGCTCTGTGGCTGCTGCCAATCTGATGGGCCACCTCTGTTTGGTGCGCTCAGGAGTGTAGATGGCGAATGTGTGTTTGGAGTCATTCAGCACAGGAACCAGGATGGTGACCTCGTTGATGAAGGCATGCAGATACTGGAGAGTGACGGCAGAGAGGGAAGAAGAGGAAAGAGGCGGATAGACAGTAAAAATAAAAGTTAACAGAGGAAGAAAGAAGAAGTGAGTACCAGAGGGGAACAGCAGCACTGAATCATTTCAGTGACTCATTCTATTGTCCGACACTTTTATTGTGTCAACATCGTGACAAGCTGACCTCGACATAATCAAAACAACCATTTCTGACACGGTCACATATTGTATTGACACGTCTGATCCACATGCATCCACCTGAAAACAAACACACACTTCTTCCTCACCTTCTTCTCCTCATAGAAGTTGTAATAGATGAAGAGGATGCCGTCCTTGTTGCCTTCTGGTCCTGAGAACTGCTCCAGGGCAAAATGAACATCTATCCATTTGTGTGGCTTCCAGTCTCTCCACCACTGCATGGTTCCCTTCTTCACCCACACAGACTGCGTTGGGTGCAAGCGGTCAGACAGAGGAGTGAATAAATTAGTGATGGATAAAAGAGGACAGTCAGACAGGATAATACCACACCAATAGAGAAATATAGACAGAAGTACAGTAAGTAGGAAAGAACAAATGTCCTGAGGACCTAAAAGCTCAAAGTACCTGTTCTATTGCTTGTTCATAATGTCTGAAATTATCCATCTCTCTTTTCGTCCTCTCACTGAGTTGCTCAAAGATTTGTCTCTTCCAGGCTGCCGTCTGTGCTGGGGTGACAGACAGACTCATGGACTGGACTGACTGGACCAAAGCTGGGGAGGACGGAAAGGAAAAATCAATAATGGAAAAAAGAAAAGGACTAAATGGTTTTTTCCCCTTAAGGTGGTTGATAGATTTTATAAAGTGTTTTATGATTTTATCCAAAGTGCATATACTACCTACAGTAGATGGCCGTGGGCATATTTCACAAGATAAAATGGTGAAAACAATTTAAACACAGTGTACACTTAAACTAATATAATTTCTTTTAGGTGGGCTTTGTTTCTAAAACACTTTTTGCTGGGGCATCTGTCCACAGCAGCACATTTCTTGGTTTCCATGTTGATACTCCTGCCTGCTTCACGTACCCCGACCATCCACTGCAGGTAATACACTGAGTAAAGTGGAGGACCACATACAATCCCACTTCAAAAATGCAAAGAATCCCTTTTAACTGCATCGCTGGATTCCCGCAGAAATGGAATTAAGCCTCGACTTTGGAGCTAAGATGTTAAATACATAGCGAATATTTCACTGTGTGTTCTGGGACTCAGATGTAATTGAATAATTGTTACACCAATTCATACTGTACATGGGTCTTAGTTTGTATGTAGATGGGGCTCCCTTTTCCCAGACTAAACTCTTCAGCACACTGATTCCATGTAAAGCTGAAGAAAAAGATGTAATTTAACTCACACGAAGCGTTCATCGCGCAGGTGAACCAGCTGAGTTGGGAGTGACTGTCCACAGAGCAGCCGCCCCCACTGACCCACGCCCAAAGAGGGTGCTCATCGGCCCCATACGGGTCCTCCATGGCCAGAGTGTAGGTGGCCACTGAAGACAAGCTGCAGGTATCAGCTGAGTCCACCACTGCCTCAGCTGGGGCCGTCTGCGCCTGCACCTCCTCCAGGTCCACGTTACTCCACTGGGGGTCAAGAGGGCCTCCAGCCTGGCTGGGGGAGAGAGCTGCACCAGCACTGGGGGCTTTGACCTCTTCTTCTCCAGGTAAGGGTTCCTCTTCCAGAACAGGTGGACCAGCGGGGACGCCGTCTCTAGAGGACTTTCCTGGTTCTCGATCAGACACGAGTTCAGAGATGAAGCTGTCGCTGGTGACTTTGGGAATGCGGGGTTTGGGGGTCTCAATCGGTTGGTCAGAAGGGTCTGTTGGGGCGTCGACAAAGGACTCTGGGGAGGTGGAGGGGACGAGGCAGCTGGCTCCATCTGTGGATCCTTTATCTGCGTCTGATTCCACTGACGGAGCACGCACCTCTCCAGCAAAGTAACATCCAGCACTGTGACATGAAGGAGCAACATTATTAATCATGAATTATGAAAAGCATTAGATGCAACTTTATGATAGCCACCCAAATAATGTTACCAGATGGTTTACAAAGAAATTATTAACAAAAGTATTAGCCACCTAAATTATCTTTATTGATGCTTTACAAAGTATTTATTAATCATTTTATAATGTAAAATAATAATCACTTTCTAAAATGTTAATTGAACTCTAAAACCATGCGTGTGTTCAAGTGTGTGTGTGTGTCCACTCAGGCCTGCCCACCTCTGCAGGCTGCTTGCGCTGGCACTGGAGTGGGATCGGTCTCCGTCTCGGGGAACGGTGATGGCCCTCCAGGTTTTCCCACTCAGTTCACTACAGGTCACACCTTGGCGGAAGTACACCGCCCGATCCTCGCAGCTGATAGCCAACACCTGCACACAACAACAGACTATAACTTTGGTATGAACTAGAAAGTAACCAGCAGAGATGCAGGATATGTTACTTCCTAACAGTTTTATGCAGGATGTGACGCCATGCGGCTGGAACTCACCTGGTCGTTGAGTCCTACGTTGATCATGGTCATTTCTCCCACCATGCTGATCCAGCCAGAGCCACAGGGGTTGTGGGAGTTCACACCACGTCTGAACCACACCTGGCAAAGCAGGAGAGTGAAGAGGAAAGTGGATGCAGTTTTCCTGATTGGCACAGAGTGTTGATGAAATGACTAAACTCTGGCAGTCTTTGCTAAGCCTATTTGTATTTGTTTGTGGCAGTATTCCAGTCCATCTGTTTTTAATTTTCATTACAGATTTTCTTACTTTGTTGTCCTTCGTCAGAGCCCAAACAACGTTGACTCCCACGGCTACATGTGTGGCTCCCACATCAGGACTGGGAGCGTCCACCACCGTCCAGGAGGTACCTGACATGCAAAAAGTTATTACCTGCACTACAGACAACAAACACAGATCACTTCCCACCAGTGAGCCAGTGCACCTTTGGGGCAGTCTCTGCTGATGCCCTCCCTGACAATGAACTGCCCCTCCCACAGCACCGCCCAGATCAGATCCCCCGGGCCACAGCTGATCTGGACCACCTCCCCGGGGAGAGGCACCTCCGCCCACAGAGAGCCTTCAGGATTCTGGTGACAGATCCCCTCTCTGAACCACACCTGGAGAGAAAAGGAGCGGTTAGATCTTTGGGAATGAAATCAAGAAAGTGAGCGAGGAAAAAAATCTGCCTGCATAAAGCAATGCGGATATAGTTGTTTATCTGATGTGACAGTGTGTGTGTGTGTGTGTGTGTGTGTGCTGTACCTTGCCCTGCAGGGACACGGCCCACAGTGACAGCCGGCCTCTGGGCTCCTCGTTGATCTCCCAACCTCCACAGCTGAGGTCGCTGAAAGGATCTGGTAGCGATGTCGGCTGTGAGGGGATCTGTCAGCACGCACAGCGAGAGAGGCGCAGGTGAACACACAGAAAGCTTCAGAAGTACAAACACACACACACGTGGATATAAAACGCACCTTAGCCCAAGTGTCCATGGCTTTGTACCTCCTGTAACGGAGCCACCTCCTGCGACGGACACAGGAGTTCCACTTCTTGTCTTTGGTGTAGGTGGCGGGGAAGTCGATGGCGTAGGTCCATCCCTGCACATACAAAACACCTCGATGATTAAAACAAAGCAGGACTGAAGCTGAAAAAGAGAAATGCAACAAAACTAAACTGAACACTCACCCCTTTCTCTGTGGGCTCTCCCTCACAGTTCTCATCCACGTACCAGTCGGCGTCCCACTCCCAGCTGCTGGAGGGAAGCCCGAAGCTGTCCAGAGGTTGGTGCTGCAGGCCCGTGACATCACTCCACTGCCAGCGGTCGCTTGGTAATAATCGCTCTGAGAAACCATCGACTGGATTCCATCGCTGAGAGAAACATAAAGCCGGCACGTTAGAGCGCACACAGGGTCAAAACAAACAAGCAGAATCCAATCCTAACATCTTCTCTTCCAATATTACTATGTTTTTATTTAAGTACTGCTAAAGAGCAATGGAAACTATTGACCTCATAGACTTGATGGTCCAAGTTTTCAGTCTTACAGGAAGCATGTATCAAATGGGTTTTGACCTCCATGTACAGTATACAGTGGAAATACAAAGTATGCAAACCCTGACCAATTACTGAGGTTTTTGCACGGGTGAAGTTATCGTCCATTTTTTTCCAAATTAAATCTAAGGGTTCACTTACTTACCACCAGCACTATGAATGTTTCATGGTTTTGTTCAATAGAGATGAAGTATTACAATTGTTTGTGTGTGGTATTAGGTTAAGCATGTTGTGTTTGGATTCACACTTTTTCTTGCCACTGTAAATATAGAAATGGTTTTATGTTTCTCTAGAATGTGCGAACAGAGGCACACAGCTGACAGAGGAAGTGGAAACTTTTGTTTGAGGATGTTAGATTATCCTTTTCAGTCAGTCAATCACACGTAACACATGTTCTTGGGGAACTCCACACTTTCAATTTCTCTCAGAATACAGGAAATAAAGTATGGATTAACTCTATTTAAACAATGACCCCCTGACTGGTGGAAGAGACCCACCTGGTTCTCGTAGGTCTCCTCCTGGTAGCGGACCGGCAGGTCAGAAGCGTGGACGTTCAGGTAGATGCTGTTGTCGCAGGCGATGCCCCAGCAGCACTGCCGAGCTGCCGTCACCCGCTTGAACTCCATGTGGGCATCGCGGCACTGCTCCCACAGCTGCCCTGCCGTGGACAGGCTGTAGACCCGCCCATACACGTCCACCGCCCACAGCAGGGAGGAGGGCATGGTTGATCCGGGAACCTGGGGAACGGCAAGAAGAGAGTCGGTGGATAAGATCAGTTTAATGGTTTTCCTGCATTGAATGACAAAATCTTATATCTGTGAGTTCCAGTGTGTCATTCAAGATTGTATTAGGCCCAACTGCAGGGAATCTTCCCAGGGATGAGGCAACATTTTGGGTGAAGCAATTTGAACCCAACCCAGGAAAGAGGGTGTAAATGTACCACTTCATTCATGAAACACAGAGTTCCTGTAATATGAATTTAAGACCATTTTCCCTTTGCTTGAGGGCATTAAAAGTAAATTTAGGCTTCCTGACAGGGAGAAAAAGTTGAAATGGGTGGAGGGCACTTTTGAATTCCTGGAAAAGCAGTCCCTGGACAAAAGTTACCAAGGACTTTAAAGTATGGCAGCGGAAATGATTGAGGATGTGAATCTTTTTATACGTTTTTCCAAGTTGTGTCTTTGAAAACTTTGTGAGCTTGTCTCGAAACATAAAATTAAGTAAAGGGTATTTTTTCATCATGACTGTTGAGACAGCCTGAGAGAGAGCAAAGAATAGATTCAATAGGACATTGGAAAAAATGAGAAGCTTAAATGATATGAAGGGGGAGAATTAAGTTGAAGGATAACATCTGATTCTGATGTAAAATTACACAAAAACACTATAACTTGTGGTCCAACTATGGGACCTTAATGCACTCAAACCAACACCTCCCTGTACAATGCTGATTTCCACAGCACACATTGAAGCAGAAAGAGCACAGGTGTTTTCAATAACGGTGATAATGACTATTCAGATGTCCCAGTACACCATAATTGTGTAACAGCAGACCAGCCTGAAGGACACCAGGACGCTAACACTGCAGCAGCTACATTTCATCAGGCACTGTTAATGTAATGATTTACACCAGTGCTTATTCTACTGTGACATTTAACCTGTACATCACAATGTATGAAGGTCTTTTGTATATGCGAGTTTGCAAATATAACTAAGCAAAAAGCATTAAAGGGACAGACCCCCTTTTTCAAATGGACTTGTTTGGCACTTTGCACATGCAAAGTTGCATCTACTTCCATTACATTCAAGAGAAGGCAGACATGTCTACAGCTGATACCTCCAACACTCAGCAACTCACTTCAAAACAATCTAGAGATCTATATAAAAAAAAAAGTACTACAGGTAACATGGCAACTATGTATTTTGATTTTGTGGTGAATTGTCCCTTCATTTTCAAGCTAAAACTCCTACTTTGAGCTGTTTGTTTACGTCACTTTTGCTCCACCGCTCAGGTCTGACCCAAAGCCTGGTATTGACCCATATTTTACATCCTGGACAATAACACCACAACATATAATAATACAGATAGATATTAACACTGTAAACAATGCAGGAGTTGCCTTAATCGTGCTGTAACAGCCTTTCACAACATTGCGTAAGTAGCAGGGATGCTGCTGATGAAAGGCGTATCCTCTGTCACCTACATCCAGTATACACTGCATAGTCACCTCTTAATGATAATAATAATTAAAATAGATTAATAGGCATGTATAGTAGTTATACCACGACGCTACAGTAGATAAAGAGCGATATGTTTGTTTATGGTGGCGTTTCTTGCTGTGTAACAAAGTAACGTAGCTGCATATTAGCACTGAGCCAACGACACGAGCTACAAATTAGCGTTAATATGCTGCAGGTGTGACTGAAATGTAGCCAACCTCCAAACAAACGCTCGGTGCACAGTAAAACCAGCTTTAGGCTTTAGCGACAACACTCAGCTTGTTTTTGGTGCAGGCTTACAGGCTTAGCTCTCTAGAAATAGCAAATTAACAAGAGTTCAAACACACCAACCTTGAGCCTCCTCTCACAAACCGTGAAACGGCGCAGGTGCGCTGTCCCCGCCGCTCATTCAGCGAGAGGAAATGAATGAACAGCTGTCTATGATCATAATGTGTCCGCTTCACCCTTATTTTACATCATAATTTCTCTTCGACGTTAAACAGGAAGTGCTGCTGCTTCTTGACTCCTATTGGCTCCTATTAGGTGTTTGTCACTGTAAGATCCAGCAGGGGGCGCTGCTGCCTCACAAACCACTTATAGGTCTATTTTACTGTGAGGGACGAAAAATGACATAAGGAGAAATAAATCAGGAAAAACATTTTAATGATCGAATACATACATAAATAAATAAATGTGGAAATAAATATATTTATAAATAAAAAAATACAGAAATACCTAAATAAATAATAAGATACATGTAAAAAATATATAATTCACATTTATTTATATATTTTTTATTTTGCATGTGTCCACATTTGTTATTTATTGGAATCTATTTATTTTTAAAACATATTTGTATATTTATTTATTTATATATTATATATATCTATAGTGTTTTCTTATTTGTTATTAGTAGTTAATTCCATTTATATTATTTTAAATTCTTGCGTCTTATGCTACTGTAACACACAAAAAAATCCCATTATGGATAAATTATGTCTATGTCCATACAGTGGTGAAATGTAACATCAAATTTAATAGGTTAAACTATGACTTAGTATATTAAGCTAATGTATGTTTTATGCTATTGTTATTGTACAAGTCTGCAAGTTTACTTTGGATTTCCTTTTAAATGTCTGATCTTTTAGCACACATGACTAAAAAACTTCTCGTTTTGTTTTAAGATACAAAAAATTCTCTAATAGTGTGTTTATATAGCAATAATGCAAACTAAATAAACTAAGTTATATGCTGACACTTATTATATCAGAAAACACAGTAAAACATTTACTTTAATTTTTATTTTATTGAGAAAAAAAGACTACATTGGTCAACACAGTGGCAAGGTACTCTGAATAAAAGCATGTGGCAATAACTATAAAGTGTTCACTTACACACATGAAGTGGGTCAATGAGGAGGAATAAACTGTCCATTCCTCATCATACATTTACATTCTGTAAAGCAAATACATGGCAAAAAAAGTCATTTTCCTCACAAAAAAAAACAGTTAATACTTAGATTTAAAACAATGACCCACTTTATTCATACATTGCAAATGTCTACCTGTAATGTACATTTTATTGTGTATCAACTGTGCATGGTACACAGAATCTACATTCAACAACAGAGAAACCACGAGGAGTGAAAAATATTCCCTTCATCAAAAGGTCATCTTGCCCATTTAATATACATATCAGCATTCAAATCAAAATCAGCATGGGATCATGAGCACGGTGGCTTATCGTGTTCAAAGGGACTTCTGTACACATATTTTTATTTAAATATCTCATACAAACTTAAGTGTATATAAATAGCCTTCTCATTTTAAACAGTGACATACTGTTTTGCCTTCACTCAAATGACAAACCCTTTCCCCAACACGTCACTCTCCCTTCATTCTCACAACCTTTGTATATCATTATGCCTCTGAAGAAAAGAAAGACAAAAATAATTCTAATAAAAACAGAAATAACAATGTTTCTTTAGGCAGGTCAGGAACACAGCCTGGGTGCTGGTCTTCTGTCATTTACATCTGGATCTCTTCATTCTGTATCAGAACACTGCACTGACTGCAGCACAAACACGCCTGAAAAGACCTTCTGACACGTCTAAGCAGCTCTTTTGCATCTTAAAGGGACAGTTCACCCCAAAATGAAGATTC
This sequence comes from Serranus cabrilla, assembly GCA_903364295.1. NCBI lineage: Eukaryota > Metazoa > Chordata > Actinopteri > Perciformes > Serranidae > Serranus > Serranus cabrilla. The sequence goes on along the minus strand of CAFUXE010000188.1, from coordinate 267,587 downwards.
AGGTTTCGTCTGCTTGTTAGCATGTCAGTAGAAACTCCACTGGTATTTGTGGAACCACCGGACACACAATAAGCCCCATTAGCCTCATCTCAGTCTCATATTACAATGCTGAAGGCAGTTTACAGTTTCAAATACTAGCAATAATGTCCCTGACATTTGTAAGAAATTTGGAAAAACTGGAGAGGACATAAAAGTAAACTGGTTTTGGTTTTTACAGCTTCAAATTTCCTTTCAGAATTTTGTGAGCAGGCTGCCATTCAAAGTATTAAGATTCACAAAATACCTTTTTACATTTCATAATAAGTTTTTATCAGAAGTGTTCGATCTGGTGTTGGGGGATTTACATGATACATGCATGTAATCCAGTGCATTGCATATTATTCATTGAAATCAGCCATTTAATGTTCACTGTCTTTAAAAATATATCAGAGCGGTATTGTCTTGTTCTGCCACTACTTCAAAATAAAAGCTTCCAAAAAAATATGGTGGCTTTTATTATGAAACACAATGTATACGTCAATTTGATTAAAACTATCAGTGAATTGGTGATTAGACAAAGTCTAAATGTTCTATTTTTGGGGTGAATTGTTACTTATTAAAAATATATTTTATTTTTAAAACCTTTCCTGCTTCTTCATGTGATGCAATTATTTCCTGTTATGGCTAATGTAAAACACACTGGCACAGTCAAAGAAACAATGGATCCCTGTAATAAAGCAGACTGAAACTGAGAGAGACGAGCATGCAGGCTGGTGAGATGTCAGGTTGGGGTGATATTCAGTGTGTCGCAGGGGTCCCATGTTGCATGATTCCCTTGAAGGCATGAAAGCGGTGAAAACCCTCCTCCTCTGTGTTAGACGACTGGCGCTGATCTGTCATTCGTGACCGTTGGTCTCAGCTTCACTGTTGCAAACGGATTTCCCCCCCTGGAGGAAGAAAACGGGAACACGCTGGTATAAAGTCTTCAAACTCCACATCTCGTCATCAATCAAAGTTTAATGAAAATCTGTGAGTTTTTGTTAGTGGGGTTAGGACACTCACCCTAGAAAGGGAGCCTTTGCAGTCCCATTGACTAAAGAAACCTGTTGTCAAAAAACACAGAAGAAAAGACCCTTCAAGATCCAAAGAGAAGTCACACACAACATTAAACACACCACCACAGTCACCACAAACCCACACCCTCCCTCCAGCTGTGAAGAAAGTCAGTGTTGTCAGACTGGTTGGTTAAGATTTCTCATCAGGCTACATGTACTTATCCTCAGACCTCACCGAGTCTGGAATCTGGACAATCTAGAAAGGCTGGCGAGAAACACACACCCCTTTTTTCTCTCACCTGAGGACGATGATAAACTCATTGCCTCCACAGAGCCAAGTGAGCATGACAAAGCTAGGGGACATAAATACCTGAGCTATGTGCCCCGAGGTATGCTAAAGCCATATTAAACTGTAAAAAAGTTTATAGTGGAGCTTCAGCAGGTCATAAATATGTCAAAGGAACTAGTATCAACCTGGGAGCTTGTAGTTCAGGATGTTGTTTTCACTTCAGATCAGATAATATATATATATAATATATATATGTATTTAAAGTCAGATTTTATCAATCAAATTTGCACGTAAATGTGCAGAATAAAAGAGATAATTTTATGTATTAACCTCTGTTCATTTTATTCTATTTTTCAGATGCAAGGCTAACAATACAAAATTGTTATCGAGCTGTGAGTGCATTCATTACTACTTTCCCAAAAATATGTGTTACCCTGCTCTTCCATAAGAGAGCAGACAACATCCAGGAGTCAGGCACCGTGCAGCCACAGTAAGGCTTTGGAACCTTTATTCCCTGAACTCAGACTTTCAGGAAGCACCTCCTCTTCGGTACAGTTGTATGCAGTGAACATACAGTTTGGAAAGTCTGCTTCATCATAACATGGCGCCTTGAACTTTGACCCTCTTGCTCATAAAAGCTGTGCAGAGGCTTGCGGGTCAGAATGGACAGAAAAACATCCTGGCTTGTAGAAGGACATACTGGTATTTTTGGAAATCTTCATTTGGCATACTAAAGAGTGTGATAGTATGAGTGTTGGAATGCACCCTTACATTCATCATTAAGGAATAAATTAAAACATAATAACATTTCAACTTTAACTTGCTTTTGTTAACTTCCTGGTTCAAAACATTGCTCGCAATTCTTGTTTTTTTCATGGGAAACAGACATTTCAAACCAAATTCCCAGAAATGTGTAACTGTTAAAAATCTTACAAATAAGGTACACTTTTCTAAAAAGAAAACACCAAACAAACTCAACAATAACCATAGTATGGGTGATGTTTTCATGGCAAACAAACCTAAACTGAGGGTCTGCTGCACAACCATTGCAATGCCCACCAGGATGTAACAACATTTTAGGGTTGAGGCGAAGGGATTTGAATGCCTGAGAGGCTTGACTCAGGAAACAGAATTCCCGTCAACTAGGTCCACCTTTGCCCCACAGCCACAATAACAAACCTAAAGAGCACAGTCAACAAATCCTGTGGTATTATAAAAGTCTTTATGTTATTATTTTAAATGATAAGAATGTGAGGATGAGACGAGAAAAGAAAAGAAAAAAAAGAAAGCCCTGGGATTCCTACTGTTGGGAAGGTACATCCCTCACTATGGTTTATTTCATGGAAAAACCCTGAGGCAGCAGATACAAAGGACACTGAGTACAGACACAGCAGCGAGGAAGGTGATGATGAGGGAGAAAGAAGTGTGCCTGGGCTTGTCCGCTGGGCTGGCTGGACAGATACTAGTTCATTCTCAATCAGCTGACACAGTGTAGGCACAAAATGAAATAGTGTCTGTACCCTCTTGTCCTTTATGTAACTCTCTCCTTCATGTCTAATCTCTCCATTCCTGAACAAAACCTGGCAGAACCTGGCTGGGAGCATTTTTCAGATGTCTTTTAAAAAACTAATCGAGCCAACAACTCTTCACACTGTTTCTTCGTGATACAGAACTGAAAGATACACAACATATTCAAGACTCACACATCCTTTTTGGGAAATAATCACCTGGATATATATAGCATATTTCCTTGAACTGGTTAGAGGAATTGAGGCGTGTTTCTGGCTGTGCTCTCTGTTAAGGGCGTGGAGGAGATGACTAGGCAGAGAGGAGATGTTGATAAGACACAATTAGTCGGACTAAAAGCTGGCATTTCCTGGTGTGTCTGTTGAGTCACAGGCTGAATGAATTAGCGAAGCCAATAATGATTTCCTATCGGGAAACAGAATACCTTTATCTAGAAAACATTATCGAAGCCAATGCAGAAGTGCTTAAAACCTGCATTATTTGTAATGGCCAGCAGGGGGCACCTGCTATGAGAAAGTTACCCTTCTTCTAAACAGGTGACAAGTAGTTAGTGCATGTTAAGTCAGCAGGAACTGACCGTGTTGTGTAGCGAGGGCATTGTGGGGACCACTGAGCTCGGGGTGTCGTCGCTGTAGTCTGGCGGCGGCAGCAACACCGGCCCGTCCTCCTGGTCCGGCAGACTGGCCATACTCAGACTACGCACTGGCGTGCCAAGATTGCTGCTCAGACATATGCCATAAAAGTTCAGCTATCAAACATCTGCTGTAAAACAAATGATTGATTAACTTCCCAGCATGTTTGTAACGTTACCTGTTTGATGTCGCTGGCTCAGTATAAGGCCTGCAGTAAGATGAGGGAAACCAGCCCCGCCTAATAAGGAAAACAAACACACAGTCATATCAGAAACATCATAAAATAGTTTTATATAAACAGTCATATGAAAATCATTATTTTTCATTGATTGTGTGGATACACATTAGTTGTTGATGTAACACACATGCTTTCAGATAAAAAAAAGAATCATCATCAACAAATCATCTGTGAGTTCGCCACTACAGACAACACACACAGAGAGAAAGGCAGATTTTTTTCCCTAAGACTCAGAAGTCGTCTCCAAGTCACGTCTCCAGAAAAAAATATGGCTTATCAGACCAATGCACTGGATTTGTTGCTAAGAAACAGAATGTAATGTGATTTATCTCAACATGTCCTCATCTTGACAAACCGCCACTGACTGCATTAAAACCCCTTCAATTCAAAAAGCCACTTAACAACACACACACACACACACACACAGGGAGCAGATAAGGGTTGTGTTAATTTGTTTCAAAGTGGAAATGAAAAAAAAAAAGTCGACACGAGCTCCGTAAGCGCTCCGTAATCCTTTCGCCTGCATTATGAGTCCTAATTGATCTGGCGAGGAGTGGAGGATGACTGTAATCACACAGGCAGAGGCTACTTTATGGATTTGTTTGGCTACATATACAAACATGACTTATCTTACATAAACATTTTTCAAGCTGATGATCTGATTAAACAAGACACGCAAAG
>CAFUXE010000188.1:223240-263001 GCA_903364295.1 Serranus cabrilla | reverse complement strand
TGTGTGTGCGTGTGTGTGTGTGTGTGTGTGTGCACACCTGGGTGTTTTGCATATGTGTGTGTGGTGTTGTTGGGCAGGGCACGAGTGAGCCATAGAGAAAAAGAAAAACAGTGAGAGGGAGAGATCAAGCTTTATGACTATCATGTCAAACATACCTGACATACTCCTCAGCATGATGTATTAGCACGGCTAAATATTAGCAAACACAAAGCAGGAAACACGTACTGCTAACCTGAGTTATGTGAGAAATGTGTGTGTCAATGCTGCTGCATATTTGTTGGAATGAAAGTACATTTCCTCTTGTGGGTGTGCCAAAGGTTTTATTTAGATTGGGAAAGAAGAAATACCCATAAAAAGCAAGGCCTTATGGTATGGCAGATAGTATCCTAAAGCAAAGTATTACACAGTTATTTGCTTGCTGACACCGTTGACTAGTTCTTGCTAGCTTTCTGTTATGTGCGCTATAGCCTGATTGAACATACTAATGCTAATCTTAATCGATATATTTCCATTCATTTTACACACAGCCCACATTTTTGGTTCAAACTTTTAAAAATGATCTTTCTTTATTAGCTAACTTGCTAGCTAACGTTAGCTAACTCTCTACATGGCACCTTTCACACAGTAAATTACGCAACTAATAGATTTATTTTGGCAAATTTAAGGATTAACTCTTCTTATAATATGGTAAAAAGGTATGTTTCTGACATTTATACAGCCTGAGCAGATAACATCTATGTTTCTATTTTTCCTCACTTTTCACATTTATTCCTATGGAAAGTTTTCCTAAATGATGGAAACTTAGTCCAAAACCAACAATGTGTTAGTCTGTGTCACAATACTTTTGGACTTCCCCGGCTTATGTTGCCAACTGGTTCCTACTGAAGACATACATTTTTAAAAACTGGTCATAAATATGTAGTTGGATCTTTTAAAAGGCTAAAAAATGTCCTACGGCTAAACGTCTGGGCTCTGTTGTCTTAAGCAAATGATATTCAAAACAGGAGTGCATTAGTTATGCATTGTTTATGACTATTTTGACTGGCAGATTAAAACACTTTGATGCTTTAAGGAATATTTAAAGTATGTACCGCGGAAGAGCCAGTATGTGGGAGTGACCCAAAATAAACTGAGGAGGATATGTTCATGGTAATAAAGAAACATGCTACACAACAATGGTGATCTCTGGTACAGAGGAGTGCCCTTTATCAGCATATTAGTGAGTAGGATAATTCCAGAGTGGGTTTTGGTCTTTTCATTAAATTCTTGACAACAAGAAAATCCTCAGACTTATCCTTGAATACCACAGATGGTGAGATGAATAAAAAGATGTGTAGACTATGACTCATGAGACGGAGCAAAGCAAAACAAACAAAAATAATTGATAGGCTATATCCAGAAACTGAGCCAAGTCATTAGCTGTCAACACGCCCCTCAGAGTGAAACTAGTTAAACACTCACTGCTGTGTCTTCTCCAGCTGTCCGTACAGCCAGCCATCCTTCTCTTCTTGAATGAGCAGGGTGATGAGGTCGCCGTCATCGAAGCTGAGGAGTGTTTGGTTGTTGCCAGCCGTGTGGGGGAAGATGGTCCTGACGCGGGGCTTCCTGCCCACATTTAGACCGGATGACTGGGATGTGGACCGGGACAGACTGACCTCTCCAAGACTGCCCTGGTCTGCAGGAGATTAGACAAGTGATGATATCAGTCAGGGATGTAAATTAATCTAATTCTCAATTACAATTTTGGCTTCTAACGATTATGAAAGATGATTGAGATAAACTGCCACCTTCCATTTTACAATGATGCTCTTGTTTTTACACACAGGACACAATGTGTATTTAACGTTAATGTTGTTTATGTTTATGGTTATGCATATGTTTATGTTTATGTGACACCATGGTATCTGACCAATCAGTAAATAATAATAATAATAATAATAGAAAAAGCTCAATTGGCCTTGATTTTCAACATACAAAAGGAACAAGTCACAACAGTAAAAGTCTCTTAATATCCTCCAATGACACTTTATGGTTGAAATTTTCAATTATTGCCCTATAAAGCCCTACATACATTTTTTGTTGATTTTCAGTTGAATAACATTAAAGTTCAAGAAAACCCACTGAACAACAAGACTAGTTATCTGTTACATTTTAAAACTGAAGGTTAGTTAAGCTAGCTGTTTGTCCATTTCAAGTCTTTGTGCTAAGCTAAGCTAACTGCCTGCTAGCTTTATATTTACCTGCAGAACAATATCTCATACAAAAGTACAGGAAACCAATGGACCTTTCCCAGAAGACATTTTGACATGCCAATGGAAGTAAAGCACAGGTGTAATCAATAACATAAAAGATGGCCAAATTCCAATGAGAGGAGGTCCTGGTATTTTGCTTGCTAGCTCACAGGAAGAGCTCACTTGGACACTGAATGGAAGTGAGCTTTTCCCACTATCAATAACACCTTAAAAGTATTCTATGTTAAATGTTGTCCATGTTACTTGATCAGTTTTAATGAAAGACAGGTAAATCCATAAGTGTATATATATATATATGTGTGTGTGTTTCTGAGAAAGCGTCCGTACCTGAGTTGTGGTCTGAGGTGGAGGTGGGGAGAGAAAACCTGGGCTCTTGGTTGAACATGTTGGCTAACGGACTGATCTGCGCCTTCAGTGGCGGCGCTGGAGGAGGCACCCCAGACTCCACGTTGTTCTGAGAAGACGACACAGAATCAGCAGATGCAACATGTGAGAAAATACAACACGGCATTGATTAAATAATAACCTGGGTAAGGTCCTTATCGAGGTGTCTATTTTTAAACAGTCATTAAGGTAACTGAAACTTAATTCTCCCTCCCACACAGCAATAAACAAATGGTTCAGTGGACTTTATAAGAACAACAAGAGCACATGCAGGATTTCCCATGGCTGATAGCCACATAATGATAACCACCGACTTTACACACAACAGCCTCAGTCTGAAACCAAGATAAACCTGGACCAGATCAGACACTCCAGGGCCGGTCTGTCCTGCATGATTTGTTCTACTTATTTCCTATTTGGAATGCGTTAATCCTCAGGTTTTATCAGAAGCATCTTACAGATGAAGTTAGTGATAAAAAGCAACATGTTGTATCAAATAACAGATTAAAGCTTAAAATACAGGGCACATTTTTATGCAATTTCGCCATGAATCCAACCACAAACAAATAATCCTCACCCTGTTGTAGCGTTCAACCAGCGGCGATTGTTCTGGGGTGCTGGACAGCTCCTCTATCATAGTGTTCACCGTGTCCGGCACCTGGGTAATGTCGCTGCACTTTTCCTGCCAGCTGGGGAGCTTCACGGACAGAATCTCTTTGGCCTGGAAACACCAGAGAACGGATCATGAAACAATCAATAAATGCAGGCGTCTGACTACTCAGGATTACCTCTCTGCCTGTGCTTACTTTCTCATGGAAGTTGCTAATTTGATAGGAGAACATGCAGTGTTTGTCCGCCAAGAAACAGAAGCGTCTCTTTTCCTCCAGTAAGGCCTCTCTGCAGCCGTCAGCGATGAACTTCTGCATGTCCACCTGGCGCGACGAGATTGTCTCCACGTACTACAGACAGGGTCAAAGGACAGCAAGGTGCGGATGAATCACTTGTCAAATGAGTGTTAAAATAAATTGGTGATAGATTTATTTTACTGTGATGAATGGAGAAGATTTGGCAACAAAGGAATATCACGATAAAACAAGTGTTTTGCTTCACCAGACTCATGAGAAGGTAAGAACGGGCCAAAATAAATTAAATGAATAGTGGCAAAAAGAGAACAGAACAACAACATCCTGACAAAGACTGACAGGAGCGTGTATCTGATATAAGCATTTCACTGAACATTGTCTTGTATATTGTCTATGTGACAAATAAACTTGCACTGCAAAAGTCTGACAAGTTATTAAAAGAAAAGGAAAAAAGAGATTAAAGAAAAAATGAAATAAAGGATAAAATAAGAAAAAATAACAGAAATAAAAGGATTTTTCAAACAATATTTCCATTAATTTAATTAAATTAAATTAATTTCATTTTCTTTTTTCTTTCTCTTTTTTGGTGTATTCATTTATGTTCACTCATTTTTTTTCTTCTTTTTTCACTCATAATATTTTTATTTATTTGATCTTTTCTGCATTTGCATCTCCACCTCTGCAGCACAGGCAGTGCCAGAGTGTGAATCAGTCAGGATTATAAATGCTTTAACACCGACCTGAGTGGGATACTGGCTCTCTTTGAGTAAAACTTAAATGGGTGGCCACAACTTAATGTTTGTGGGTTTGGTTCGGATTCACAAATTGAGGCACTAATGAGCGTTGTAATCAATGACGCTGCTCTTAGTGACAAGCTAACTTTGGTCTCCTGCTGCTCTTAGCACAGCAGTAAACCACATCAGGGTGCTGAAAGACAGAGAACGACTCAGCCTGTGACTCAGAGCAGATGGGCGACTGGACCTCACATTAGACATATAAAACTCTTTTAAATGACTTCTCAACCAACACCTCCATCCCTTTATTCGACACCCACTCCCCTTACAGTATCTCTCCCAGGTTGTCATGGTGACGAGAAAGCAGCCTGTCTCCAAGGGCTCGGTGGAAGACCCTCCTCTACTGTCTGGTCTCTTTCTCTCTCTGCGATAGCCTGTCAGACGCTGAATCAAGGCTCTTCATTTCCCATTTTCACAGCCAACAGTCGGACAGGCTCTCAGCGAGAGATGGGAGAGCAGAGAGAAGTGAGTGAGATCATCAACGGCAGCGCTACACATAATTATGAGAAGGCTCGGCTAGTTGGCCTTGTCTCTTTTGTAATCCACGGGTGTCATCTTTAATCAGATAAGGAAAGAGGCCCCTGATTAGACAGCTTAAGTGCCTTTTAAAAGGTGCCATTGAGGTGCAACAACAGGAGACAGATTCTAACATAAGAACCACATAAAAAAGAAACGACCTTTTTTTTACAACCAGCAATTCCTTTTTTACTTTTCAATTAAAGAGTTTTGTTTAAAAATTCTCTCAAAACCAACCAGACTCACACCTCATCCATCATCGAAGTGAGCCAATGAAAGCAGTCAATAAATTATAACAAGAAGCCGACAGGAGTTATTACTCAGGCTTTGTGTTCCCTACCTCATCTCACCACATTGATTTGCAAAGCAAATCGCTGCCTGAGGTGCTAAGACTGCTTGTTTGTAGCGGACAGCAGGATGTAAACTCTCTACAATGTTCACTTTGTAGCGTACACTTCAATAGAATATCCAATCCCAATACTCAAGCCACATGATGTCAACACTGACTAGTAAATCTTCAAGGCCATGTGTGTGTACTTCTGTTCACTCAGCAGGGTTTTAGTTCCTTTTGTCTCTGTTTGTCTGAGATGCAAAAGTTTGGTTTTATGAGACCACACGGCTATTTGCCTGCTTAAAATAGCTGTTATACATGTACACTGTACACTGTCAAAGGTAGGCAATATAAAAGACTTGGACTGCTGGATAATTCTTCCAATTGTGCTATTGCATGTTTTGTATTTATGTAACATATTGAATTTCTTTAAATGAAAGTGATTTCGGTCCTCACAAACATGCTGAAAACACACTTCTTACAAACATTCAGGTACACTGGGCATGCACACGCCAGTTCAAACAGGTAATACAAGTAGGTGCTAAAGGTAGCAGGAAACACATTATGAGATGTTAAAAACCAAAATTGCGACATATCAGAGTGTTGCCAGAAGCATTATTCCTGGATGGAGAAAGCCATGGCAATGTGAAAGGAACAACCACACAAAGTCTCAGTTTCTGCCCTTAGAGACTAAAATGCAACAATCTTGCAAACTAAAAAATATCCATTTTAAGCGTTCAAAAATGCCAAAGGGGTGTGGACGCCAGGAGTAAATGTAGCAAAAGTTATGCACCTTAAAAGCAGTGTAGGCTAAGCTAAGAGCTAAGAGCCATGCTAGCAGCTCTGTGAGACTAAACCTACACACAGTTGTTTGAGCTAAGAGTAACACCAGAATGCTAACATGCTAACTCTACCTAACATGTGAGAATGTTAGCTTAAGTAAAGCAGGTATAATGTCATTGCCACTCGCTATCTTAGTTTAGCGCATAAACATGCTAGCTTTTGCTTGTTAGCATGTACAACTTAGATTTTCCTCTGTGTTGCAGCCGTAACTGTTCTATTTTGGCTTGCAAAACATATTTTGGATAATATTCAAATATTCAAATCCCACTTGCTGCATTCAGTAGAACGTGTGTGTGTGTGTGTGTGTGTGTGTGCCTGCATACACGTGAGCATTCACTCATACATTTGTGCAAATTTGGGTGTGTATGCCTTCAATAAAAACACATTCTCCTGTCTGTAGCTCAGTGAGCCGAGCCATAATGTTCACATTCTGCTGCATGTAAAAACAGAGTGCAAACTTCTTTAAACACCGTGGCACCTTTGATGGTTTTACTCCCTTGTCCTATCTAAAAAGTATTTTTTTAAGGTATTTAGTGTTTGAACACACATCTCAGACATCTGTCATCAATGATGCCGTTATGTAACGTTAAAGTACAACTGGGAAGCAAGACCTTGAGTTTCAGTCACACAAAGTCCCTCACCTCCTTCTTTCTCCGTCGCAGTGGTATGTGATTATGACAACTATCTTGGCCACATCTAAACGCCCCGTCACATAAATTGTACACTTGTCACATTTGTTTCAGGGGCATCAGAGCGTAAGCATGCAACAACAGCATGCTTGAAAAGCCTTATAAGTATCAGCCATGCTATGTTTTGAAGGGAAGGAGAGGCTGGGGTCTGTCTCACCTCGTTCTCTTTGATCTCGTACTTGGATGAGTGCTTTCCCTGGCTTTTCCTCCTGAGCTTCTTCAGGTCGGCCTGAGAGCGCTCCAGGGAGTCCTGCTTCAGCTTGTGCTCCGACTGATAGCGCTTGAAGGTGGCCTACAGGAGATGTTTAACAAGAACATATAAAAAAATTCCTGCGTTGCACACGAGAACCGGTCTAATTGGCCAAATGGCAACATAAACTCTGCATTCATTAATTATATTTGTACTATAACTCATAGGTGGTGATGGTAAGAGGGGAATGGGATTCCACTTACATTCATGTATTTAACATCCATCTCTGTCTTCTTCTCCAGCTCGATAATAATCTCCCTGTGAAACCTCTTGAGCTGCACAGAGAAAACACACACACACCTCAAATTCATTGCAACACACATCATGCACATGCACGCTGTTCTAAACATAATGTACAGTTCGGTCACATGGCCGGTCACAAAGGCGGCGTTCTGATAAGAGCGGAGTGACCCGGTGGAATGCATGATAATGAGTTTCTGAGAGGATGACTTATCAGCTTGTTAGGGTTAAAGATTTACAACTTTCCCTTCTGCAGATTCATCACAATCAGTCCAGAAGAAATTCTTCTTAAATCACACTGAGTGTTGTGTCTCAGTTGTTGCCATATTCGAACTGGCGACACTTCAATTTTCTCCTTGTCACTAGCAGGTATCTGAAGTATCTCGCCCCGAGGCAGCAGGGGCAGGAATGACTCTGTGGTTTTTCCACTCTTGTCAAACTTTCTTTCACCTTTTGTTCGAACAATTTCAAACTCTCTAAAATGAAAAGAATGAGCTCAAAAGGTTGTAAAGGTTACATGTCCAGAATGGTCTATTATGTGAAGGTAAGCCTCGTGTTGCTGGCCATGGGGTAGTTCTAGGAATGAAAGTCGCCCACTGTAAGAGGTTCAACGGGTGATTTGTCAATGCACGAAATTGTTTTAATGACATAATTGCAACACAGAAAAGTCTCTTCTCATTCTTTAGATCCATTATGTTGCTCTCATTCTTCTGATTCTGGACCAGGCAGAATGGATTAAAGGTGAAGGGAATAACCCGAAGAGCTGTCAGCTTTGCTGAGAGCATTCAAAAAGTTTTTCTCAACAAATCCCATGAAAAGACAGAAACCTGCATGTGTTAGTCTCAAGACTTTACAACTTCTCTACTATGTCCTCAAGACCATTCATTCCTACTGAAGACATGAATCCCTAAAAACAAGGACTCTCTCTGTCTGAAAATCTGACTCCATGTCTGTCCTTTCATTTTTTCATCAACTATTCATAGTTAATTGAGAACAATGGTGGCACGGAGGATTAAGGTATATAAGGCTTTAAATAATATGCAATATACTTTTTTTTGGTCTTTTTCTGGGATTCGTTGACAGTCAGAAAATACAAAATACCACCAGACATATTTTAAGGCTACTCACGTTCTCTTCCATTTCATTAAAGACCTTCTTGTGGGACTCTGCAATCTCCATCAGAACCACACCTAGAAAGACAACAGGAACAACTTTCAGTATTTCAGATGTCAGTGATCATTGAATGTACGGCCCTGGGGCTTTGTGTTCTAACCCGTGGCAAGTGACACATAACCCCCTGCTGAACCACAATGTGTTGTTTTTACACTTTGGTTTTTAGATGGATTGAAAAAACAAGATATAATGTGTTAATAAGTGACTTTTAGGGAGTGCTGGTATGTGGTTTGTTACCGTGAGACAGTGCAAGGGAAGCTGTTTCCCCTTTTCAAGTTTTTATGCTAAGCTAACCGGCTGTCCATGAAGTCTCTTTACAACTTAAAACATTTATCACAAAAGCAAATGAACAGACTAATATGTGGCAATTATTACAAGTAGATATTGAAGTTTTTTGCCTCATCCATCAATGGTCAAATGGCATCAGTGATCTTTTGCTTTAGGTCAGTGATGTCCCATATCCTTCTTCAATACATGATATCTTTAATATAACCCCAAAGAAAGAAGTAGCTGATTTTGTTTCAATAAACCATGATACACATTGTGCCTTCTCTTGAGGAGTGGACATTTTTTACATAAAACAAATCTGACTAACATATCTCATCAATTGCCTTTGTAATAATTGTAAAAACAATGTATGGACACCCTGTATTTATTGCACAGGCATTCGTAAGCAGTATCAATCGTCTCATCTAACTCCTGGCAGGAAACTGAATTAGCATATTTCTTAAAATGGAGTATTCTTTGAAGGGAAGGCCGGTGAAGGCAACCATTTTAAAACCAGAAACCAAACATCCAAAAGCAATTTATAACCAGATGCAGATTCAGAAGATGTAATTTATGACAGCTTGTGAAAAAGAGCCAGCAGCAATAAACACTTTCCAAATTTCCTGTATGAACGTGTTTTTCAAGCCTTACATACATCTTTACAGCCCCATATTTCACAGATGACTTATCTCCTTTCAATATTTGAACAGCTGTCAATAAGTAATCTCTATGAAACGTTCTGGTATTGTGCGGTCAGATACAGAACAGTCTCCATTCACAGACAGGCTACAGCATAGATAGAGCACCATATGACATGAGACAATGGGAGTGAGTCAATACTGTAAACAGAAGTGGACAATCGTAGCTAAGCAGTTTATAGTGCTACCTCTACCACAATGGGGTGCAATCTAGACTCAAGGTTCACTATAGGACACAGTGTTCTGGTGAAACCCGTAAAAACAGTATCATATCTGGACGTGTGATCGTGTCACAGTGAGGGAAAAGTGAGTTTCAACACCTTCAGAAGAAAGTAGAGAAAGCACAGGTGTCGGGGTTGTGATTTTTAGGTGAAAAGTCTCTATAAGTTGCCCATGTCAGCACGCTCCTAAACTCACATTAGACCTCAACACCTGACATTCCTCCCTGCATGCCTCCACAAACAAACGTAATGACCCACTGATACAGCGCTGTACTTCTGTGATCCAGCAGGCAGCGTCCAGCTACAACAACATTGCCCTCTGAAGGTCACCAGAACGTACTGGTAAATGCTGCCTTTGTGCTTCGACAGGGGAGGGGTGACGCTGGGCTCCGGGGCTGTTTGTACAGCCCCAACAACGGACCGCTGGTGGGGTGGAAAGGGGGAGGCTGAGAAAGGCCGGGAGGGGGTTCAAAGAGGCCGTTGTACACCTGCAGGTTTCACCTTTGGGGTTAACAAGGTGTGAAAGCCTGCTGGAGGGAGGGTAAACGTTACAGAAAGTTATGGTATGGACTCTACTGTGAATGATGGATCTGTCACATGAGACTGAGCTCAGTGTTGTAAAGAAGTCACATGCTTTGTAGGTTTTCTCTCTGTGGAAATATGGTGTGAGAGCTAAGGTGCAAAAGTGCATAAAAGGATTCTCTCTCGCTAAAATATGAATAAAAAAAAAAGGTACCTGGATACACTAGGCCGGACTGGACTGCTATTAAAGTTTGTCACTTTTTCTCAGTTTATCTAATCTCCTATCTCTATCTGTTGCGGGCGATTTGTTCCCAAACAAGGATTTTAAGTACCAAGATAATCTAATCTCGTCTTTCAAACATACGACATGCTCACATGCATTTCTACGCAGGTTTGTTCAGGGTTGATAAAAGATCCCTGTGGAAAACTACACCTTCCATGATTCACTGCCATTACTTATGATTCATTATTAGAAGCACTGCAGACGCTCATCAAATGCTCAAATATTGACTCAGAAACTGTATTTAACTAGATATCTTTGTAGCTTGGTAGTTGAACAAAAAAGTGTAACAAATTATTGCTAAAAAGACATTTCTTTAAGCCTTGTAATAGCAACGTTGGTAATTTGAAAAGTAGTGCAGTTAACATAATTTGAATGCGTTCTTTGCGACCTGCCTGTTTTACAAGACCGCAGATAGGACGCAGAGCAACGCCTTCCACATTCCCCACAGGTGATGCCATTTATGAGCTGGGAGTGCCCTGTGCCAACCCCTGCCTATTTGACGTTAGATAAGGAGGCTGAAGTTGGCAGGGCAAACAGTAGCAGCTGACCTGTTGGCAGCTTTCCTCAAGCTCACCTATATTTCACCACTTTATCTAACTGGCAGCTCTTCCTCTATTGCTTTTACTCCTCAATCTGTAAAGGCAACTGAGTTAGCGCTGAACTTGGCAGCGGCCGTTGGTCATCGTCTGGTGGAAACATTTCATCACTGAGATGCATCACTGGGCTTGTCCACGCAGACTTGCAGTGAGTGTGTGAGTGTGATGAAATGCGGCCACCCCCTATGTGACTCAGGATCGAATGGTATCTCAATTACACACATTCCAGTGCAGGCAGGGAGAGACACTGTTTGGAGGTTGCCATAGATGAGCTGCTCCCTTTCTGTTATCATGATGATGTCACTGTGATCAATGCTGAGTCCACACAGGTGGAAACACACAGGGAGGTAACTGTGGTTGAACTCCATTTGGATTCAGATCTGAGTAACTCTTCTGTCATACGTTGTGGGGTAAAAGTATATCCTGTGGTCTAAAGGGAAAATCACTATCATTATAAAAACATCAACTGTGGCCTAGTGATACAAACAATATAAATATATATAAATGATGTATACATTTTAGATTGTTTTGTTGGTACATACTGTCCTATCACACTCAATTTTCCCTATGATTCACATCTTAGTTAGTGAACCTGACCCACTAACTTTACACTTCATAGCTTTACAATATAAACAACCAACAATTTCTGCATTGATCATGATGGAACTGAAAGCTCCATGTCAGCTTATGAATGGCCTTTGAGTTTAGACTGTTTTTAAAATGCTGTTTTCAAGTTTCAAAAATGAACTTATACTCAAATTTGAAGCCAACATCGACAAACATTTTGAATCAATCTACAAACTAGGCAAACCCTGTCTGCTGATGAAGCTCATGGGATATGATCAAAAGCTCAGGGGTGGCTAATTAATGGACCTTGGGGTGAAATTGTCCTCAAACATTTGAAACTCTCTGCATTGCTTAGAAGGCATTTGGGAGACACAGACCTGTTTGTTATTATTGACTAATCTGCCAATTTGTTTTTTAAATAATGGAATAATAATGAGAAACACTTGAGAAACTACTCCTCACAACTTCAACTAGCAGGCAACTCAGAGAGCAGAGACCTTAGCCCTAAGAAATTGTGTATCTGCCCCAGGATTAAATGGGTTGGGTTTCTTGGCCAAAGCTACAACCTATAACCAAGTTTCACAAAAGTCCAGCCAGTAGATTTTCTGTAATCCTACTGACAAACAAGCAAATCAAACCAAAGGGTAATAATTTGGCATTATCACTACTTTCACAATGAAAATGACCCAATCACTTATCAAACTAGTTGCTTTTTTTCTGTCGATTAACTGACAATTACTCGAATAATCATTTTATTATTTGATTATAATTGTATGATGTGATTAGTGCATATTATACAACACCCTGCAGTCATAATTACCAATCAAATATGCCACCTTGAATATGGATTATCAGTTTATCACACTAATGATAAAAAAGTGACCTTTTGTGGTTTGTATTAATATATATTAGTTGAGTGATTTGAGAATCTGCTGCCATTCAGCATGTCTACTGTGTTTGCTGCAGATCAATAGCTGTGACAGCTTTCTTAACACAGAGCAATGACCTGTCATCACACACAGCACATAACATCATTTATCACTAGAAAACACAAAACTAAACGAAATCCAGAGCATCAACAATAAATCTCTATTTACTTGATACAAAAAACTGAAGACAAACACTAAATAATGTTAAAAACCGCATCATGTGTTCTTTATGTGAAGATGGTTTATAGAGGGTGATTCTCTCTAAGCACTGGCTGAAATCTATAATAGATGATAAACGACTTCTGATGCCGAGCGAGCGAAGAAGCGTGCAAAAACAATCATGGGCTATTATTTGCAAAAGGAGTGAAGTGTGACGGGGTTTTAGACGCTCCAACGTCACGGTTTATTGAGCGGTAAGTGAGTCTCTGGTCTTGTTAGAGGTCCCTTGGAGGAAACTCCCGGTGTACTGGGGACCCTTCAGTTTAATGGTGGATGCAGAAGGAGAGTGTTCTGGTCTGGGACCATTTGAAAGCAATCTCCACCCTCCTCTTTTTTATTTGTTTTCAACAGTGTGTGTCTGGTTTGGTAAAATTCTGTGACCGTGTTATATGTCAGTGGCCCAGATACATTTAGACCATATGGTCCAGCAAATTGTCCTGAGTAACTGCCCATACTTATCTCACGAGCAGTAGAGTGCACTTATTGGGTTTTAAATTCATAGTTCAACTATTTTGGAAAAAGATACTTCATTCAATTACTGCTGAGAGTTAGATCAGACGACTGATACCACTGTTATGTCTGTATGCTAAGTATGTGGCTGGAGCCAGGAGACTATTAGCTTACCTTAGCATAAAGATGCAGCTAGCCTTCCTCTGTCCAAGAGTACAAATAATCCAGAATAATTTCAAACAGATGAAATAAAGAATGTATAGCATGTTAATAATCTAAAGGTGGAGATAACTGATTTTTCTTTTACCTTTGGATGGACTAAGGTTAGTTTTTATCCACCAACTTCTAGACTTCATACACAGCTAAGCTAAGCTAAACTAAGCTAAGCTAGTGGTGACACCAAATTGAACGCACAGATATAACTCTTGACAAGAAAAGGAATAAGCATTTTCCCAAAATCTGGAACTGTTCTACTTGGGTGCTTAATTTCTTCTGTCACATAGGCCATCATCTTTCAGTTTTGAACAAATGGTATAGAAACTATGCAACTCATTAATTTGAACACTTTAATTGGCCCGAGGTGACCAATATTAGCATAATGGTCTAAATAAGTCGGCATATTTTCAACTACATTATTCATGATGGAGTCCAGCATTGTTACTAAATGGACACTTTGCCAATTTTCAACCAGCTTTGTGTCATTGCAGTGTTGGTAGTATATGCATATAAACCGTGTTTGGCTGGTGTCCGGAGCTCACGGCTCATTTGCTGACAAAAGTCTGCCGGATGACACGCTTTGCAGACTTTTGCTGACAACTGAGTGACAAGTTCCAGGTGCTGGCCATGGATGATGCCAAACAATGTTCATCTTTATATACTACCATTACTGAAATGACACAAACCCTGTTAAAAATCAGATGATTTTTCCTTCAACGGCGAGCGGTTCCTCTCCATCAAGTTGATAACCACTTCTGCAAAGAAACCTTTATAAGTTTTTTAACTTTGAGCCAGGAGAAATAAGTCTGCTCCAGCTGTCCTCAGCCGCAAAACACAATGCAAGGAGAAAAATGAAGGGACGTGTACTTTCACTGACTTTTGAGATCAATTTACGGTTCCCTGCTGCTTCTTGGTGATGTTGTGTCTGTAATGAAAGGTAAATTGCCCATCATGTGCTGATAAACCAGGTAATACTGTGTGCTGTGTCTAAAGAGCAAAACAGACCCGTGAAATAACTCTAAGCCAGATGTTTGAAATGTCAAAAACTCTTATTAACCATAACATCAACCTCCCTTGAGAAGAAATAGCTCCTCTTAAAAGCTGAAAACCTGTTACAGAAGCTATCGGCAGGAAACACTCAGCGGTCTCTCCGTTCTGAATCCTCATCCTCTGGAGAGAAAAAAACGCTCTGGCTGACATTATCATTTTTCTCATGCTGACAGCGTACTCCAATATTTCAAAAAAAACAATTTCGACTGAGGCGTAACAAACAGTGCAGAGAAAAGGTGGAAGGGGTGGGGATGGTGCTATTCTTTCTCTTGTAACATTTTCAGCCCCTCAATACCTGCTGCTTTTCAGAGTGGAATGGCTACTCCCTGTGGAGTCCAGCCATGGCCTAATGCACAGGAAGTTTCTAATTGTACACCCACTGAAAACTATGACTTTTAAGCAGACAGGGTGATATTTGGCACACCAGTTGCGCTGTCATCGTGCCGTACTATAGATGGATGACAAGAAAAGGAAATCTATCAACTGACGTCAAGCTGTAAATGTGTAAATGGTAAATGGACTGCACTTATATAGCGCTTTTCTAGTCTTTGCGACCACTCAAAGCGCTTTTACACAACAGACTGCACTATAGTTGTAAAGTTGATTGCTGCCCATTAATTAATCACAGAAGGATCAGATCTAGGACAAGATGATTATTTCAAGTAGAAGTAACTATCTGATAAAGTGACAATTTCACTCTCTTGGGTTTTTTAGGTCAAGAACTCATGTCTGTCTAGAAAGCTATAACGACCAAGTCTGTCCTTATTACTTGCACATTTTCACCTTCAGATTATCATACATTTAAAAGAGAAATGTGGACAACTGTCCCGGACAAAGAGAAGCGTGTTATGAAGTAAAAGCCTCAGGTAACTTTTTGCAAATACCTGCCAACCACAGTGACGCAAGTGCTTTTTACACCACACCATTCACCAAGGGAGGAAAAAAAACAAGCTATCGCTACAGAGGAAAAAGTCCTCACAGGTGACTGCAGCGGAGATCTAGTCACAACAACACAGTCAGGCAAATAGCCATTCTTGACAGTGGTGCAGTTGAAAGGAAATTATTCTCAAATGTTGGATTTCTATGCCTACCTCAGGCATCCTACAGTCAGAGATAGAGTGAATGATTAAATTCACTTGAGGCACTAATAAGCAACAGAAGTATTTTTACGAGGAAGAAAGAGAAAGCTGTCTCAAAGTCTGTACATTCTGACACGTCGATCACTGTTTGACTTCATCTTATGCCTTTTGTTTTATTACAGACAGCTCCAATTAAAAAAAATAAGTAAATGTTTTTCTAATTCCATAATGTTTGAGCCTTCCCTGGCCCCCACAGACAGACAGCAAAGACAGGCAGTGGGGGTTTCGGTCGGCAGATGGAGGGACAGGGGGCTGAGGAGGATCTGTAGTGGGAAGACAGTCTCTTCTGTCTTTCTATTTGTTCAGCATGTTTGCTACTCTGCTCGCTGCAATGTGTGAGAGAGCTCACACTATCTCGCCGCCGTCCATTCCAGGCAGTCAAGGAATGACTTCATGTGCCTTTTCACTGAAGGCACTTTGAATGTTGGGAGGGATTCTTATTTTGGGGCCAAATAATCAATTCACTTCCCATAAACTGGGACGTTGTTTGTTCCAGATGCTTAAAATAAAAGATGGTGGCACATCTAGTTTGGCATTTGTGTTGTTGTTTCACCTCTTTGTTCTTGGTATGCATTGAAAATGTCGCCGGCCAACCGTGTAACATGAACATATCATTTAATGAAGCGATGATGTACTTGGATGGTTAACCTGCAGGTGTGGCCCGACAAACTCGACCAACACGGTCTAATAGCAGAGTATGGAGATGGTTTACTAATTTGCAGGTGCAGAGGTTTTATATTTGGCCTTATAAGTCGGTTTCATAATGAAATAAAAAAGATTTAATGAGAAATCAAATTTTTTACTGTTATATCACTGAAGTCTAACCTGTGTAGTATGAAAGCCTGCTTAGATTACATTCAATTTTTTGTTAAGTTTCAAAAATATGTACAAAAAAAGGCAATAAATCTTAATGACTGACTGAAATATGTCAGTTGGCATATTAGAAATTACAAAAGAGAGGGGTAATAAAAACTCAAAGTAAAGTAGTAAATGTACAAGGAAAATACTTGCTAATAATCATATACTTAATATTAATAATGTAATACTTAATATTCTCTGAGTTTAGGTGGTAAATTTAAGAGAAAAACTCACAAATCTAAAAAAAAAAGAGGATATTCTCCAAGATTAAAGAAATTCCTGAGAAAGAAGTATTCACTTTGATTATAAAGTCTCTCAAAAAAATGTATAGAAATTACCTACAACAATGGCCCTAATTCGGCATTATGGTTTCATTGTTATTGTTTCATTTTCAGACACTCACAATGATGAATAATGTTCAGCTATGCTGCATCGCTATATAACTTCCTTATTTCTATATTTCCATTTTAATGACAGACAGGCCTAATCTTTCACCTGTCTACATCACCTGACCTCGTCAGACACTTCATCAAATTGTGTTTATGACTCAAAGCAATGCAAACAGCATCTAAAACAAGAAAACTCAATCAATATGTAATATTCAGTGTGGTCATAATTTACATTAAAGAAGACTGAAAGCTAAAGGACAGAGCATTATTTATCCATTTTCTCCGCCCTGCTCTGATTCCCTGCCTGTCACATCAACCTGAGCTGACATGAGGCCAACTTGTTAACCCTTTTTTTAAAGAGTGACGCAGCAGAATACAAAACAACTTGATGAATAGTAATGGCACATAATTACAACCCTTGGACAAAGTAGGTCAGCTCCAAATTTTAGCACTAATAGTATAATTGGAGATAAGCCACGGGATGGATGAAAAACAACCTGTACAAGCTTGATGGCAGCCTCAGAGGAAGCACTTCAATCAGAGCGAGAGTTAGAGAGCAGACAGTAATGAATATCTGCTGCTGCCGTGCCACAAGGGTTCAATCAATGATATTTCCAGATGTTTGCATAATTCACTCACATTTGGGATGCATGCAGGCAAAATGTCACCGTGATGAATTTACATAGGGACGGGATTCTGGTGGTGTCCAGATCTCATTATTCGACTGGATTTTTGGGTGAAACAAGGGTGGTGATGTAAGTGGAAAAGTCCCTTTCATCATTTCGTCGTGACTTTAATGAATCAGATTGACATTTTGGGAAATACACTTAATACACGCTTTCTTGCCAAGAGATAGATCAGAAGATTGAAACCACTCTGGTGAAGAATAAACAAATTAGATTTAACTAGCTAATTAGAGAGCTGTAGAGGGGATGGGAGGTGGATTATGTTGCCTTTAAAGAGATCTTTGCTTTTCCATTTCCAGTCTTCAGCCCTTTGCATACTGTTTCTTCAAAAGTGCCACAAAAGTGTCGAAAGGAGCTTTGCATCAGCGAAAAGTATGTGTATAATAAGCGGCAGTAAAAAATGGCGGAAGAACGGCCCGTTATAGAGATTCTACAGACTTCGGCAAAGTTGTTCTGTATGTTGCTGAACATGATTCGATTACTGCAGGACTCAAGTAAGAGGCGTGTTTGTGATGATACAGTCCATTCCCTTTCTTATTACACAAATGTTGGTCGCACAAATAATGAACGCCACATATTTTACGTCTTGCCCACTCTGCTGATTCACAATTATCCCAGTCTTGCTAACTTAATGCCTGTAGTGTAAAAAACAGCAGTCTGAAAGGGGCTTTAGCGTTAAGCTAAGCTAACATGCCAGTTCCAAGTCATTCTGTCTTGAACAAGTCAAGTCACAACATAAACCATTATCATTATTAAACAGATAATGGTCATTCCATGAAGCATTAAACAATACGCTAAAATGGTAAAATGTGATCAACGCTCACATGTAACTTAGAGATTGTGTTTCACTGTATCCATGTTTTTCAGAAACATAACATTACCAATTCTCTGATTAGGTTGATTGGTAATATCAACTGTTATCAGTCACTGTAAGCCAGTTACGCATTCAGCCAGAACAGATTGTATCCTTTAAGTACATTTCAACAGAAATAACAGTGATGAATCATTATCTTCCTCCAGCTGTAGCTTCGCCACAGAAACACTGGAACTTGAGATCTCACAGACAGTAGGTGGTTTAACCTGGACTCGCATGAAACTCACCGAGCTCTCTGGAGACCGGAGACACAATAGCGTTCTCTCCGACCTTTGAGACTGCATCAAAATAGGTCTTCCCAGCAATAGTCATCGCTGCACGGGGAGAGAGAGAGATAGACAGTTATTAGTTGGGAAACTTGCTGGATCATTATGTGCTCCGGTGAAACTTTATTGTTTACCTGTGACTGATTTCTCATAGCTCTTCCCGAGGTTGACCAGGTTCCTCAGGCCTGGGTTGAACTGCTCCATCACATTCTGGGACAAAGAGCAGAGATGTAAGAAAACCAGCACAACTCCTCCATTCCTGATCTAATGATACAGTTTCATAACTTATTTTCTCCTTCACTTAGTCACAAACATCTCCAATTTCCTTAAATAGTAATAAAAAAAAAAATAAAACTCATGAGGCTATTTCTGATGGAGTGGGTGGGGAAGAGAAATACATAAAAAAAAAAAAAACAAGTGCAAGTGTTTGTGCTGCTGCTCTATAAATACCAGCATGTGAGAACAATAAAACTTTCAATCTTTAACTTGACCCCTCACGTATGCTTTACAACTCCCTCTAAAGAGCGAAGTCCCACACAAAGTTGAAGCTATTTGCAGCACGGACCTCATCACTCTCCCCTCTCGCCCCCAGCCCCACCTTCCCTCTCTCCCTCTCTCTCTCTCTCTCTCTATTGAAATGCCTCAACAATCAAGTGCTGTTCACCTCCCTGTCTGTATTCCCCTGGCACGCCCTCAATGGAACAATGAAGGGGCAGGTATGACTTTACATGAAGAAAAGAACAGAGCAGAGGAGGAGAGAAAAAAAGGAAACAAGTTCCTTGTTTTTCTTTTCTCTCTCTCTCTCTCTCTCTCTCTCTCTCTCTGTTCCCTCCCAGCTGAAACTATGGCACACTGTAAACTACAGCCATGACTCTCTCACTCTCTCTCTCACACACACACACACAAATATACACAACACTCACACACTCTGTATTGCAAATTCAGCAAGGGCATTCCTCTGAAAAAAAAAATATATATATTTGACGCTAATTCTACTATTAAATGTCAACTTCATCCTTGGCCCAAACCATGAAATAACCTTTTAACCTCCACTCACCTGCTTATCACATATGAGGGGCTGCAGTGTGATCTTGATTAGATTAATCTAAGCCGGCTAATCAAGAATAATCCCCTGATCAAATGACTGTTGATCAAAACACTTTATCCACTGACAAACCTCTCTCTCACTCTGACACAGTGTTTGTGTTGGTTGACCAATATTATCAGGCATTTTTCTTTGCCTAATTAAAGTTACATTGATATCAGCCAATACTGGCTTATATTTTGTTTGATATGTGCTGATTATCCTTTTTTTTTTTTTTTTACATTATATGCAATGATGAAAACAGTGCTTGGGGTGATTAAGAAATGGTGCTAGTTAACTTTATTTATATTTATTCTTTATTTAAATGGTCAGCAGCTGCAACTATATAGTACTGATGTTTATCTAGCTGTTTCTTTTTTTTTTTTGCTTCCTCAGTTTTAATTTCTGGAATTAGTTAACAATGTAATACACTGCATGAATCATATCAGGTATTGCTTTAGGAAAGCCGCCTTCTGAGTTTTATTTTTTAATTCCAGTTTAATAAATCACTATATCTGTCTTCACGTCAGTTTTCTGTGTGTTTTCCCCTCTTAAATTGGTATTGGTATCTGTGTAATGTCATTTCCCCTGTAAGCAACGACAGAAAGTTTCAGTTGCTCAATCAGATCATTTTTTACAGTGTAAAAGCAAACGAATGTCTTTTATACAACAGGTGGTAAATGGGAAGAAAGCTGTCCCGACAAAATAAAAGCACAGAAAGATTTCAACTGTCTCTAATAATTCTATAGTATTGTTCTTTCTTTTATTTTCCTTATATCCAGAGTTTAAATTAAACAAACCTGGATCATAACCCAACTACAAAAAGCTGAGTCTTCACCACCAGCCAGGGATAATATCTATCAGTTATCTATAGATTGTTACGTGTGTATTTGTGATAACTCACCTTGTATGTACTTTCAGTAAGCTTGCTCACATCATCTGGAGCCCGAGACATGATGGCAGGTTGTTTGTCAAGCCCAAAAATACAAAATAAAAAACAAATAAGAAGAAAAATAAATGGCGTATCGTAATCCAGGTGTTAATAATAAATCCCACAGCCGCTCCGGTTCCTTGTCTGCACCCTCACTCCGTGCATGTGGGCAGAGAGACTCTCGGCTGCCGGCGGCGGACTCACTGACTGACTGACTGACTGACTGGGACGCCGAGAGACTTCCTCGTGCGTTTAGGGACTGGTGAGACCGGGAGGGCGGAGGAGCGCGAGGGAGGGCGCCCTGACGTCACGATAAGTGTGATACAAAGTCTTCGTGTGGTGAATTAATATAAAGCTATGAGATAAAGTGTCTCGACATGTCTGTTTTAAAAAAAATAAAATAAAACAAGGTATGACTCATTTTGGCACTTCTGGTGCTGAGGTAAAATGCTCCAGTTGGCCTTAGGAGGGCGCTGTAATACAAATGTTTACATAGTAATCTATACAGTAGTGAAAGTTGGACTGTATATGCAGCAGTCGTGGATTGTAACTAAGTACATTAGTAGTTAAATGATTGATACTTTAAGTACATTTTGATACTGATACTTTCCTTCAGTTTTGAATAGGGACTTGTAGTGGAGTAATTCTGCCGTGTGGTATTTGTACTTTCACCACTTTTACTTAAGTAGGGGATCTGAATATACACACACACACACACACACCAGCTGCAGACAGTTTAATTCATGTATACTGTCATTAAGTGGTTTATTTGAGAATTGAACAATATGATATTTACACCAATGATTTGTATGTAAAATCAAAAGCTGTACATTTGTAATGTAAAAATGTAAAATGAAGGAACCTTGAAAATGGTTAGTTCTTATACTTTCCTCTGCTGAGTCCAAAATCAGTCATATGACAAAAGTTTATTTTGGCAACATGATTTGTCAGTTACTGTAAGTCCATGACCTGATGGGGGCGGTACACCCCAATCAGTTACACAGCTGTTAGTGGTTTATCACCATGCAAACACAGGCTACCAGACTTCACCTCATGGGGTGGAACTGGAGTCATTTGTATGTAATAAAGCATGAGGCCAGGCATCGTAGTGACACCAAGAATAATCAGCAGTCCAGTATTAGTTAATGATAGCAGGAAACAATGTATTGTATAATGACACTGGACTTTACTTACTTTACTTCGGGTTTGTATGAGGTATACAGTCTATGGTACTAACCAACAGTAGAACGCAGTCAGCTAATAAATGTTCTGCTGCTTTAATTTGTTCTTACATAATATGTCAGTTTTCACATTGTTAAATGAACATTTAACGACAATAACGTACAGTTATTTAATTATTTTGCCTGTCAAATCTGCTCTATCCATCTGGAAACTTTGCTGCCAGTCTTTTTACTGTTTTTTTTAAACAGTGCAGATCATGAGTTGAGGTCATGTCACAGGTTCTAAGTGCAGTTTCAGCTAATGTAAATAAAACTCAGTGCCAGACTCTGGCTGTCTGAGGGGCAGGGGGAAAAAAAAGACACAAGCTGCATAAGCTGGAACATCAGTTTCTATGGCAGCACTATATGCCACTCCACCTTAGCAGATTTTCTTCACTGGAACTAACTAACCCCCTTCCCCTCCACCAGTGTCGACTGTCATCTACTGTATACACGGACTATGGATAATTACCTCATACAACCCCACTTCAAACAATCTGAACTGTCCCTTTAATGTGGGCCGATCATGTGGTTAGCATCAGTTTTGATAGCTTATCAGATTGGTGTATCCTCTGTTGACTCTCTGAGGCCTCATGAATAATGCAAGGCCCTTGTCATTTCAGCTGATTTACTGATTTTACAAACAAATCTGCAATTAATTAACTGACCATAAACCATAACAAACTGGGCCCCAGGGCAGTTTCTTTCTATGCATGTGTTTGTGTATGTGTTTTATGCAAGACAAAACTCCCTGCTAAGTTTTTAATTATAAGTTTGTTTTGATAGTCATCATATGTACAATTTTGTTCTTAACTGTGTATGCAGGACAAAGGACAGACATTATACTTAATCTTAGCATAATGTAGGAATAGTCCCAGTGGGGTAATTCTTGAGTTGTTAGCACCACCGTGTGGATATCAGTAAACCTCCACCATCCTTGTGAATATAGGTGTTATTTTTGTCTCTTTAGTTTTTTTCTTCTTCTGAGTAAATAAAACCTGAACCACATGTTAAAGAGATGCCCCACATCACCGTCAGGAATGTGACCCAGGCCAGAGCCTCCAACTCAAAAGCTGATTGTTGTCCCGGAGCCACATGATTGAAACGCATGGTGACAATTTCAAGCCTCTGCAGCTCTTATCTGCATGTTCTGAGCCACACAGTTAGTCTCCCCCGATGTCCAACCGCTCTGCTTTCAGGATTAACTCTATTTCTTCTTGAGGTCCTCCTGTGAGAGGACCAGCAGACATGGACAGGTAAGTTTAACATCTGTTACATTCAAAATGTTCATGATCCCCCTTTTAAAACTGTGGGATGTTTGCTTGCAGAAACAATATTGCGTGTATCCTGATGCTCCTTCTCTTGGGTGTGGCAGAGAGCACAGACCCTTTGACAGATTTGGGTATGTCAGCCAGCATTTCTTTTCTTCTTCTTCTTCTTTTTTTTACAACATCAGGGTCCCAGAACTAAGTTTTTCCTTTTTTTTAAACAGAAAACATCGCTGGGAAGTTGGTTTTCTATCAAATGGATGGAAATGCCACCTACGTGAGGGACACTGGAGAACTGGCTTCAGATGTTCCCACTGAGACCATGTTTGAACTCTTTGATCCCCAAAAGAATTTCAGCACGGCACAGTTCACCTACACATGGGACTTAGGGAACGGGTACAAGGACTTTACATATTTAGCATGTAAATAAAGGTGTGGGATGCTTTTCTACATGTTTTAATGCTCCTTTTGACACAGAGAGGTGATCCAGGGGACTGAGCCGGTCGTCCGCTATCATTACCCTGAATCTGGGAACTACACACTGCGGCTGAAAGTCGGAGTCAGTGCGACCAAATCTGAGCCTCCAATCACAGACGTCTACTCCACAGACGTCCAAGTGCTCGGTTTGTGGTTTCATATTAAGTTTTTTAATTATTTTCTATATTTCAATTTACGACATTTAAATGTTTTATATTCAACACTTGAATTCACTGAAAGTATAAATGCTCTTTACAAAGTAAATGTCAGTATCCAGATCCCTTACTTAAATAAAAGTACATTGTAGAATTACTCTATTACATGTAAAATATAAAAGTATGAAAGTATTTGTTATGCAGAATGGCACCACTTAGATTGTTTTATATATTCCAAATATATAATTGGATTTGTATTATTGATAGGGCTAATTTTAACTAACCAATATACAATTATGTGGTTTAATTAATAAACATGCATAATCATTTTAAATTTATTTTATTTATTCATGTTAAATCTTGACCTGAAAAGTAACTAAAGGTTGCAGCAAAATGTAATGGAGTATTAATATATGGAATATTTTTGCAATATTTATGTATAAAGTTACATAAATGGAAATTTAAAAAAAGTCAACTACTAGTACCTCAAAACTGAATACTACTAAATGGATTTATATGAAAGTATAGCTTGAACTAATCCTGATGAAATGACTAATAACCTAAATGAATCTGCAGATGCCATTAAAAACATCGAGATGAAGGGCCCGTCAGATTACGAGGTGTCTCAGAACACCAGTTTGGCTTTTCATATCGATGGAAGGTAAGCAGCCTTTTCTTTATGATTAAATCAGTAATTAACTTGACTGATGCAGGTAAATCATTTTGACACCTTTCTCCTGCGTGAACTGTATCTTTAGTCCTCCCATGTGGGTGTGCTGGCGTTTTCTGCCCAACTGTGTGCCGGATACAACCGGCAGCTGCACGCTGACTATGCTGTATGAAAACACGCTGCGCCTCAACCACACCTTCACCTCTGCCGGCATCCACTGCTTGGACATCAGCATCCGCAATGACATCAGCAAGCTGCAGACCTCCTTCAGCATTAATGTCAGGAAGAACAGTGAGTGGTAACAATACACACACACACACAGAGGGAGAGAGAGAGGGATTCCTGCAAGCTACTTTCCATAACAAAAGATAGAAGGAGGGACAGGAAAAAGGTGATATCACCAGGAGAAGGGACAACCCATTCACAGAATTCATGATCTTGTACCTTTATTGTGATCCCCTTTATCCCACCCTTCTAATGACACCTTGATCACTGAAACAACTCTCACATGACAACAACCCTGAGAGGTCGTAATGAAGAAAAGAAGTCGTCGGGGACTCCCCATTGGTTAAAAAAAAGCTCCTCTTTTACAGACTTCAGTACTTTTACTGGTTTTACTTGGCAAAACTTCAGGATACAAGAGTCAAGAAACCAACAGACAAGATGTTGGGGAACACCATATAAAAAGTCCATGCTTTGTCCGTGATTTGGAATCCAGAACTTTTGAAATATTGTATGTTTCTGCAAGAAGAAGAAATGCAAGAATGCAGAAATACTCAAATACAGTAAATGCAAAACTGTGTGCTTTTTGCCCCAAATAGCAGGGGATTAGTTTAAAGTGGGCGTGTCTATAAAGGGGAGATTCCTGGGTACCTGAAGAACCCATTCATTCACCTCCAGGTCAAAGGTCAAAGGTCGGCTTTGAAAACTGCCATGTCAGTTTTTCCATGACTAAAAAGAAAAGTAAATGTACTCGTTTTGCAGAATGGATCCACTCAGGTTGTTTTATATATTCCAAATGTATTCTTACATTGTTATTATTGATGTATTTATGTAAGCAGCATTTTAATTACTGTTTTAAGGTTTAATTTCAAACAAATTTCTAATCATTGATCATATCTTTCCTGTCAAATCTTGACCTGAAAAGTAACTAAAGCTGGCAGCTAAATGTAGTGGAGTAAAAAATACAATAGAGTAGAAGTATAAAGTTCCAAAGTACAAGCACCTCAAAATTGAACTTAAGCACAGTACTTGAGTAAATATACTTACAATAGTTACATTCCTCCACTTGTATAGAGGACCTTGTAAATGTTTAAAAAGATTCATTAACTGATGATTAGCTAAAATGAATGACTCTTTACAGTCATTTCCCTCGGTGTATTCATAGTTAGTCTCATTTTCTTGATGCTCTCTCACAGTTATAAAAAGAGGAGCTGTGCTGTGTCATGAGGTGTTTCAGATAAAACTTACCATGTGCTGTTTAGCTGCGTTAGTTCCGCAGTGATGAACACAGTAAAAGTGGAGGAATCCAGGAACGGAGTGATCTGGCTGCTCAGCACATGTCTGCTGTGTTCAATTGATTTGCTGCTGCTGTGATCCAACTGAAACTCATAATAACCAGTTGTTAGTGTGTGCTTATTATTAGCTGTGGACTTAGTTCTTAAAATTGACTATGGTTACTTGTTGATCTTTCTGATCGTCTCCTGAACTGAAATATCTGGTTTCTAATGGAGCATCAAAACAAGAATTTAGTTTTACTCTGATTTCGATTCTAACACGTTCTCTTTCTGTGTGAATTGCAGCTAACCCCCACATTTTCTTCATGCTGTCATGTGCCGCCGTACTTGTGGCGACCTTCTCCTTCATCACGGTCATCGCCTGCCGCCCGCGTCACTACAACAGATCACAGGTACTGAACCGCTGCAGCGTCTTGATATGGAAGTTCACGTTGCACAAAGCATTGTTTTATATTTCAAGATAACTCTTTATCGACAGTGTTACATTTTAAGGAGTGGCGTTTAAGTTTTTCACTTGGAAAAAACTGGGAAAAGTAATGTTAAAAGTTAATTATATTTAGCAGTGAATGATCACAAATGCGTGCTTGTCTTCATTAGCTCTGATGAATAGAACCCAAATGCTGACGTGATCAGCTTCAGTGATTGCACTTGAATGCACCTTATGACCACAAGGAGGCTGACTGTGTCCAGAAATAAATCATGTCTGAGCAACAAACTGTGTGGCACAGGACTTCATACAGATTTCTATATTTCCTCATGGTTTGTGGAGCGGTATTTACTCTAAAAGTCACATATAAAGATACACATTTTCACAATATTCGTTTGTATGCATGTGATTTTTTGCAGATTGGTACTTCCAGTCACGCTTTATTCCTGAAGAACCAAGACTCTGAAGGCCAGAGCACGATTCTGTTTAACTTCTCCAACGTACAGAAGGAAGAGAAGGAGCCGCTCCTCCTGCAGTTTGGGACGCAATATTCCTCTTAACTGCTCCTCTGTCTGCTCCAGCATCCTGTGGATACATGCACATGAAGGTATTCTGCAGAAGAAAATGCACCACACAATACTGTGCTCCAGAATATATCTCATGTTGCATATCACCATGTGTACAGCTCAGCCTGTGTATGATCATTAAAGCCTGATATATATGAATAAATCAGGTGTTATAAGCAGTGTCTGTATGTATTGATGACTATGGTCTAAGCTGTAATTAATGGTTGAGCTACGAATGTTAAGTAGGTCACTTGCCTTCTGTATTTTTCATAAAGTAGGTCATGGTGATCAATTAATGGGTATCAGAGGCTGACATTCACATGGACTCATAATAAATTAATCGCACAATTACAGGTCATGTTTAAGCAATAAGTGTCAATTTAAGCATGCTGTGAATGTATCATTTATTTATTTTATTTTATTGACGTTAAAATTTGGCTTTGCTTTGCTTTAGTTTCCAAAAACAGAATAAAATGTTTCCTCTTTTTTCAGAAACTTCTTTCTTGCTGTGCTAAATATAAAATAATTGTAGTACTGTAGAGTCAGTTTTGCCAATGCAGCTTAGTTTTGATCTCTGTGGCAGGTTTGAACATATACAGTACTACATATTAAGTGTAATAGTGTATGTACTGTTTTATTTCATACTATGATGATACTGTGATGACGTACTGAGACAATAATGTCCGTCTAACTGTAACTAATGCCATGTACTTTCTGAAAAACTTCAAAAGCAAAATGTTTTGCCAAATTTGTAACAGGCCTACTTATCTTTTTGGAGCTGATTAACCAACAATTCATATAAACTTCCTTTGTGCATTGCATTGCGGGAGAATAGACGTGCTGCGTCTGTAGCATGCTAAAGCTAAAAACAATATGTGATTTTTTTTAATTTGTAAGTCAAAACTTGCATTGCATTTTCAGTGAAATACACTGGACACTACGCCTGCATTAATATCCCACAATGCAATGTGGTGGTCATGATTATCTTCATAACAGACAACGGACGGCAACTAAGGAATAATTTCTTCTCTTTTTGTTTTTGTTTTTTTTTGGGTCTTTTTTAGTTTAATGCTGCTTCTCATTTGATTTCTCAATGCTTCATCAGTGCACGATTGTGATGCTGTCTTTTGACAAACAAAAAAATAGACAATATGTCCTGCTAGCTCTACGACTAAGTGAATATCGACGTAATGCAGCTCTCCTTGCTGTGGTTGGTATCTACAGTCTCATGCTAACAAGAATGTTGATGAGCGAGTATGTGAGAACAGCAGGTTTATCCTAGCTGCTCTTAGCGTAGCCTGGATCCCGGCTCGCTATCTACTCAGACATCTACTTTTTCATTATCTCTGGGGGCAGACTGGACACTACAGTGACTCCCTGTCACTTCTCAAGGCATAAGTGATATGACAAGACAGGACGAGCTGGGGCTAGCTGGTTAGCATGCTAATTTCAGTAGATATCACTGCTACACACAAACAACTTTGACATACCGTCTGGCCATATCTTACAAATTGCACAAAACCATTTAATGTTATTAATCGAACACGTCAGTGGGATTGTTTTTATGCGGCTGAGTACCTTGATGGTGTTTAGTGACAGCTTGTTCTCTGTTAGAGATGTCACAGCTTTATTAACTGAGAGTCTCCTGATGAATGCCAGCTGTCACAGACACCGTGGGAAGCTCCAGGTGCAAAGATTGAGCACCACGCTTTTATCAGAGGATCGACCTTGAGATAAAACTCTGCTGCGATTTTGGGAACATGCCTTTTACTTTTTAACATTCACTCACATCTACTGAAGCTGTGTTGTAGCTCTGGTGAAGTTTAGGCAGCAAAACTTCTTCGTTAGGCCTAAAACATAAAAACGGCTTTGGTTAAAACAAGTACGTTTGTTAAGCAACTTGAGCTTTACGTATGTATAGTAGTTATATACATGAATTTGATGTACATACATAGATAGCTTAACTTACAAGTTAACTTGCTTAAATAATTGACTTTTTGTTTTCACATGAACAGCGGTATCCTGGGTCAAAGTCTTTTATTTAGTTTGACTTACGCAGAATTTGTTGCTCTTTATACTACATTATCTGACTTCCTTGATTCTTTGCTCCTGTTATTATTATGGCCACTAGAGGTCACCACCTTAATAAACTTACCGTCATAATAAGCTGCTTGTACAAATGACCTATGTTGGACTCCAAATTCCTCCTGGAGCTGAGAGGAGCAGTAGATTTGGGTGATAATTCTCAAAAGATTTGTCACTATGAGCAATTCCTTCATGTTGCACATAATCATTGCTCCATTATTAAAATGAAAAAATATTTATTGCAGCTTTAAGTAATACCTGACCATTGAAAAGAAAACGATTTCCTACTTTGTTTAAGAACTTGTTTTTGTCGCACCTATCACCTGGTTGCCATGGTAAGCATATTTAGTTCAAGGTCATTTGCTTGGAAAAAAAGAGTCTTTGTTTTTCTTCATTTCTGAATGAACAGACCTTGCAGCTTGCAAAATTAGACATAAAACCCGGGTTAATAAAGTCTGAACAGATACAAACTGGCCTTGAATGTCTTCTTTTCCATCTCCATGACCCTTATTGATTCGGCTCTGCAGAGACGAATGGAGACTTTTATCTAATTGCTTTTTTTTTCATCCCGTGTCATCAGAAAATTATATACTCTGAAGAGAGTATCAAAGAAGCACCTTACACTATGGCATGAAAAACAGCCCCATGTGAATTATACAAATTCATCATACGACTTCACAGAAGATCATTATGTGAAGGCTGCAACAACAAACCCAATCCTTTTCTCCAGAGACCTGTACGGCATAATGCTTCTTTGATATATCAGGCCAATGTCAGAATTTCTTTGCCTTTTATTAATACCTCAATTCAAAGCGGTGCATTTGGCAGAAACAGTCCATTAAACCTTTGCACATTTCATCTAATTGATTGCTCGTCTTGCAAAAGACCTGGTAAACCTCAGAATTTCCTTAGTCCCTGATTAGAATGAAGCTTCAAAATACACGTATACTTTCAGCCGTGTATCTCAGAGCAGTGTGAGGTTGGAAGGAGCTGCTTTATCTGAGGGACAGTGAATGTGACGCCATCCCTGACCTTTGGGCCTCTCTCATCTGTTAAGTGTCTCTAATGCCACTAAGAACACCTGTTGTTGTCTTGACCCAAGCCATCTGAGCCTAAAGATCCTGCTCAGCCTGTGTAATTACCTCAGGGAACTCCTGTGTACCTACCAGCTTGACCAATACTGCTAACAAGAAGCAAAGTGGTTTTAAATGAGGATGGAGCTGCAATAAACATAGACAATCACAGATCAAATGAATGATTCAATATATGTAAGGATATATTCTAATTAGCAGGAAATTAAATTGTTGAAAGATAACACAAAACAGACATTTGCACACTAATTTTGCAGCAGTAATTTTTCATTTATTGGCAAAGCAAATTATTTCACACTTAGAAAACACTGAATGGCACTGGAGTCTCCATAAGAAGGCCACAAAAAGACATGGACAATTTCTTGCACATGCTAAAAAAAAAGATTACATTTAAAAAAATTCTTACTTTTCTGGACAGTAACACTAAATAATGTACATTTACTCTGCTCATACAAACAATTAATGTACATTCATTATATATTTTAGAGGTTTTGATCTAATCTATTACACTTTCGGTCAAATGCTTGGTTGGACAATCCACTGCAACAATGTCACCAACCAAGTAAAACAACAATGAAGCCATATGTCCAACATGATTCTCCATTTAAACAGCATTTGTTTAAATGTGAAAAGGCAAAGAAAAAAAAAGCACTGTGATAAACTCACTAAGTATCACTGGTATCAGCTATGTATATCAAGAATAAAGCTTCTAAAGTTTTGACGCATAAGAAAGCTGGAAAAATAAATTGTGCCTCTACTAGAGAATATTGCACACATACTCCAAGCACCGGCTAGTACGCTAACGATAAAGTGCTGAAAAGTACTTTTCCAGTTATATTCCCCTTAAAAATGTCAAGATCGGCCATGTGATTGATGTTGGCTGTAAGCCCATTCCCTAATTAAGGAATAGACATAACATTAGCCAGACCTTTAATCTTTTCTCACTCCCACTCCACACGCAACACTAACTCACATGCTAATCAGCTGGTCTGGACCTTGTAGTAGTAGCAGTGCTTGCGTGTGTCTGAGAGTGGATTTCCATTATTACTTCAAAGCTTTTGAGTGTGGTGGGAGGTTGTGTGGGGGTGAGCATGTATACTGTGTCTTAGCTCCTATACCTGAGGGCACCTTTTACCATGGTGGTGGGTGTATTGAAGGACTGAAGTGCTTTAGTCATGGTAAAGAAAGAAATGTTGGTACGTAGCTCCTGGATGGCCACTTGAAATAAAACCGCCACCGGTCAGTGATTAGGTTCAGCCTCCACATGACTTTTGACCTGGGTCAAATATCTCTCTGCGTAGAGCAGACATAACATTAAGTCCATAAACTGCCTCCAAGTCAGAGCGGACAATAAAAAATGCTGAATGGATGGAAACACCAGCTAATCTAAAGAGAGGCAGACGGATGAGTTTTAAGCGTTGGGCAGTCGTTCCTGACACATCTCCAAGGGCCGCTTGAACGCTCCCCTCCCAAAAACTTCAACGTTGGCTGCCAGCCAGGAGATTACATTTCCGGGGATGTAAGAACTGCAGTTAGCCATGGACTGGATCTCGACCGGCTTCAGGACTCGGTCCCAAATGTTCACCTGACTCAGCTCGCCCACGAAGGCCTGTCCGGCATCAAATCGCCCGCCCACCACGTCCTGTAAGGGCCATAAACAGCAGGATGTAGATTTAAAAAGCATCAACAACATTATAAACAAAGTTAATTGTCTTTCTGAGGTGGAGGAAGTAGTCTGTGGGACTATGGGTGGAATAGTCATTAAACTTTCAGGTTTAATGGATGTTTATGGTGGATACTGGAAAATGTGAAGCACCCCAATGGCGCAACATGAGTGTAAATGTCTGACCAGTAGTAGGATATTAATTAAGCTTGATTAAGATGTCTAAAGAGTCCCTTACAATTATTCTAATTGCACAAATGTTATATTACACACAATGATCCATCGGAACTGTGAACATCCATATGGTACTGAAAACCACAGAAAAATCAATCAATCAATATGCAGGATGCAGTATGAAGTTTGTATTATGCACAGTTTGACGCAAGTGAAAGTGACCCTCAGGCATTGAGGCCTCTTATATGAATATGAATGTGATATGAGTATGAGAATCAATCGGCAACCTACACAGCCTGATACCTGAAGCCAATACAGAAGTGCTGTAAACCTGCATTCTTTCTAATGACCAGCAGGGGGCGACTACAATGTTTGCAAAAAGAAGCCCAGCTGTACGTAAGTCAACGAGTAACTTAATCATTCTTCTCACTTGATTTGTTACTTCAGTAAAGATTCTCGTAAAGAGTTTAGGGTCTAAATCACTAGTTTCAAGTCTTTTCCAATACAGCATGATGTTTTCTTTTGAAGTTATGGTGCCATTTGGAGTAAAATAGACCATAAAGTAACGTACGGCAGGGAATGTTTTAGGGTGGTGCTATCTTGTGTTTTTGTTGTAGAACTATCATCCTTTCTTGGCTAACCTAGCTAGAACTGGTATTGATAACTACCTGGTTATCCTCAAAACACCAATTTTGGTTTTCCAACTTGTTGATCATAGTCAATTTGAAGCATTTATTCCATGGAAATTAAAAGAAAGTCAGGGATCACTAATCCTTACGATACATAATTTGGGTTCTATGACATTATGTACAAAATGTTGTATTGATTAATCTATGTTGATATATTTCACTGGATAACTGAAGAACCAGCCGGCAGCACTAAATTTAAAGGTCAAGGCACCGCCAACATCATTATCCATCCTTTAGGGAACACGAATGTCTCTACAAATTTTATGTAATTCCATCCAATAGTTGTTGAGATAGTTTTCGTCTGAACCAGAGTGGTGTAGATAGGCCATCGAGCTGGTACAATAATTAAAATTTTAACAAAAATACATTTAATAGAATTTGAATTAGCTGCAATTCACACTTCATTGTCAGCCATTAAGCTAGAAGATTGCTCTTGATAAAAAACAGCCTTTACATGCTGATTTGATTTCTACAGACTGATTTTGACAGTTTTTAATAATGCACAGATTGGTCCAGAGAGACACCTCAGCATCTGTGCCATTGACAGGTTTACCACGAACTGTTTTGTCATGATAACCTGCCACCATCTTATTACTGCTGCTTGGTTTGATTTTTTCCTTATTTCAATCTGCAGTTTGCAAAGGAGCTCCATTAATAACTGCTTAGTAGCAGAACTACTTGACATTGCACTTGGAAGTGGTTGACTTGTGATTCTGTGAAAACTCTGCACTAGACAATTAATGGTACATTGTCAGCATTCTGTAAAAGGAAGAGATGTCATTGGTGACGCAATTCCAGGTCAAGTGGTTGCTTTCTAATGGAGCTAAAGGAGTTATGATTAAATCTACAGATACATATGGACTTTCTTACCTGCTCCTGTCCCAGAATGATGACCCCCCCGGGCTTGATGGGGTGCCAGGCTGCCAGGTTGTCGCCACTCCCCAGTTTCCCTCCATCTTGGTAAGCTTCCCACTGGCCATCCCGTGTGGTCCAGGAGATGCAGATATGGTGCCATCTTCCGTCACGTACCTCCAAAGGCAACTGGGCGACCTGTGGTCATAATACAATGCACTGAGTCATGGTGTGCTGACATAAATGCACATGTATAGTATGACTGATGAATAAAAATGGTGCAAGTTGTACTAAGAGACTGTTAATGATGAATGTTGAAGTCGTCATACCAGTCGCTTGGTAACCACATACAAGAGACTGAATGTGATTGAAAGTGATCATGTTTATATTCAGTTAATGTATCATCATGTTGATCCATGCGACTCATGTGTTCTCACTCATTCTGCTGTAACGCACTGGAATCTGTATGTTTATCTACAAACTATAACTGATCACTGTTAACACATTGTTAATGTTGTCAAATAAAATGACTTGGTTAAGTTTAGGCACCAAAACTTCTAGGTTAAGGTTAGGAAAAAAGAACAAGGTAAGGGTTATAAAAAAAACAACTACTGTATATAACTTCAGGAGAGAGTTAAAAAGGATTTCCTGGTCTCCTGGTTGAGGCCAGGGATTGATCTATGTCACCAGACAAAAGTTTATACGAAAGCTTGGATTTCAGAGCAATTATTTTCAGAGGAAATCAGGTGAGCCATTTATGAAAACAATTTGATCCACGATATGAAATGGGCTTAAGTTAAGTTAAGTGTTTAAACTTCTTCAGGGCATGAAGAAAGAATGAATGCCTTGCTGTTTTTTGACTAATGGCTTCACTACAAGTCTAACCATCAGCCTTTATTTGGCCTTATTATATGCCCTTGTATCCAAAGCTCCTCAGCCAACATTTTGACCCCTACTTCCCACAGTGAAGTCTAGTAGATGTAGAAAAGCAGAAACTACTTGCCTTGTCATTGATGAGCAGCTCTATTGGGTTATTGCCCCATTCGATTAGCACAATCTCATTGGCCTGCCCCGGTACACCATAAGAGAAGGGCGTCCCTATGCCAGGAATTGCGCTGGACTTGATCCACATGCAGAGCGTGAAAGCGTACATCTCTGGCAGGCTCTTGGTGATGCGTCCGTACAGGTAGTTGGTCCTCTGGGGGAGGGACAGCTTAAACTGCTCCGGGGACTTGAAGTCTCCTCCTCCTGTAGAGAGACAGACGGAGAGAGGGAGAACAGGAAAGGGACAGGGACAGGGCGGGGAGAGATGAGAGGTGTTCTGTGAGGTGTTTCCTTAAACCTGTTAATCGTTTGGCTTGGAAGCAAAGTGAGGACACAGCGGCTGTCT
Source organism: Serranus cabrilla (assembly GCA_903364295.1). Classification (NCBI taxonomy): domain Eukaryota; kingdom Metazoa; phylum Chordata; class Actinopteri; order Perciformes; family Serranidae; genus Serranus; species Serranus cabrilla. The sequence continues at coordinate 228,177 of CAFUXE010000188.1, read as the reverse complement.
TTATTTATATTACACAGACTGTAGTGACGTTAAACCTCAACAAAGGTTACTTTTATGTAAAAAAAAATGTCCGTGTCTGATACCCCATCTCTGATTCATCAGACCCTCTCAGCTCTTTTATTCTCCTGAGTGCCTTCCTCTGCCTCCTCTTCATTAGCGTAGTAGATGTACAATGGGTACAATGCTTTATATGGCCTCATATGCATTTTCCAAGTCCCTCATCCTCTCCACTTCCTACTTGATTGTCTACCAACAACATTTCACCCTGATCATCTTTCTGTTTTGCTTCACCTTTCTCCAGCTCACTGATCCTGTCCACCAGGGCGTTGAGCGTGCTCTCCGTCTTCAGCCTGTAGGCGGCTGTGGCGTTGGACAGCATGCTCTTCTCCTCCTCCAGGTTGCTGACTTTCTTCAGGAGCTGCTTCTCCAGCTCCCCGAGCCGGCGCTGCAGCAGGTCGCGGAGCTCGCTGGGGAACGAGACGCCGGATATGTTGGCTCGCAGCTGCTGTTGCTAAGAGAAGGATAGACAGAGCAACATGAGCAGGAAGTGCACAAAGGTGGTCAGGGACAATGTGCCCCCCTTCTGAGAGCTATGACTTACATCACTGCTTTATGAGTGAATTATTCTGTGTGACTGATTGACAGGCCTGCAAATGTGGATTCAGGATTGTGTAAGGTTCTGAACAGTTTACCAATATTTTGATTGTGGCCACACTGAAAAAATGCCTAATATCATGCCAAAATCAAGTTTAAAAATGTATGAAACAATGAAGTTAAGGTGTTTTTGCTTGTAATACGTAAAATAATAATAATTAAAAAAAAAGCCAATTGAATAAGATTTCTTGTAAAGATTTCTTGAACATTTTTTCAGTAATTCGACCAGAAATGAGACACATGCATTTTATTATTTGCATTTAAAACAATCGCACACACTGCCATTTTAAAACTATGAGGAAGACTTTGTTCCTTATTTCTTAAACACTGTTGGAGAAGCATAGTAAACACAGGTCACATAACCAGCGCTGCGTAATGGGAGGTTTAAATCTGCCCATGGACAATTAATCTCTTTCTCATGGATACCAGTGTTTGATCACCACGACAGGCTAATTAATCTAATGATTCCCAGAAGTACCAGTCCACTGCTGGGCTGTGAATAAACATGATGTGGTAATCCTATAAATCCGCTCCGGAAATCGAACTTTGCTTTTACGCATGGCTTTGGCACAGGGAGTACGCTTTGCGCATTTGTTTTTTTGCTTACCTCCAAGTTCTCTAAGCGGTCCTTGAGCCCCTGCATGGTTTTTCCAAGACTGTCGATGGTGTCATTTGGATCTCTGGGAACATCCCCCATCGTGTTTTGCTTCTCTTTGCCCCAGGGTGCCCCCTTTTCGTACTTCCTATCGTCTGTGGCTGACGCGCAGAGGGAAAGCTTGGTGGTCAGCTCGTTGATGGTGCCTATCTGTTTGGAGATGGTTTCTTTCTGCTGTAAAATGGTCTCTCGGAGCTGCATTACAGTGTTTCGGAGCTCCTCTTCCTGGCTCCCGGCGTTTAGCTCGGGTAGCAGCGTCACAGGGCAGCTGGCATCGCCGCTGAGAGGGATTGCCCTGCAGATGTATCGCTTCCCATCGTCCGGTTGGCTGCTCGTTAACTGAACGCAACCCAGCGCAAAAAAACACAACAGTCCATGCAAAAGTGAAAACATATCGGCAGCTGATAAGGAAAGTCACGGTGAAAAGTGAAAACCAAAACACTAAACACCTTATCGCTCTAAATCCAGTCCTAAGTTTAGTGCGTAAAAGTGTCTTCTACTCCCAAAAAACACCACGTTTAACTATTTCTATAACGTAACGCCATCTGAACAGCAAAATGAAGAAAAAATCTGAGCAGAAAATCCGATCACCGGTGCCTCAGTCACTGTAAGCCCGGTTAATGTGCTTGCTTGTGTTAAAGGAACTATTTCTGGCGCAAACAGAGCGCACAGTGCGGTGCTGATCGGACAGCTCCTCTTAGGAAAGAGGATTACCAAAAAAGGTGTCTGAGGAAGCGTCTGGATTGGCTGTAGTAGGCTGACGTCACCGAGCAGCTGGGCCAAACATTTGTTGATTTACTTGTTTAGGATGTTAATTAAGTGGTGAAGTCTGAGGAGTTAATTACCTCACTGCAGTCAAGCTGGTAATGAGTGCAACTCTTCATGATGCTTATTCTGATGTTCTCTGCTTCTCTAATTCAATTATTACTGCCCAGATAGCAGTGGGTGAAGTAACTGAGTACATTTTCTCAAGTACAGTACTGAGGTACTTTTACTTTACTAAATATTTCCATTTGCTACTATTTTCTGTTTCTTCTTCACTACATCTTTTTACTTCACCTTATTTATTTGACAGCTTTTATTAATAAATACACTCAAAAAACATTTTTGCCAGGTTTTCTCAGTTCAATTATATTCACAATTTCCATCCGATTGAGTCAGAAAAAAAACACGAACCAAAAAAAGTACAGTTTATATAATTAAATTAAATCAAATAAAACAGAGACAAACTGTACTGACTGACAAACTGATTAAAACTATTGCTGATACAGTGAACCTAATTTAACATAACTTTTTTATACATCGATTTTTATCAATTTTTTTACCATTAAAACTAACATTCAACAACTAAGTGCCACAGTACATTCTCAGCAATAACAAAAGAAAATGACATAAACAATACAATAAAGGGAAAGATTTGAATAAAATAGTAATGATAACATTTTTTTAAAGCCACCATCTATACATTAATGAAGTTTGATCATGTAAAGCAGAACCTTTTTCACCTGTTATAGAGTCATAAACACATGAACGAGAAAGAGATTTAGACATCAGACCACCAGACTGTTTTTCCTACTTGACTCTCAGGGAATCTGTATACACACTAATGAAAAACATAATTATAAAAATCACCAAGGTATTTGTTGGTAGATATTGCTGTAGACCTTGATCCTACTGTGCTGCTACTTTCTGGAAATGTTTATTTCTTTTCAGTTTTCTTGAACCTTATTCACATATAGAAAAAAAATATTGTCTTGCATAAGTGTACAAGTGCATAAAAAAAGCAGATGTAATGATTCTGTGCATGTAGTTAATCAGTGTGATGTTGTTTCAATTTTAAATCCAAACACAGATCCATTTAGATAATAGATGAATCACTGCTGACTGCGTCAGTCAGGATGGAACATATGATGTTTGCTCTCTGACAATATTTACCTGTTGATTGGGTCCTATTTTGAGTGGACTGTCTGCAATATATTAACAATAAATACAGAACGCAGGCGTCAGAGAAGCAACATTTCCTCTGGTAAACTAGCGTGTAATTATACCGTCTATACGTTTCGGAGGCCTCGGGGGAATTTAAGGCCACAGTTTTTCCAGCCGTCAAAAACATGACAAATCATTAGAAACGTCAGTGAGTCTCTTCGATGGAGGAAGCAGTGAAGAAACAGGATGTGGTGGTAAACAATTAGCTGCCTGCTTGGCTCTGAAATGTCAATAAATCCTGGTGTGCAGCCTGGAAGACATACCACTGTGCTTTGAACATGACGTCCAACCACGCTCCTAATCCCATGTGACTGCGGTGCACAGTCAACCGGGCAGGAGCGACAGTTTGTTTTTCATTCACTGAGTACACATTGTTCAATTTTGGTGTTTTAAAACAGCAAGACACTCAGCTGTGGGGATTCTTATTCACTCTAAATGAATGGTTAGATAAAGATGTCAATAGCAACACTGGCTTTCAAGTGATTACATGAAAAGATGTTTGTTTCTAGGTTACAGGTGGTTTCAGACATCAGCATACTGCCCTGCAGGGCGCGGGGGAGGGCGGTATGATGGGCTATAGGTGCTGTAATAGGCTGGCAAATGGCCACGCTATGGCCTGAAGGCTGCTGGTTGGAATCCCTGACCAGACACAAAAATCTGGTAAAACGACTGAGAGTAACCAGCTTTTTTTTTCTCTTTTTTCTTTTGTTAAAGATGTTTTTATTATATAACAAGCCATGGGCCCGATCAACAAACAATGTGCAAATGCATAGTCACATAAATCAGTTGATTGGGTTAAAGCTGTAGGAGCAGTTTGTTAAAGTACAAAGCCTGGAAATGTCTAAAAACTGCCAAAAATGTACATTCAAGTCAAGATCACCAACTTCCAGTTGGTTTTAGAGTCCAAGAGGCTTTTTGGTGCGTTGTAGGGGGGCACCACTGAGGTATTTTGCAATGCCCAATTTCAAGACCCCCAAAATATCTACATTTTCATCAGACCTGACGCAGTGACGTTTCTGCACATGGGCAAACCCCCCTTTCTTAGTGAACGACAGGGTAAAACCAGTCTGTTCAAATAGAGTTTACTGGAATTGTTTTCATTGAGTTTACACAAACCATATTCACCTTCGGATGAGTTAATAATGTAAATTAACTTTTGATTTTATAAAATGTTGTTGTATTCAACCTAAAAATATAGCTTATATTTTATCAGGGACCAGAATAATTTTTTGTGTGTTTTTGGATTTCTTGAATCTGCTTTCAGATTGATATCAAGCAGAACATAATGGGAATTTTAAAGGGGACACATGCTGACTTTTAGGTTCATATCTGTATTCTAGGTTTGTACTGAAACATGTTTACATGCTTTAATGTTGAAAAAACAACAACACATTTTTCTCCTCCTGTCTGAATATACCTGTATTCACCCTTTTAGTGCCCGTCTCATAAAGCCCTACTCCTGATAGGGTCAAAGGTCAATGTTCCTGCACCTGTGCTCTCTGCAGCTGGGAGATAACTGTAATAAAAATAACTTGAATTCAACTCGCTATACTTCCAACCCAATATTACTGAAAATCTGGTTTCAGTTCCGTTTGTTTATTTTTTATTTTATTTTTGTGGAATCAATATCAATGTATGTTGA
>CAFUXE010000188.1:119352-215007 GCA_903364295.1 Serranus cabrilla | reverse complement strand
CACCACAGGCCAGGTGAGCTGAATCTGTGTGTGTCTGTGCGTTAATGTATGTGTCTGCTTCGTAAAAGAAAAAAAAGTTTTTACTTTACAGCCACCAAATGTGTTTGAGCACATTAAGGATCTTTTTTTTTCTCTCCATCTTCCTCTACGGCACTAAATTTGTTGATGCTGTTGCCCAAACCTGGAGTTAAAATCTATTTGAGGAGGTTAAAATAGTAGAAATTGACTTAGCAGGAGGTCAAACCTCTCAGGGTAAGAAGAAGGTTGTGTTAAGCATTTGGAACAGGAGGGAAATGGAGCAGAGTTAATTTAGAAAAAACACCTCAGTAGCAGGTATGGAGAGAGAGTGTCTTTCCTGACATGCTGTGACGCAAACAAACAAGTCACCCATGTAGAATTGAGTCCCATATGTAGAACCACAATTTCTCTCAGCCTCTGTAATTGCCACCTACTGCAGGTATACAACATCCTTAATGTCTTTGATGGCTTTTATATGTAAATGGTGCTCTTTCCTTTTGCAGGCAACACAAGCTTTATAACAAGGAGTTGTATGCAGACTTCATTGCTGCGCAGATCAAGACTCTGTCATTTCTGGCCTACATCATCCGAATCTACCAGGTACACGTGTTTGATGACTGCATGTTGCATCAGTTTTCTCTATCAATGAATAGGTTCAATGAGTCATCCTGCCTTAAAGGAAAACAGTTGGCTTATTTATTCATACCATTCATTTCAGTTTCAGAAATAGGATTATTTTCCATATGAACAAATGTAATGTGAAAAAGATATAGGAAAATGCACTTAAAACACAAAATGATAAACATAAAGGAAAATGTATATGACTATGATAATAATTAAATTCTTAAAAAAAACATACTACTGCAACTGCTGCTACTACTTCTAGTAATTTAAAAAAGTCATGAAATATAATTGTATAACATGCCCTTCAGAATGTTCTTGCTTATATATATCAAAGAGAAATACAAGATGTTTAACCCATAAACTTGATTAAATATTAATTACTAGCAAAAATCCTCAGACTATAAAGGTGTAGATGTTGTAAATGATGCTTTAAATGATTGTTTTCGGGATATTTCTTTTTGTTGGCGTGGGTGATTGGCGGCAAGCAGAGTAACACAATGTGCTCACTGATATGAAGACAGAATCTCGGGAGAATGAAGATAAAACAGACACAGACACTTTGAAAAATTAATTTAAGACTTTATATTTACCTTATTTTTAGTAAAAAAATTTACACTGAACAAGAATGAATGGCATGATTCATTCCTTTGAAGCCATCTCCTGCTACACTGACTGTGCAGACATTATCAGGAACAGTGTTCAAGACAGTAAAAACTCAGACACCTGGCAAACACATAAAAAAAAAACCTGATAATACACTAAAAAGAACTTTCAACCCACCTAGAAGAATTCTATTAGGGGATTTAGTGAACTGGTGTTTGTGCTGCTACAGACACCAAATGAAATTAAAAGATATCAAATTGAAAAATATTGAACACTTGCTCAAACATCTACTTTGTTTATTATTTATTTTTGCTGAACATAGCTTGCCTCGATATACAGTAATTGTAAGAATTAATTGTGTTGTTTATCGAATGCTGTGTGCCTTTGTGTGTTTACTCTATCAGGACCTTGTAGGGAAATACTCTCAGCAGATGGTTAAGGGCATGCTGCAGCTGCTGACCAACTGCCCCTCTGAGACGGCTCACCTCCGCAAGGAACTGCTTATAGCAGCCAAGCACATCCTCACAACTGACCTGCGTAGCCGTACGTACACACACACACACTCTCACACACACGCACAAAAATTGACCAAAAGAAAATTACACGACTGTATGATGGTTAAAATAAAATAGTGGTTCATACAGTTTTTTTTGTACATCTTTTTTTCAAATACTTTTTTTTTTCCCAGTGAAAGTTGGAGAAACTTTAAGGCTGCTTGTAGTTTAATGTGCCTTTTCTGGTTCAAACATTAGCAGCCGCATTCTTGCATTTTTCACATTTCACACTTCTAGAATAGAATTTTTATTAACTGTCAAACTGTGGCGGGAGTCTCCTTTTTTATTTTGGTGAGCGTTAAAAAGTGAGACTATATAAAAAATGGAATAAAAGCTCAACCACATCAGTGGAAATTTAGACAATCCATTTTTGGGATATTTTTCTTTGTTGCACTTTACTGTTACTTTCGCAGCTGTGGCTCAAACCACTTTCAATGAATTGGCTCAATTTCTGAAAGAGATCTGACATTATGAAGTTTCAGAAAAACTGGAAATATCAAACCAGAATTAGGTTTTTTATTGACAGTTGTTCTCTTGCTGCCAAAGCAGAGGAGGGAGCAGTGATAAGCTTTTTTCTTTGGCTTGGTTCATGACTTTCACAGCCAACTGGTGCAACGGAAAGCTGAGTGACACATAAAATCTTTGAATCATGCAATGAAAATATATCTTACTGTGTTTCAGAGTTTATACCTTGTATGGACAAACTTTTCGATGAATCCATCCTGATCGGCTCTGGTTACACTGCTAGGGAGACTCTTAGGTGAGTTTTGTGCATGTTCACGATCTTTTGATATTCTTGATGTCAGTACCATCTTTCTCTCTTTTGGTTGATTGCTCAGCCAGGTGCATGTTAAGTGTCCTAGCATATTAATCAGGCAGTTCTCAGTGCTACCGAAATTCTCCAGGAAGCTTAATTTAACACTGCAGCGCAGATCGCACTGTCAAGTTGTCATGTACGCTGCACCTCCAGAGGGCATGCTGCTTGCACTCCCCCCCTTTGGTCGATTCTAAGCCTTGTTGACCCTCTTCTGATGCCAAACTAGCTCACCTCATCAACAAAATAGCTGCCATTTCACATTAGCGCTACATAGGAAACAAGGCAGCTGGCTGAGACCTGGCAGGGCTATCGGTTTCATTCATTATCTCACTGTTCTCTCTCCCTTTCTCCTCCACATCTCCCTTGCAGCTTCAGTTGCATCCCAAAGCTATTTTCCATATCTGTCAAACTTTTCCGGGCTTCTGCTTTCCTGATAACTACTTTTTCTGCCTTTTAGAAAATGTCAGTTCACTGGAGCACAATCTTTTCAGTTTTCACTACTTTTGAGTCATGAAATATGATTAAAATTCTGCTCTAAATGTCATAGTTACATGTTTCCATTTCTTTCCAGACCCTTGGCCTATAGCACATTAGCAGACCTGGTGCACCACGTTCGCCAGAACTTGCCCCTGACGGATCTATCTCTAGCTGTGCAGCTTTTTGCCAAGAACATCGATGACGAGTCACTTCCCAGTAACATCCAGACCATGTCCTGCAAGCTGCTGCTCAACCTTGTAGACTGTATCCGCTCAAAGTCAGAGCAAGAGAACGGCAATGGACGGGACATCCTGATGAGGATGCTGGAGGTGGGCAGCACAGAGCTGAGATCAGTAGAAAATCGATGTATGTGACACACGTTGATAAAGCAATGTTGACTCGATCTTTTCCTCTCTTTCTCCTATACATCAGGTGTTTGTGTTAAAGTTTCACACCATTGCACGTTATCAGCTTGTCTCCATCTTCAAAAAGTGCAAGCCCCAGTCAGAGATGGGTGTTGTTGACCCAGGGGTGTTACCCGGGGTACCAGCCACACCCACTCCTTCCACCACGCCTGCCATACAACCTCCAGCTCCTCCTACGCCTGTCACCGCAACACCTCAACCTCCAACCGCGTCTTTCGACCGAGCTGGTGAGAAGGAAGACAAGCAGACGTTTCAGGTGTCTGACTGCCGCAGCTTAGTGAAGACTCTGGTGTGCGGAGTGAAGACAATTACTTGGGGCATCACGTCTTGCAAGGCCCCAGGAGGTGAGATGATAAACATCCATGCTCAGAAACCATGATGGCACCAGGCACAGCATACAAATGCATACATCAGTAATTGTTTGAAGAAGTATAGTTGACACTGTCTAACTTGTTTTTTCAGAAGCTCAGTTTATCCCTAACAAGCAGCTTCAGCCAAAGGAGACACAAATCTACATTAAGCTGGTGAAATACGCCATGCAGGCCTTGGACATCTACCAGGTACAGCCAAACATCTTGCCTTTATTAATTAAGTTCTGTTCATTCTATTTAAATCCTGAACAAATGGGGATATGACAGAAAACATGGCCCTAATAAGTAGACTGCTTTGAATCCAGCAGCCCAGTCTAACAGCTCATATTTATCTTGACTGACCAGGTTCAAGTTGCCAATAACCAGCAGACGTACATTAGAGTTGCCAACTGTCAGACTGTTCGCATGAAGGAGGAGAAAGAAGTTCTGGAGCACTTTGCCGGGGTCTTCACCATGATGAACCCCCTCACGTTCAAGGAGATCTTTCAGACAACAGTGCCGTACATGGTGGAGAGGATCTCCAAGAACTACGCACTGCAGGTACATTCTATCTCACATATTCACAAGAAAAGTGTTGCTCCTTTTGTAACATTGATGCTCACGTTTTCTTGCAATTATGCCAGTCATTAAATAACAATTCAGATAACACAGTCTTTAGTCTTAATTAATTGCTTGTGCTGAAATTTGATTTCTTGTTTTTATTGTTTCCCAGATTGTGGCGAATTCTTTCCTGGCCAACCTCTCTACGTCTGCGCTCTTTGCCACCATCCTCGTCGAGTATCTTCTTGAGAGACTTCCAGAGATGGGTTCCAACGTCGAGCTGTCAAATCTTTACCTCAAGCTCTTCAAACTAGTTTTTGGCTCAGTGTCACTGTTTGCTGCTGAAAATGAGCAGATGCTCAAGGTTAGTGTCTGGCAGTGTTTTGGGGAGGTCATTTTTTATTTATCTGTGTCAGACCTAACAAATATGACTGTCCCTCTCTCCTCAGCCACACCTCCACAAGATCGTGAACAGCTCCATGGAGCTGGCCCAATCAGCTAAGGAACCCTACAACTACTTCCTGCTTCTCCGGGCTCTGTTCCGCTCCATTGGTGGAGGCAGCCATGACCTGCTCTACCAGGAGTTCCTACCCCTTCTGCCTAACCTGCTGCAAGGTAAAGCCCTACACATGGTTGTATTTAATAAATGTGAAAACATGCACCCCTGCCTAATACTTTCCAATCTCTTCTCCATCATATTAGGTCTCAACATGCTGCAGAGTGGCCTTCACAAGCAGCACATGAAGGATTTATTTGTGGAGCTGTGTTTGACAGTGCCAGTGCGTCTGAGCTCCTTGCTGCCCTACTTACCAATGCTAATGGATCCGCTGGTGTCAGCCCTCAATGGCTCCCAGACTCTGGTCAGCCAGGGCCTTCGCACCCTGGAGCTGTGTGTGGACAACCTGCAGCCTGACTTCCTCTACGACCACATTCAGCCTGTCAGGGCTGAGCTCATGCAGGTGGGAGGTTTTTCTCATCTTCATGCCGGATGTAGCTTTTACTGAGCTGCCTGTCAGGACACTTTAACCACTCATTAGATTATTCTCATTTAACATACCTGCCCTCTTGTGGTCAGCAGTCCTAATGGCAATATCTGCAGACAATACAATAAAGCAGAATCAGTCCAACAGCTCTTCATCACATTACTGCTGACCATGTAGGGTAATTCACACCCTCAACACAAAGTACCCCTTTTTCCCTCCACCAGTTTTGAACCAGAACATCTGCAGATGAATTTATGATCCACTGAAGTTAGGCATCGAATGAGATTATAAATTAGAATTTCTCTCTTTTATTATCTTCACTGCCACACTGAAGCTTCTAATTTATGCCCCTCTCCTCCTGTGCTGCAGGCCTTGTGGCGTACCCTTCGTAACCCGGCTGAGAGCATCTCTCATGTGGCCTACCGGGTTTTGGGAAAGTTTGGTGGCAGCAACAGGAAGATGCTGAAGGAGTCTCAGCGGCTGCATTATGTTGTGACTGAGGTCCAAGGACCGAGCATCAAGGCTGAATTCACTGACTGCAAAGCTTCAATACAGCTACCCATGGAGAAGGTAAGATGTTCTCCAGTTTTTGTAGAACTTTTAAGAGAAAAGTTTTTGGATTATTTCACTTTGTTCCATTTGTATTTCAGTTTCAGAAAGACAGAATTAAACGTAAAAGAGCTTGATATTCCTCATTGTTGTGCTCCACTGAGAGCAATATATCCTTGTCAGGGGTTTGTGTGTGTGTGCGTGTGAGATAGAGTGAGTGAGGAGATGTGTGTGTCCTCCAGGTAATTAAATTCATCTCCTGTTTCTCCTCCTCATCCCCAGTCAGTAATCATCAATCTAGTGTGGGCCACCATGACGGCATTATTTACTCTCACTAATGGCTGCTCCTTCTTTCTGGCTATCCATCTGTGTGTTTGCCATCATCATGGGTGCAGACTGCACACACAGACTTGCACACTCTCACTTGCTGCACAGGCTGAAGGCATGAATCTCTAGCAGGCTCATGATACAGCCATATGGATAGTTGGCACATTGAGGGAGAGACAGTTTAAAGTGCTGTAAGGTAAATGGAGAGATCAAATAACTGATTTGAATTACTTGAATCGCTTCAAGGTAGTCGAAGTAAAACACTCACTAGGCAGTGTGTTTTCAATTTCCTCTGCTTCTTTTGTCTTTCAAGAGCTGTTCCAATTCAATTTTTACCTCTGGATTTTTTTACTGACAATATTTAAGTGTGCACCCTAAAAAGGCATGAGTAGAAAAGGGTTTTTTCTCTGAAATTTGAATTCATAACTTCCCCTTCAACTATATATTTAAGTACTAGTAATAGAGTCTCACTCCTGACAGAAATATCTAAATATCCTAATATACTGACATGTCTACAATTCAATTCCTCCGTGCCCTCATCTCCTCTTACCCTCCTATTATTCTTGCATCCTCCTCAGATTCTCCCCTCTGTTCTGAGTGGCATTAATTAGTTCATTTTCTCCCTTTTCAAGTGGCCGGCTGCTGTGACTTGTCAGCCCATAATGTAGAAATCATAATGACCTTTGCTTGGCCAGATGGTGCCCTGTGTTGGCTCTTGCAAATTATTCACATATAGGCACATATCTCAATTTAATTCCTTTATGTATAATAATATGGAAAATTGGCCTTTGTCATTCCAAAGTAGAAAGATTTTGAAGTAAGAATTGTCTGGTTTGTTCTTTTCAAGGCGATAGAGACGGCACTAGACTGTCTGAAGAGCGCCAATACAGAGCCTTACTACAGACGACAGGCTTGGGAGGTCATTAAGTGTTTCCTGGTGGCCATGACCAGTCTGGATGACAACAAGCACGCTCTCTACCAGCTTCTCTCTCATCCCAAGTAAGTAAACATTCTGGGTTTGATTTTGACTGTGGCATATGCCTAGATTGTGGTATTGATTTACACTATTTACTACATTATTTCAGTTATAAGTAGTATTTGATACTAAATTATAGTTGTGTTAGACTATTTTTTAACACAGAATAAGTATGAAATATGTTCTGAGGAACGTCTGTGACGATGTGTTTACAGAAGTCTACACAAATGATATCTTTTGTGTTTGACGTGTAAGTCCACACACAGCTGCGTCTTTGATTTGTCATTTTCCCTCTTCAACCATTACTCTCAGCTTAACCTTGACCTTTCCCCCACATCTCACCCACCCTTTCCTGTCTATCCTCTCCCAACTCCACCCACCACACCAGCTCTGTGTATATCATCTCACCTCCACCCCTTTCCCGCCACCTGCTGACATGCCCCGCTTTCAGTCTCTCACATCACGTCTTCACCTCCCTCCCCACTACACGCTGCCTCATCAATTCCGTTTCAAGCGCGGGAGTTGCTAATTGCTAATCGCAGGCCCCCCACCCTCTGGCAGGCTGCACTGCGAGGCGGAGACACATACATGAACAGACAAATAGGAGGGGGGGTTGGGTGGGTTAGTCACATTACCATCATTGATCCCCGGGCAGAGGCTAATTGACTTTCCCCTGTCTGTTTACGCTACTCTTTCCCCTTTACACTCTCCTGTCGTTATGCACTAAGACACACATGCACATGAAGACGTCCGTGTGCACATTTCTGCAGGGATAATGAAGTGTGTCAGTTATGATCAGAGGACCTGCGCCAGCCCTCTCCTCTTGTAAGATGAGTCGATTTGCAGTGTCCTCTCTCCCTTGAAAGATTTCGGTCTCCTTTAATTCTCCCTCCCTGCCTCTCTTCATTTTCTTTGCCTCAGTATTTGGCCACGGTAAATATACCCTTTCAGTTTTAAAAGAAAAAAACACATAGGGCAAATTGTGAAATGACAACAGGGGAGAGCGCAGCAGTGTTGGAGTGGCAGGCCCCTGGATGAGTGAATGGCAATCTATCTGACATGCTGTCAACCATGCTGCCCCATACTTTCTCCACCCACCATGCTCACTTGCTAGCCTCTTTCCTCCCCTTATCCCCCCACCTTCCTTCTACTCCACTTCTTCTCTCTCCTCCTCCAAAGAGCAGTCTTTTAAATGGCAATAATGAAATGAAGCGATCCATCAGGTCTGCCCCTGGCGTGTGGCATTATAAAACACAAGCTCAAGCATGGAGAAAACAGCTGCTCAATCACACCAAGGCCCAGTTGCCTTCAGCTGCAGTAAATAACAAAAATACCAACAGGGGACAAAGAGGGAGGCAGAGGCATAGAAAGGCAGAAGGAGCTCAGAGGAGAGAGAAAATTGAAGAGAATCAGAATTGCCGGTTTGGCGACTGCAGACGGGCAATGAACATGGATCTTTATTTTCAAACATTGGCAAATCAGCTGAACACAAACCATTAAACGATTTCTTGGCTTTTAGCTTAAAGACATTTTCACTGCCACATATTATTATATTGTCCTTGTTAATATGTAATCCTCTAATTCATTGTGTGGTTTTCTCCTCCATTAGCTTCGCTGAGAAGTGGATCCCCAATGTCATCATCTCTCACCGCTACAAAGCACAAGACACGCCTGCCCGCAGAACTTTTGAACAGGCCCTGACTGGGGCATTCATGTCTGCTGTGATAAAGGACCTGAGGCCCAGTGCGCTGCCCTTCGTCGCCAGCCTGATTCGCCATTATACCATGGTCGCTGTGGCTCAGCAGTGTGGTGAGGGACCAGCTCTTTCTACTCTCTACATCTAATATTAGCTTTCTGTTTTGCCCTGGTATTAATTCCCAGCCGCACAAAAAATCAGTCACTTTCCAATTTTGTCCTTTGCCTAGTTTTATTAAAATTCTGGCTTTTTAATTTTGAAGAAATTAAAGAGTTACTTCTACTGGAAAACAAAGTGGCAGGGTTTGTGGTCGTGAAAGTTTGGAAAATGCTAAAAAGATTATTTTTCTTGTGTGCACTTGTCAGTCATAGATGGATAACTCCTCTGTTGATCCCTTACTCTGGAACTGATCAAGCATTAATTAGTATCAAGGAATTCTGTTAATTTTAGTGTTTGCATTTATATTAACAATTTAGAATCTGGGAATATTTGGTAGAGGGACCTTAAAGGTACAAAGCTGTACAAACCTTGTAGTAAGTGTAGTTGTGACATCTTTTGATCTATATTTAGATGAATATATTTCATGATAAACAGCATCCCTTACTGCTTGTCCTTCCTGGTGTTCCCAGGTCCGTTCCTGCTGCCGAGCTACCAGCAGGGCAGCCAGCCAAGCACAGCCATGTTCCATAGCGAGGAGAACGGCTCAAAGGGCATGGACCCTCTGGTTCTGATTGATGCCATAGCGATCTGTATGGCCTATGAGGAGAAGGAGCTGTGTAAGATTGGAGAAGTGGCCCTGGCTGTCATCTTCGATGTCGCCAGCATCATCCTTGGCTCCAAGGAAAGGGTAAGTCCCTGGGAGGAGGGTGTTGGAGGGTTCAGTTATTTGTGAATGTAATAAAGACGGTGGCAGTTATGCTCATGGTGCCAATTGTTTTGTAACTGTGATAAACTGTGCGGGCCATTAATCTAACTTTGGAAATGTCTCATCCTTGCATTTTCATACTGATGTTTGAAATGAACATCTGATACATGTTTGATCAAATTCAAAGTATTTTCCACATTGTTTAATTATTCCTTCACATGTTTGATTTATGTTTTTATATGTGATAGTTTTAAAATGGGAATCAGTAAATCATTCTGGTCTCTCGTCTACATCTTCAGGCATGCCAGCTGCCCTTGTTCTCCTACATTGTGGAGCGTCTGTGCGCCTGCTGCTATGAGCAGGCCTGGTATGCCAAACTTGGCGGTGTGGTGTCAATCAAGTTCCTAATGGAGAGACTGCCTCTGATCTGGGTGCTACAGAACCAGCTCACCTTCCTCAAGGCCCTGCTCTTTGTCATGATGGACCTCACAGGAGAGGTTAGAGGACATTTTTGGAAGAAGTAGAAGTGACTTCATTTAAGTATTGAGTACTTAGATTTTCCTGCTTCCAGTTGTTGTCGACTTTTGTGTTGACATGATGTTTTACAACTTTCCTCTTCTGTCTCACCACTCACTGCAGTGGCATTGTGTTTAGTAACTTATTGATTTTTGCAATAAGGTGTCAAACGGAGCAGTTGCCATGGCTAAGACCACCCTGGAGCAGTTGCTTGTGCGCTGTGCCACTCCACTGAAAGATGAAGAAAAGACTGAGGAGCTGCTGGCTGCTCAGGACAAGTCTTTCCATATGGTCACGCATGACCTGGTTCGAGAGGTCACCTCCCCCAACTCAACCGTCAGAAAGCAGGCCATGCACTCCCTGCAGGTGCTCGCACAGGTCACTGGCAAGAGTGTTACTGTCATCATGGAACCGCACAAAGAGGTGAAACTAAGGACTGTGAAGTTTTCTATGATTGTATACTTTATAAATGCTGTGTTGGACAGAACTTTTATATGAAATCCACCTTAATACAAAATAGGCTACAATTAAGAAATTTATCTGATCTGGAATGATACCTTCTAAGAATGTCACAATTGTTAAACAAAATATAGGAGTAAAACACAGAATATATTTTGATATGCATTAATTGATTGTTTTTTTTGTGGTGCTTCAGGTGTTGCAAGATATGGTTCCACCCAAGAAACACCTGCTCCGCCACCAGCCTGCCAATGCCCAGATCGGCCTGATGGAGGGCAACACCTTCTGTACCACCCTTCAACCACGTCTCTTCACAATGGACCTCAATGTCATGGAGCACAAGGTCTTCTATACGGAGGTATATATTTAACTTTCATCAGATGTTCTTGTTTTTTGGCTAAACAACAGTCCTCTTTTTATATTAAATGATGGATTTAAAACACATAATTAGACAAAATATTACATGTACAAAGGCATCTTTGCATACAGTGGGCTGATTCTAACAAATATCTTAAATCCATACTTTCAGCAATCAAAAGATTTGCCTCTGACCTTTGCTTGTTTCCCATCCTTTCTCCATAGCTGTTGAACCTGTGTGAGGCAGAGGATGCTGCTCTGATGAAGCTGCCCTGTTATAAGAGCCTTCCCTCTTTGGTTCCCCTCCGCATCGCGGCTCTCAGTGAGTAGACTCTGCTGAACCTGATATTTGCCCCATTAATTGTTGGAATAAGCATTTGATGCATACTTGTCTCTGCTGTAATTGTAAGTTGTTCTGGATGAAGATAAATTCCTGCGTTTTGCAAACTATTCATTATTCATGCAAATTAGAATCTTAACCTGAGGAAAATTGATATGGCAGATCATTTTATAATGTTATGGTCTAACAACTGTTATGTTAGCAGAGACTATTATGTGAATTGAAGTAACAACTATCTGTGGAAGCCAATTTATGTCAGTAAAAAAATGAAGATGAAAACCCTGTGATGAAAAAACAAGATTCTGGAAGTTATTAAACCTTTTCAAAAATAATGACTTGATTATCCCCAAATTATTATTTTTTCAAGAATATTTCTCATTTAAAGACCTATCAAAATCTTGTTTTCATCTTACTAAAATTGCAATTCAGTGTTTACATAATTTGACTTGCTACTTTTGAGGTAATTTATTAATTTTTTATCATCTCTTGTCTCTTTCTTGTCATAAAGAAAGTCTTGAATGTTACTTTTCTTGCTGTTTAGATGCCCTTGCAGCTTGCAATTACTTGCCACAGTCCAGAGAGAAGATCATTGCCGCCCTGTTCAAAGCCCTCAACTCCACCAACAATGAACTGCAGGAAGCAGGCGAGGCGTGTATGAGAAAGGTCAGTGACATCTCTCATCTTTTTCCTTGATGCTTGTTAGTGGTTAAAGTGTTGATGAGGCCACAATCTCTACCACCTGTTGCAAGATGTTTCTCACCTGTTAGCACCGTCTTTGTTTCCACCCTGTGATAACCTCTTTACATTGGTCTTTTTAAAGAGAAAAAATTGATTTGGGGATGATTTCAAGACTATATTGATCACTTAGAAAGCTCAGACCTGTATTACACCACTCACTTCAACTGCAACTCCCCTTGAGGACAAAACTGCCTGAGACCCACAGACATGACCTTTCTAAATCTGGATTAAAGACTATGCCCTTAAGCTATGAAGTAATCTAACCAAGATAAAACTAGTGAATTTCGTGGCAGCCTTTTAATCTTTTCTCAAATCACAATTCTACACCTTTTGAAATAGACTGCTACCCTTATGCTTTCCTCTCTTAATAAATCGATCTGTATAATTTTCTCTGCTGTCATTTAATGTTTTGCTTTTGAAGTATATTTTTTTTAATCAATTTGTTTTATCATGGCTCTCTTCTTTCCTGCTTCATTAGTCTTTTATCTGTATCAGTCATGCCATCTACACCTTAGAGGTCCTTTGTTAATCCTCCCCTCACACCAATTCCCCCACCCACTTATCTTCATATGGACCTCCCTCTGCATTATCACACTTTCCATGAACCAGTCCTTCCTCTATTCATCAAAGTATCCATACCATCTTAGCCTCTATCCATCTACCTCAAGCCCTTTGTCCCCTTTCCCTTCCATTTCTGTGTCCTTCATTTTCTTTCTTTACCACCATCACTCCTTTTCACTATCCTGTGATATTTTTATTTATTTTTTTTGTCTAGCCATTCTCTGCTCCCTCCATTCTTTCATCTCTGCCCTGCTAGCACTAATGAGCGTTGCCATGGCCCGATCGATACAGGATGGAGTGTTTGTTCTCAGCACTGAGAGGAAAATGAATGTGGCTGCCATGCATCATTCCCTCCCGTCTGTGTGGGGGTGTGTGTGCGCGCGTGCCATCAGTGTTTGGTGTTAGCATGTGTGCTTGTTTACGGCTGGTCATGCCCTCATTTGAGTGGCCTTAGTTCCTTAATGGAGACACAAGGGGTAGCGAGCAGTTTATGGGGTTAAAAAACCTCACAAGGCCACGTCTAATGTAGAAATGATTTGGTGTAATGCATTGGCAAAGAGATCTGGTAACAGATCTTAATAATACTTTCAAGCTCACATATTTTTTTGAAAAGTTGGACAACATCAGAGAAAAAAATAAGCCTGTATTCTGAGTTAAGATAATAATGCTAACAAATTCTATAGAGGCATATATTTACAAACTGGTATTATTGTGAAACAAAACTATCTTGTTTATCTTAAAGTATTCATTGTAGGAGTTTTAAAATGTTTTTTTCACCTTTTGAAATTGCAAATGATGTTTTGTGTTTTAGTTCCTGGAAGGCGCAACCATTGAGGTGGATCAGATCCACACTCACATGAGGCCTCTGCTGATGATGCTGGGTGACTACCGCAGCCTGACACTCAACGTAGTGAACCGTCTGACCTCTGTCACACGTCTTTTCCCCAACTCCTTCAATGACAAGTTCTGTGATCAGATGATGGTGAGAAACTTTGACCTTTGCTCTCCTCTTTCTCCTCATCTGACAACATCTTTTTTTCAAAAGACTTGACAGCAAAGGATGCAGTTCATCATTGCATCAACATGTCAATCCAAGCTTTTGATCGTGCTATGTGTAACTGTCAGAAAATCCTTGTTATGTTGACTCCGGTGGCCTTTACCAGAACTGCAGTCAGAGCTTGTTGCTCAATCGGCTGCTCTCAATGTGAGCATCTTGGGTCCTGGATTGACCAATGTTGATTTTATGTTTATGTATCATCATGTTGATCCATGATATTAACTAGCTTGCTGTTTGCAAACTGCCATATTACCTAACGTTACTGAGCAAGAATCAGTGCAGCATATCTCAGCTGTCTTTTCCTTAAATTGCGGTGTGAGCTATTTGGCCACCCGTGCCTTGCATCACTCTTGGCTTGTAGAAAGAAATTGTTAGTTATGCACCTTTGCTTTTCAGCTTTACATCACTTATTGTTGGTTAAAATAAAATGAACCATTATAACCACTAGTAAATGCAATAATATCATCATGAAAATATAACCTACAAGATTGTAGCTCAAGACTTGCATTGCTGCAACACGTTTGAATATAGTTTCTGTATGCTTCTAAGTGTTTAAACTTGCATACTGCATGCAAATTAAATTCTTCCTGCAGGTCATGGTGAAACAATGATTATTATCTGCTCTAAAATAGTTACACGATAGAGCAAACCTTTATGGAGATTTTTTTTTTATCAGGTAAAAATGTGTTATTTATGACTCTGAGTAAATATTCTGTCCTGTCCAGCATGACAGACGTGCAAATTCACATGCTTCACCAAGTCAGCTTCACAGTCTTAATCTTATTTCCCTCTGTGTCTTTCAGCAACACCTGAGGAAGTGGATGGAGGTGGTCGTGATAACACACAAGGGAGGCCAGCGCAGTGATGGCAGTGTAAGTATACATAGTTCAGACATTTCCATAGAGCTCTGAGAAATTAAATACAAATTGCATCACAACTTTCATCACTCATAACAGTAGATATAACTTGTTTCTTTCATTTACTTTAGTAGAACTCTTATTCAAATGCAAAACGGGTCAATACAGATGTTTTGCTCGGTTGATCCGTCCTGTCTAAACCAAATAGCACTCACAGAAGGGGCAGAGAATTTGCCCCTTATTCAAACAAAGCCACAGTCACATGTAGTCAACACCTCCTCAATGTGGCTTCCCAGATGAGTTGTGAGTGGCCATATTACAATCAATGATTAATTAGGCGCCAGGCAGGCGGTGGTGGGCCCAGCGCTGCGTCTCCTCATTATCTCCCCGACAGATAACCTTGTAAAGGCAGAGAAAAGGTGAGAGAGAAGGATGGGGGGAAAAAAACAGCTGCCTCTACGTTATAGAAATAAAGCCCATTTTTCCCTCCCTTTTCTTTATGCAAGTTCATCCTACCCCATCTTAAAATGGTGTGTTTAATTAGATGCAAATTGGCCCTTTGTCTTTCCCTCCCTTTACCAGTGGTCTTTGTGCGTGTTGACAGCATGGCTGGCAGTGACAATACAGCTAGGGTCAAGGGGTCAGTTAGCCAACCCTGATAAAGACAAACTGGAGAAAGGGGACTGAGAAGGATAGTCTGAAGACATGTGGACATGTAAGTGGGTTTTGACAGAAGAGGAGAGGAGGGAGTGGAGCCGAGCAGCGAGGTGTAAGGAGGAGTAAAGAGCTCGTATGAAGGAAAAAGAAAATGTCGTTTCTGTATTCATGACCTGATATTTATCAGGAGAGTGTTTCTCCTCCAAATGCTACAGATTGCGTGTTGCTCCACTGACATTCCAGTATTGCTCCTGCTCTGTTATTCACCGAGTGATGAGAAAAGTTGCTCCTGAGGTCACTCGTAAAGGTCGCTGCTGTCTGCCCATTCATTTCATTATCACCCTGTCTTATCTGCTCACCTTCCATATGGAACAAAGACAGACAACACACAGACACACACAAATGCACACATACTGCTCTGCTGACTCTGATCATTGTCTCCCGTTCCGGTACAGCCTGCGTTGGAGGGTGTTGAGGTGAGATGTGACCTGGTGTTGCGCCCTCTGTTGGTGGCTCTCTGTCAGTGATTTCAACTTAGTTGAACCAATGTTGTGCTGGTGAATTGAACCAATGTCGTGGTAGTGGTGCTGGTGGAGTTGCCCCGTATTTCTGTGTCCGTGTCTGTGGTTGTCTTCAGAAATGTTACCGTCATCTCAGCCTAACCTCACATTTTGACTGTTTTAGAAATGTCCGATCCTCCCCCCTTTCACTTTGACTTTTGCACCCGTAGATAATCCAAGGTTAATGAAAATGGTCATGCATTCTGTCCTTTATTTGTTTGTACCCTGTGCCAATTTAAACCAAGAACTCATGCCAGAGTGGTGCACTGCGCCTATCTTGTGGGAAGTTACCTGACTACATTTCCAGTTGTTGTTGTAGACTAAAATGTGTCCTTGTCTTTCCACAGTGGCTGTCCATCAAGACTGTCAGAAATGATGTCCATGTCTAATTATCACTCCCAAAATTACATCCACTCCCTTTTTTCCTCTTGACTCTTTCTCTAGGAGATGAAGATATGTTCTGCCATCATTAACCTGTTCCACCTGATCCCAGCCGCCCCTCAGACTCTGGTCAAACCTCTGCTGGAGGTGGTCATGAAGACAGAGAGGGCCATGCTCATAGAGGTAGACATTGACTTTTATTCATTGTGCTATAAAGAACTTTACAGCTTGAAAAAGACACATTGACATTACTTAAGACAATCTATAGTTGAAGTAGGCAACGCATGAACATTTTACGATAAATACTTGAAACCTCTCGTGATAATCTTGTGATATTAATTTTTTATATCCTGCAATAAGCCTTCTAATCCTATTTGATCTATATCTGATGTATAGCGTAAATGGCACATTAAACTCATTCAGCATAGATCATTTGCTTTCATTAAACCATCTTTCCTCTTTCTGCCTGTTTCCTGTTTCTCCCCTCCTTCCTTACTCATCTCTCCTGCCCCAGGCTGGCAGTCCATTCAGGGAGCCCCTGATCAAGTTCCTGACGCGTCACCCATCTCAGACGGTGGAGCTGTTCATGATGGAGGCTACGCTGAACGACCCCCAGTGGAGCCGCATGTTCATGGTCAGACGCTGGCAGCTCTAAGTAGCGGTCCCTCCAGTCTTTTTATTGACACATTTGCCATTAAAACTACATTTTGCTGCCTCAGTAATAGGCCATAATCAGGGATATATTGGGTGTTTGGAGGCTCAGTGGTCCTGTTAACACCAAATTGAGACAGATCACTCACAGTAAAAAAAAATCTTAATTTTCTGTATCATGTTTCTTTAAATGTGTTGTTCCAGTTGCTGACTTAATGCATGGTTCTCTCTAATCTTGCCATAGGGCATTTTGCATCATATTTACAGTTTGTGCTTGATTTCATACAGAGTTTTTTGAAACACAAAGATGCCAAGCCACTCAGAGATGTCCTGGCGTCTAATCCGAACCGATTCGTCCCCCTGCTGGTTCCCGCTGGCACTGCGGCAACGGTTCGACCTGGATCTCCTTCCACCACCACAGCCAGGTTGGACCTGCAGTTTCAGGCTATCAAGGTAAACATATATTTTCATTACAGTTCTATCAATGTATACATCCATTATGCTCAACCATGTCTTGTCAGGTTAGTCTAAAGTTGGCTTCAATCAGTTTGACCTCTAACCTTTTTTTCTTTTCCGTCCCCTCTGCTCAGATCATCAGCATCATCGTGAAGAATGATGAGGGCTGGCTGGCAGGACAGCACTCCCTGGTCAGCCAGCTGAGGCGAGTCTGGGTCAGTGAGGCCTTCCAGGAGAGACATCGCAAAGACAACATGGCTGCCACCAACTGGAAGGAGCCCAAGCTGCTGGCCTACTGCCTGCTTAGCTACTGCAAGTATGTACACTGCCTTAATATTGCCATAAGATCTAAAAATGAACATTTGATATGAAAATCTGAGTAAGGAGGAAGTGATAGCGTCTTAAGTATTTGCTAATCAGCAACTGCTGATGAGCCTTTGAGATTAACAATGCTGCTGGTGACAAATTCGATGACTTAAGTGACCCTGTGAGGAACCGTATTTTAGTTATTACCTTTTGTAAGGACAACAAGCTAATGGTTTGAATTTTTAAAGTTATTGCAGTTTCTTAATAACTTAATGGCATTCCAATCATGAATGACCTCCTTGCCCCACCTCTCTGTCTGAGCACAAAGAAAACACTCGGTGCACTCGGCACTTAGCAGATGTTTATTTCACACACCGCAATTAACCCCCGACCACTCCAGCTCCAAGTTTTGGAGTATTTATGTTCAGTCAACCTTTAAATGATAAATGATAAAAGTGTTTTGTTTTTTTTTTATTTTAAAACTTACTAATTAAGTCACTTTGGTATCTAAGGTTATTGTAAACTTCTGATCGCTTGTGTTGCTGACATCACGAATATCTTTTTCTGTACACTGAACTTTTTGGCCCCCTGTCTCCTCTATAGGCGCAATTACTCAGAGATCGAGCTGCTGTTCCAGCTGCTGCGGGCCTTCACAGGTCGCTTCTTATGCAACATGACCTTCCTGAAGGAGTATATGGAGGAGGAGATTCCCAAGAACTACTCCATCGCCCAGAAACGTGCCCTGTTCTTCCGCTTCGTAGAGTTCAACGACCCACACTTCAACGATGAGCTGAAAGCTAAGGTACGTACACAGGCACCAGAGAAAAAGTCAGTTTATGACTACATGACATGAATATCCAATGACTTTTGGCATTGACAATACATTTTGCAGACTATCTTTTGGAATTGGCATTCAAGTCATAGAGGTATAATGGATAATATTACGAGTCTCATTTTTGTCTTATGGGAGGTGTTAAACACTAAAAAGTCAACCATTCCCCCTGTTCAGAGATTTTATTGATTACTTTATTTGAATGTCTCTTTTTGTGTCTGAATTTGGAAAATAAGTTGTCATTACATGGAAAAACAGTGAAATACTTCAAGGGAAGGATTAAGGGTCTTTCTGTGTGCCTTTGCTGTTGTGTTTCTCTTGTTCTAGCACAGTTAATAGTCCTTTTTTGTCTTTAAAAGCTTGCTAAAGAAAAAAATATATCATTAATTGAATATGCTACTATGGTAATTTATAATTATGGAGCACATGTAGGCCTTTATTGAGAAAATGTTGTTATGCTTTGGACTTCTTGCATTGTGCTGGAGAAATAGATACATATGTTGTATTGTCCAGAAAAAAAGGGAATTTATTATCTGGCTGTTGTGCCCAGTCCTAGACTTAATGATGCATTATAAATCATGTTTCTAAATTCTTTGAGCATCTGCTCAGCTTACTTACTCTGCTTCCTCGGTGTGGGACCTGATCTGTGTGACTTTTATGGTTGGTGTGTTTTGTACCAGAAGTTCTTTGATAGAGTCAGGAAGGTCATTTTGTCTGGTTCGAGACCCTCAGAGGCTCACAGATGAATGCTTCTGTCCTCTCTACCTGACCTGCTGCTGCAAGCATTACAATCATTCGGGCTGCTTTTTAATTAAGCTCACTCTCCTGCATGCATGCTCTCACACACGCACACACACACATACACACATACACGCACACCTACACACACACTCACACATTTTGCACAGCTGTAATGTGCACAGAACCTGGCACAGAAGAGCAACAGCACTGCTGTTAAGTACAAACGGGTCAGTGGGGAAGGTCTGCCCTGGCACACTATAGCGCATAGCCAAATGGCTGTGTGGCAAGAGCACAACTGTACACACACAGACATGCACACACACACAAGAAGCTGGCACTCAGACTCCCAATTCCAAGGACATTCACTTGTGTTTATGATGCTGCTCACTCCACCCTGCCCTTTTTTTCTCGTTTAATTTGCCTCTGCGACATATGGACTAAGGGGAAAAAACAAAATAAAGGGGGAGGAAAGAGTTCAGCCAACTCACAGTGCTGTGTCTGTCCAGGCCCAAATGCTGCGTTTGAATTTTTAGCAGAGCAGAGTTTAGTCTCACAGATAGCAGAGCCGCAACACCCCCCACCCCCAATCAGAATTTTGCTCGTATTGTTGTTTTTCCCGTAATTGTCGTCCTCTGGTGCACAGCAGATGCTAGCTGTGCATGTGAGGTGGAGAGACAGGCAGGCAGATATGTGTCTCCGTGTGCATGTGTTTGTGTTGATTAGTGTACGAGTCGTGAGCAAGAGAATGAGTGTGGCAGTCTGACATTTAAATAATTGCCTTTAGCATTTTCCCTGAGGCATAATATCACTGTGTGTGTATGTGTGTCTGTGTGTGCACACACAATCTCAGTATGCCTATGAGTTAGATGGAGGCTCAGCGTCTTGCATCACAGAGGTCTCAGAGAATATTTCACTGAGAGCGAGACACAGAGAGGAGTGTGGAAGAGAGAGAAGGAGACAGGAGACGGTGTGGGACAGCAGCAATGAATCATCTATGATGGCACAGACTGACCTCATGCTGCTCCTGTATCGTTCCTTTTGTTTTATCCAAATAGTTCTTACAAAAAAAACGCTTTGTGCTGCTTTTTTGTTCCAAAGTGTTTGACTATTCATAGAATAGATCTCAAGCAGACAAGCAAACAAACAAGTGTATGAAATTTATGAAGCACAGCGCGTCTGTTTCACATTCTGTTACTTCTTTTTATGTTCTCCGACATGACATATAGTGTAGCACAGTTCTCTAAAATGTCTGAACATGCTGCGCTAGAATCATCTCCTCAGTGGAGATTGAAATCAAACTGCTGTATAAAGTTAAGCAACAAATACATATTTATTTAGTAACTATCTAATATATGCCTCTTCTGACATGCTCTTTGTGAATAACAACAAGATTAAAGGAGGCATCCAAACTTAGAAACCAAAACATTTCCCTGTAAGAAAACAACGGCTGTGTGTGTTATGTGTAAAATGATGACACTATACAATACATGCATTATTACATTATTTGCTGATCTATTTATTTAAAAAAAATTGTGCGACATTCTCAATATTGCAATCACGTATTTAGCTGTAGTACTAATTTTCAACTTTTTTTTATCATGTCACCTTTATGTCAACATAATTCTAATAACGTAACATTTTCACTCCACTCAGTTAAATTTAGAGACATAACAAAACCAGATAAGTAAAATCACATTATTTATGCAGAGTTCTTAAAGCAGCAGCTTTACTTGATTATGTGAGGTTTTGCCCAGAGTCAAATAAGATCCTGTAGCTCTTTAACAGTGTGTAAAACTGACATAATGACAAAAAAGTAAAATTAAGTGCTTAAAATATCCAGATGACTGAATGACCACTTTACAGCTTTTAATGAACAAATGCAACTGGTTGTGACTGCCATTCGAGATGTCCTGTGGCTACTTCACACTGCGTGATTTCCATACATTATTTGCACATTCCTGGTGCGAATGAGGACTTAATACATATTCTGTGCACCCCTTTCCAGCATCCCCTTGGAGAGAAACCTGTGTGGTACTGCCACACACACACACACACACACACACACACTTGTTATTTGTTTAAGGATATGGAAATGGGATTTAAGATAATTAAGACACCTGCGGAACGAGATCTCAGCTACTTGCCCAGAGGTATTGTGTGTGTGCACACGCACTAACACACACAGCCTGCAGGAGCACAACATCTAATGGCATTACAGAAATACGCTGTGATCCTCCAGTGATTGATGTCAGAGAAGCTTAGAATTAATAGGAACAGATGAGACTGAAGAACAGACTGGTGCTCCATGCATTTTCTTTGTGTCTTCATTTAGGGGCTGGTGTGTTTCTGCACGCGGGTGTGAGTCTATTAACCATGCATGTACATTGTGCAGCGCGTGTGTGAATAATGTGCTAATGGTGGAGTTTGAACATATGCTGCCACAGCTCGTTCTCCACTGAGCGATGCCCTGTCCTCCCCAATGATGGATTGAATAGGGGGGGTTCATTAACAGATAGCAGCTTCTTTAATAAATGCAGTCGTTAGCTGTATTGTTTTCAGGTTATTCGGCATTTTAACAGCTAATCAAGCCCTTGTCTTATTTCACAAATCCCTGGTAACAATCCCTGCAGGTTTTTAGTGTGTTGGTAAATTGCATTTTAAGCCTTTCTTCTGCACTCGTTTAGAGTTTTGTATGTATTAATTAACCATTGTGCTTCACTAGTGACATTTTTAGCTTTTTGATTTTTAAATTTGGATTACTGTCCAAATGCATATGGCATACATTTAAGCATTAAAAAAAACATTAAATAGAAATTTTAATTTTCAACCGCAGCTTCTATAATAGGTATATGTGTTGCCAAAATACAGATTAAAACTTAAATTTTTGATCCCACAGCCAACAAATCCTGTATTCTATTTAAAATGTCTTTGAACTTTAAATTTTGAATTATACTATTTTCTGCCAGATTGAGGCATTTCTCATGCGTGCCCTTTGGGGCAAAAAAAAAAAGCAATTTTCCTGATTTCTGCTAGGGTAATTGCAGTTTATGGAGCACAGCACTGTTTGGTAAATAACAGAAATGTATCAAAATGCAGTGCAACAATATCAATTTTGTTAATTACTGGCATCCCGGACAGTGAAAAAGAAATCAGTTAGCATTTTGTTCACAAAAAGTAATTATTTTTCTGTTTCTTTTTTAATGAAAAAAATGGTGGCATTATGTAAATAAACTGTGATTTAAAGGATTAAAACTCTGAGAATGAATAAATAGGTGGTAGTTATAATCCGGACTGATGTTGGTTAAAATTGTAACTCAGTGAAAGTAGAAAATATTATTAATATTTAATATTTTTAATGTGGACATTTGTCCTTTAAGGACATAAAAGCAACTTTTTAAATTGAGGCACTAGGGAGGAACATAGAAATTCCTTCTTCTGACTCTTGAAATGTCAAATTTTTTCATTGTTGCTATGGGTCATATTTGACATTGCTGTGCCTCATGTCTGTCTTTGTTAAGTTATTTTTTACTCTCAATCTGTTATCTGAGTCTAAAAAGGACCTGTGTATTTCTGATTTTAGAATTGATTTTTGTGTAGATTACTGTTTCATCACTTAATTATGTACCATGGAAAGCTGAGACTGTGCAGGGTTTTTTTTTCTTTCATGCAGCTTTGAAAGACAACACAAGATAATTCAGAGATTTTCTCATTTGTGCACCAGTGAAAATATCCAATCTAGCTCTTGATGGAGTGAATGTTGGATATTCTCTTTAATTATTATTTTATATAATGTGTTTTTCCTGTTTTTAGGTGCTGCAGCACATCCTGAATCTCGCCTTCCTGCACAGCTTTGAGAAAGGAGAAGGTGAGCAGCTGCTTGGACCGCCCAACCCTGAAGGAGACAATCCTGAAAGCATCACCAGTGTCTTCATCACTAAGGTACACATGCACACATATGCTCGCAGGTATTCTTTCCTCTCAACATCCTTCTTCACATTCAGTATGCTCACTTCTCCCCCCTTCTCCCTTTGTTCATTACTCACCAGCTTTGTCTCTCCATCCGTCTCCCTGATTTCATTACCTGCTGCATTTCCTCTCATAATGTCTTATCAGTCCGGCACATCTCTATACTCTCAGTCATCATCAACTACATCCCACTTAGTCTGATTCTTCTCCTCCCATGGCCTCCACACATTACTTGATCGCTTAATTGCTGTCATTCCATCTTTCTCTTCTTCTTTTTCGTCTCTTCCATCTGTCTGTTTTTATGTCTCCCTCTCACCATCCAACGGGTCCCTCTTTCCATCACATTTCATTCATCAGGCCTGACTATAATTCCTGGTGTAAATGTCACGGTGTGACCATGCTAAAGGTCAGCATGTTTGTTTGTGCTGTGGCAGATCTCATCACTGACTAACACCAGTCCTAATGGCTGCTAATGGCTCCTCTACGGTCTGGTTAAAACTCATTTCCTCTCTCGCCTCCCTCTCTCTGAATGCTCTCCTCTCCTCTGTACCCATCTCCAGGGAATTCATATGTTGATGGTTGTTTTGAGTGGGTGGCTTTTTGTAAGATGTTTTCAATAAGTGAGAAATATTTTATATATTTTTGCTGTGCCTGATGTCATTCAAATGTAATTTTAGGAAGTGAACATTCATCAGAACTGCAGTATAGTTGGGTAATTTAGGAAAACACTATATTCCCTACATGTTTCACTTTGTTATTAATACACAAAAGGTGCGTTAAGTAATCTAAGACTTCTATTGACCTCTGTTGGCATCTGGTTAGAATTACAGCCGCACCACCAGGTCTTAGGCATTTATATTTTACGCTCAAAAGAATTTCTTCTCACCACCAGGAAAAATAATTTGTTTAATTGCTATTGACTCTGCACATACACTGTGCTATGGGCAGCAAAAACTACAGGATTCTTACAGTCTGGTTTGGAAAATGCTTACATTTTATCTAAATCTTAGGGGTTTGAAAATACTTGAATTCAAATATACTCCTTGAAAAATGCTATAATCTGCTGTTTTATCTACAGAATCACTGAGTATTCTATACATTTTTTATTAAATAATCACAATCAAAACAAACAACGTTAATATGAACACTGATTAAAATCATCGAAACAACAATATTTCTTGTTATTCTTTGATATTGCATTGATAGTAACAATTACAATTTAATGATGAAGGCTTCAAGAGTGAAAAATATTGGTTTCATTATCCTATAAGATAACATAAGTTATTATCAAAAGTGCTTGAATTTACTCTTTAAAAAAGAGGTGTGTATCTTGCAAAAACTGCATCTATTTCCCCCTCATTCGACAAACTTTCACCCCACTTCTCTCTTTTTGCCCTCTCCAAGGTCCTGGACCCAGAGAAGCAGGCTGACCTGCTGGACTCGCTGCGAATCTGCCTGCTGCAGTTCTCCACCCTGCTGGTGGAGCACGCACCCCACCACATCCATGACAACAACAAGTCCCGCAACAGCAAGCTGCGGCGCCTCATGACCTTCGCCTGGCCGTGCCTGCTGCCCAAAGCCTGTGTGGACCCTGCCTGTAAATACAGTGGCCACCTGCTTCTGGCTCACATCATTGCAAAGTTTGCCATCCACAAGAAGATTGTGCTGCAGGTGAGGAAGAAAGCTAAGGGAGAGAAGATACTCAATGAAGCGTGGGCTTAACTTAATGTGCGCAGCAAATGACAAAAAAGGAATTAGATTGTAAAATGAATCCATGAAAAAACAAACAAAACATCAGGATTGAACTGAAAAGAAATTACGACAGATATATACAAAATATAATATAAAATGATATGAATACGTCACAATCTCTCTGTGCAGGTATTCCACAGCCTGTTGAAGGCCCACACCATGGAGGCCCGGGCCATCGTGCGGCAGGCCATGGCCATCCTGACCCCAGCTGTGCCCGCCCGCATGGAGGACGGCCACCAGATGTTGACCCACTGGACTCGCAAAATCATCGTGGAGGAGGGACACACTGTACCGCAGCTGGTCCACATACTGCACCTCATTGTGCAACACTTCAGGGTGAGCAGAACACGCACATAGAAATTCCAGTTTGTCAGTAGCGCACCATAGAGAGTAAATATCACAATAATGTAATTGTTCTGTAAATTCATTTAAATAGTTTAAAATAAGCATTTCGTACTGCATCACTTTTGATTATTTTCTTATTGGAACTTCCTCACGGAGACAAAACTTTAGTAAAAAAAAAGCTCAGGAGTCAAAAAAGTAAAATTCTTTCACAGTGAATATTTAAGGTTCCTGAAAACAGTTATTTTGGAGTCTTACAGTCTAAGCTTAACAGGAGTCCTCCTCCTGCTCTACATTTACATCTTCACAATCCTCCTCCATGTCTGCATAAAGCAGCTGGGTTTGCGAGTTTGCATGAGAATCACAAGATCAGAAAATAATCCAGCACTGATTTACCTGCCCTGTGAAGCTCCCATTGTGGAAACTGTTTTGCTAATCTCTACTCTGGACCTTTCTCTACCATCACGCTGTATATACCAGCATATTGCTGTACCCCACAAAGAGGCATGCATTTTTTCCTCTTACTGAAAATACGATGACTTAGTTACACATATAACCTCAGTCATCGGCAAAACTTCTCCTATACTCTGTTCTCTCTGCTGTGGGTGTAACGAGGCCAGTAAGTTGTGGTGTTCATCCCAGTGCAGCTCACACTTTGTAATATTGTGAAGGACTAATTACTGACTGTCAAATATCACTATCTCACACTTAACAAAACCTGGTTAAGTTACCGGCGCATGGCGTGAGATGGCAACTGTTAACCAAGGCCTTTCGTTAATGCTGCCAGCTCCCTGCTCAGTGTGGCTTCTGCAACTGCACTGAACCACATGGGGGGAAAAACAGTCAAGAAGCTATTTTTACTGATTATCTGAGTGCCCTGAATTAAATGATGCCTCTTAACCAGTCCTAATGGGAATGAAGCATCATCATTAAAAGTTGGATTATCTTGTATGACCCAGTTAATAGTTTTTATGATACTAGTTGGTTCACTAAGTTTTTGTTTGATATTGACAAAAGAACAGCGTTTCGGCCCGTTGCTTTCTCGTCAAAAGCTGCATCATTCATCACTAGGCAGTGGAGCTAATGGTAGCCACCCGCTGCATTTAACCGCCTTAATGCAGATACAGTCCCAGGCACACCCCTTCCCAGCCATGACCAGCAGTCAAAGAGCACCTCCTCTGTTCACAAGTCAACACCAGTAAAGGATCATTGGCCTTTATGTTCGTTTTTCTCCTTAAACTTCCAACACACTTTCTGCCCTCTCGCTCCTTGAGCCGATGTCTCGCCGCCTTGCCGGTCAGAGAGCGACAGTCTCTTAGCAGAAGACTGACATTTTGCTCAGCTCCCCTCTCTATCTCACTGACAGGCTGCTCTCACTGGGCCAGATGACTAATCTAATGTAATCACATCAGCATAATTACGCTGGGGAGGAGATAATGACAGACAGATGAGAGACTTTGTGCGTGCATGTGTGTGTGTTTGATAAAGAAATGGGGAGATTGTGTGCGTGTTTGTCTGTGTGCACACGTGATGGACAGGGCTTAGCCACTCTGTCATTAAGGGGCTGTGAAGCCCTGCTCTATCGACTATAATTACCCTCAAAGTGAGAAGCTTTAATATTCTTTGACACTGGCAACAGCCCTCAGATAGACATCTCATCTCTTGCTCTTTTGTCTGCGTGCGTCTGTGCGTTTGAGAGTCCCAGTTCAGTTTGCGATGAAGCTAAGTGACTCTTGAGTGTGACGCTTGAGAGTGTGAATTCTCGGGGCTAAGTGTGTGTCATCATGTCCTTGAGACTAAGTACGACTACGACTTCAGAGTTTGCCTCTTCTGACTCAGTGTCTCAAAGTGATTGAGCACCCTGTTAAACTTTGCATGTGTTATCATCCCAAAACCTTGTGCAAAGTATCGACTGTGAAAAAAAACACTTTCTGTAACAAAGAAATGTAGTTCCGTCAAGTCAGTTTTTATTTTCGTTATAATCCATGATGATGCTGCTCTGTGTGCAGGATGACAGGATTGTAGCTACTGAAGTTTCTATAGCAGCGTGTATTTCAGTCTCTGTTCAGGTTCTCCTTCTCTAAGCATGCAGGTGGGCAGCAGGAGTGTTTATGTGAGGAATGTTTTTTGATTTGCCCACTAAGTGGGTTTTTCCCTCTCATGCAAAACAGGAATTTTTGGAAATGTATAATCTCTTTCAACACTCTTCAGTACTTTTGTATGTTTTGTAAAAAATACAAAGAAAAGGCTTCAAGCCACAGTGGCATTTTATGTTTGAGTCCTGCTTTGTTTTGAAAGAAATCCCTGCTGTGAATCCTTATATTCAATCAGTTGAATCACTACTTATTTGTTTATTATTATCTCAGATTTATGTTTCATATCATATCTTAAATGTTCTGCGGTCTCTTTCCAGGTGTACTACCCTGTGCGCCACCACCTGGTGCAGCACATGATCAGTGCAATGCAGCGTCTGGGCTTCACCCCCAGTGTGACCATAGAGCAGAGGAAACTAGCTGTGGACTTGGCGGAGGTGGTCATCAAATGGGAGCTGCAGAGAATCAAAGACCAGCAGGTGTGTTTATGGACCACCGTGTATACACAGTAACAACAAAAATCCAGGCAAAGAGGCTAAAGTCTTTCATATAAACACAGTCTGTGGCTAACAACAGCAGTGCTGTAACCATGTTTAGTGAGGTGTTACTGCAAAGTGTAGATGCTTAGTATTTCATAAGTTATGTCCATTTATCATCGAGATTTAAGCATTGTCTTGGTATAGTATATTATTAGTATCCATAAATACTAATTTCTCATTATTCTGTAAACTGTAATGATATTAACTGATGGATCCCTCTCTTTGGCGTGGCAGCCGGAGTCCGAGGCTGAAGTAAGCGCCGGCGGTGAAGGGACTAGCACTGGTGGCGTGAAAAGAGGACTGTCTCTGGAAGCTGCTGCTACTGCTGCTGGACAAGACGTCAAGAGGTTCCGCACCGCAACTGGAGCCGCGTCCACGGTGAGCTCGATCCGCCATCACTTAGTTTCCAGTAGAATGTGACTGTGAGTGAGTCAAAGGCCAGGCAAATTGGCTGTAGTGTGGTTAATTATCTGAAAATTAAAAAACGCATCTTTTTACCTTGAAAGTTCCTGCTGTCTGTCCCTGTGTGTTGCTGTGTGTACTTTGATCAAACAGCCATTTTTACATCTGTCTGAGACAAAAAAAATTAGCGACAGGAGGTGACAGCATGGTTGTTGTTGCCCAAATCCATGTTTCCTTACAACAGTACTGCAGCCTCACATCTGTTTCATCTTGAATCCCAGTGTGATCTGTTTTTCCACAGTCTCAAAACTTAATGAGATGATTTTGTTTCAAGGAGTTACTGTTAAAAAATCGGAATCTAAGTTGTTGAATTAGACTTTGGTAAATTTCTCACACTGCACATGAAGACTTCATTTATTTACCTCACTTATAATACCAGGAACTTTCTCTCAGTTCATCTTTGTATTGCTTATGTTGAAAACTTTAGCTCATCTATTTCCCCCATACATCAAGTATATATAATGGAACACATAATCTTAGAGCCTGTGGAATTAGCACTCCCCTACTAAAACTGACTTATCTTATTTTTATTTAAAGTAACACAACCAAAACAGCAGCACATGACTGCCTCTACATACATTCATTCATTCATCTTCTGTAACCTGGGTTACATGTATACAACATCCTGCAAAACAACTTGTTAATCATATTATGATGTGTTGAAAATAACTTTAATATTATCTTTCTATAACCGTTAGCATGAGTCTTATTAGTTTCAGTCTTAATGATGGTGTAATTTCCAGCTTCTTTTAACTGATGTCAGGAGGAAAATGCAATAGCAGAATTTGTTTCTGCCTCTGAGGAGTTAATGTTAATTGCAAAGAAAGTTGCCAGGATAATTCTCATAAAATCATAGTTGCAGTCTACTTCTCACTATAAGCAATGCAGACAAAACCTGACTGTGCAGGCTCTTTGATATTCCCTCCTAACTAAGGACTCGATGCAGCGTTTGCACTGCTGTCACAGAGTTTTATTATGAAGTCTGTTTAGTTTCCCAGCCACTGAAGGTTCAAAATCTTCTTTGGTTATAGAATCTTTCTTTCTCCATATTCAAACAAAAAAGAGGATGTGAAATAAACCCAATTATAATGTTTTGTGTGTTTTTAGGTGTTTGGCCGCAGCCAGTCCATGCCAGGTACAGAGACCATGCTCACCAAGCCTGTCGAGAAACAGCATACGGACACTGTGGTCAACTTCCTCATCAGGATTGCATGCCAGGTAACACCCCCGCCATGACCGCCACACACATCACACTCTATCTCTCTCTCACACACACACGTTACAGTTCTGCCATCCAGAGTGCCTGCCAGGTAGGACAAAACTATCCTAACCTCTCTGTGGTGAAGGTAGGACACACCTGGTGGCAGTCCTAACACATCTCTCTACCCACACACACACAGTCCTTTATGTGTCTCCTCACACAGCTGTCCCTTGGTCTAGTGGCACTGATGACCTTGGTCACAAGCTTGAAATAGACTGTTGAGATTCAACTCACCTTGACTTTTCCTACTTTCTTTTTTGGGCCAAGCTCCATTCTCACTGTTCATCCAACCATCTCTGTTGAATATAACCCTCTGTGTAACCGCTGGGGATCACTCACTGTTCACTGAACTTAATCTTCTCTTTGTATTCCACTCGATAACAGTGTATTGTGATACTAAATTGATCCCTGTAGAAAAATTGTATTTTTTTTTACTGGCCCCCAGGGATTACCATCAACCAAAAACCTCCACACCTAGAGCTGATAGGGATTCATTGTCTTGCTGGAGGATGCCTCCGCAGGGTGGATGCTTGTCAACATGAAAGCTTCTGCAGGGCTTCCTGATTGAAGGACTGCTTCCTTCCCGGCTGTGCCACTGTTGAACTCTAGCCGCATGAATGAAATTACAATACGTTGCGGCAGTCCTTGTCTCTTCTTGCCCTGTGTGATTTCTCGCCTCGTCAGGACACCATTGTGATATTGAAGATGAAGCCCCATTGTCAGCGATAATGATGATGATACCAACCTTCCTCCCCCTCTCTCGTATAGGTGAACGACAGCACCAATGTGGCCGGGTCTCCAGGGGAGCTGCTGTCCCGACGCTGCGTTAGCCTCATGAAGTCTGCCCTCAGGCCTGACATGTGGCCTCGCGCCGAGCTCAAGCTACAGTGGTTTGACAAGCTGCTTATGACAGTGGTAAGATGGCATGTGCCTTGAGAGTGACTCAGCCAGTCATTATGCACTTTATGAGGCTGCCTTTATGATTAGCTAAGCCACTTTCATGCTTGTGTTTGTGATATATTTGGAGGGCTCTACTCAGTGTTTTCTTTTCACGTTAACATTTTCTATTAAGGTCTTCAAATGACGTTTCAAAGGTTTGTCGTCATATATAAAGTTAGACATTTTATTTAAATGTTGTTTTTTCCTTATATTTCAATGTTAAGAATATGCTTGAATTTGAAAAATACATAATTTATCAGAATAATTTGGTATTTCATTTACGCAGTCTCTCATGCAAGCCAAAAATCTTTCAATATTTGAAATGGAACAATTCCATCGTCATATTTGTTTGTCTCCTGATGTTCCACAACAGACGTGCAGTGGACCAGAGCAGAGCTAAGTTGACTCTCTTTGGCTGTGGCATCATGAGGGCACTTTGTTTTTTATAGTAACAATTTAGATGTGATGATAAAGGCTTCGAGAGTCTGTGCTCGGAAGCTTGAAAGTGCTTTAATTTTACTCTTAAAAAGCTGTACGAATCCTGTATTGTTGTTCTTGGGATAAATCCAAGAAACATTATTTGTTTACGTGAGCGTGTCACAGATTATTTGAAGTTGCTAGAGCAAGTGCTTGTCATCAACCGTGTTTCAGGCAAACAAGTCTGAATAAAATTTAAAATATTCAGGCTTGTTGTTACAGCTCCAAGCAATAATCAACAAACAGTAAAGGATAACTAATGTGTCTCTGCTGTTTGCTTTCCCAGAGACTGCAGAAGTTTCTCTGTCTCTGCTTAAGCTCTGTCTTAGTGTTTGCTCCAACGCCTCCAAGTCCTTTGTCTGTTATCAGTAATACATGAAGTGAGGCGCCAACCGCCATAATGACAAAATAATGACAGGGCTGAGATAACAGGAGTCTATCCGGGTTGGCCTATGCCTTCCCGTTCAACCCCCACCCCTCTTCATCCTAAACTTCTCATCCTTGCTTTCTGTATCGCCCCACTGTGCCTCTCTGCACCTCTCCTTGCCTCTCCCTCTGTCTCCTGCCACCACTTCCTCCTCTCATCTCTTCTTTTCTTTTCAGCCTCTTATCGCAGCCTCTCTTTTTTCTCTCTCTCTTTTTATCCATTGCTCCTCTCCTTCTCTACTCATCTCTCCGGTCTGATTCAGTGGCACGGTTCAGACAAGGTTATCGCCACGCGCCGGCAATTGTCACGTACTTCCCTTGTTCCCTTTTGGGGATCACTGCATCGGCCGCGCCTTTCTCTCTGCCTTTACACACACACACACACACACACACACACACGCAAACCCAATCAGCCCCTCCAGATCCCATGGGACTGGTCTGACAAACAAGGCTTTCTGTAGGTCTTATGCAGATGCACATACACGGGCCCTTTTCCCCCTGGGAGCATGCTCTACCTGCCTAGCCGTCTTACTCAGACTAATGAACAATGCCCTAAATCGGATTACCTTTTATCATCTCATTGTACTGGCATGGCAGTGATTAAGAGTCAGAGGAGTGGCATAAGAGGGCAAATGAGGAGGGGCAGGGAACATGCATGCAAAACATGCACACATACATTCATGGGCCCTATCTGCATGCCTCCAGAGACAAGGTCCTATTCTGTTAATACAGTGCCAAATCGATACCAGCCTAATATCTACTAGGAGCCTTATCACAAGAGTCACCTTGTTCATTAGCCAAGATTAGTGCTATGGATCTGTCCCAGATTATCCTCTTGGCCCTGCCATCGTTGTAAACTGTGATTGCAATTTAGACAAAATTAGGACCCGATGTTGGCCATTGATCTTTAGTTTAGCAGCGATCACATTGTCTTGGTTCTTTTGTGTGAGAAATACCTCTGTGTGTAGTGTATTGATTTCTGAGTTGTCTGGAGTTTGTATGGAATAAAAAAAACTAAAATGATTAATGCATCTACTGATGAATTTGCACAGTAGTTTCTTTTGCTTTATTTTAGGGTTGTACTCTTATTTCTAAAAAGACTAGCTTGGATATTTTTCTCAGTATCACATTTATTAAAAAATTAAAATGATACTTATACACAGTGACCTTATTCTTGGACAAACTTAGTTTTACTTACTTTCTCCACCTCTGCCCTCTCAGGAGCAACCGGCACAGGCGAACATCTCCAACATCTGCACTGGCCTGGAGATTCTCTGCTTCCTGCTGACAGTGCTGCAGTCCCCTGCCATTCTGGCCCACTTTAAACCCCTCCAGCGGGGCATCGCTGCATGCATGACCTGCGGCAACACCAAAGTCCTGCGGGCTGTCCACTCCCTGCTTTCTCGCCTCATGAGCATCTTCCCCACTGAGCCTAGTAAGTTGCAAGTGCTTAAAAGGATAGTTCTGATTCTTTGAAGTGGGTTTTTTATGTGGTGCTTGTCCATCGTCAGTGTATAACCCACAGTAGATGGCGGCCAGCATGAAAAAAGGCAGGAGTGCTAGCACCGAAGCTAAGTAATGTACTCCTGTGGACGGGGGCAGCCATACTGACTGTGGATAAGTCCCTCATGCAACCCTACCTGATGAAATCCGAACTGTCTCTTTAACGCCTAAATTCTAACTAGGACAGTCTAGCTATCCTCAAACTCAGGAAAGCAGTGCATGTCTAAGTTGTTTAACAAATTCTGTGTTCATTTCTCTGTTGATTGATGCTTAAATTGTTAAGTTTGCTTTTGTCATGCCTTGCGCTAAAAGCAAGGCATTGATTTAGAATCTCAGCTTTTCTTTGTTTGAAGCAAACACCGCTCTCTCCCTCCAGGCACATCAACAGTGGCATCTAAGTATGAGGAATTGGAGTGTCTGTATGCTGCTGTGGGCAAGGTCATCTATGAGGGACTTACCAACTATGAAAAAGCCACAAGCAACACTAACCCCACACAGCTCTTCGGTAAGTCCTTCAGCTCTCCAGCTCTCCCTTTTTTCTTTTTCTCATTTATCCCTTTGTGCTCTGTTACTCTCACTTTGTTGCTCATAAACCCTGTGGGTCTTTTAAAACAATTTTTCACACTCCTACTCTATCCCTACAAAACCAAGCCACCTCAGTCACTTTTAGCAATTAAGCCAGTGAGTGGGTCGTTAAAATGCAAGCCGATGGGCCCTGCTGCTTGGGCTAACATCTGGTCTGTTTAAACTGAGGCCACAGTCCAGCGGTTTGGGAAAGGTTGTCTCGGGAAGGATTGCTGTTCTCGGCCACCATCCCTGTGTGAACATTACTGTTATCCTCCCAGATGTCAGAGAGTATTTATGGAAAAAGCTTACATTAAAGCTTATTCCAAGGGGACAGTTATTAGATTTTTCTTTTTATTTGAAATATGCACTAGCTTTCCAAATAAAGGGCCCTCAAGGTGACAAATGGCTATTGGAGAGCAGTCTAAAGGTAATGCTATTTTATACGGCTCCCCAAAATGGCAGTTGTGGTCAATAAAAGCTATTTGGTATCCTGCTGTCACAGAGAGGTGGTGCTGATGTGATGGGGGGTGACATTTTAACATTTGTCTCGCCTCTGGGGAGCAGCAACAGAGAGGGACATTACTCATACCTATCCCTGCCTCTGTGACAAACTTTTGTTAGATTCCCTCAAAAGAAAAAAAGTCCTTGTCATGCTGTGTGAATGAACACAAGCTGACTGCAGGTGTGTGTCTGTTACTGTGCCCCACAGAGGTTGAGGTTCTTGTCATATTATTGTATTTCCCATTTTTTCCCCTCCCTTCATCCTCCTGTCGTCCCTTTCATTTGTCTTCCAGGAACACTGATGATCCTGAAGTCTGCCTGCAGTTACAATGCCAGCTACATCGACCGCCTCATCTCAGTGTTCATGCGCTCGCTACAGAAGATGGTGCGGGAACACCTGAGCCCCCAGCAGGCCAACCCGGGGGTAACGGAGACCAGCACAGGTACATGGGCACGAATTCAGTGGAAAAATATGAGGAAGCCAAGCACATTCACATACACACAAAACTATACAGTATATTACAACCTAGATTCCAAAGAAGTTTGTATGTCATCTAACACATAATTAAAACATAATTTTCCAATCCTTTGTGTCATTTAAGCAACTGTAAACTGTACAAAGACCATATCATTCATGGTCAAATTAAATCTTGTTTTCATTCATTTAAACTCATTTATACTGAATGTATATACTGTCATACTTAGCTTTCAATTGGGATTTTACAATTATAATCAATCAAATATTTTATTTGGATAGCACTTTTCATATGGGTTTGTGCAGATCAAAGTGCTCCACAGATAATGCACAAGTCAAAAAAAGCTTTGAGATAAAAATAAATATTTGAGACCCATGCACACAAGAAAAAAAGAGGATGAAAAAGGGATCAAATAGATTAATAAGCTAAAACAACAATAGTATAAAAGAGGGATACAAGTATATAAAAAAAATAGTTCCAGTGGCTCAGAGCATAACAGCTAAAAGCTGCCCCACCAGAGGTTTTAGACCAACATAACAACCATAACAAGTTTCCATGTAGTCCAAAACCAATACAAAATAGATTCTGTTGTGACCATTCCCCCAGTTGTTGAGTTCACAGCCCCTGAGTCACCATTAGAGCTCAGAGATCCACCAGACATCAATTACCATTTCACGTGAACTTGTTCTGCGAGGCTGCAGCTCCAGCTGGCTGACATTATCAGGAAGGCTAGTGTGCGTACTTTCCCCAACCCTCATCCAACAAGGGCTTGTCTGTGTGTGAGGTCAGTTGTACACAACACACACGCACACCCTCAGGGCGACCCTCCTCGGACGCACTTAGAGCTCAGATATCCTCGGTATCTCAGCAGTGCCTGGCTCCGTATAAACAGTGTATCAAAAGTTCTGTGTCAATGAACCCAGCTGTGTTCTCAATAGCTGTTGTGGTGAAGGGAGATCCACTCTACAGATAGTCTGGTTTCACAGGGAATGTTCCTCAGCTCTGGTTCCCACCCTGTATTGTCTCCCAGTCTCTCTATGGATAAAGCAAACAGATGGTCACCTTGTGCTTTTTTACCATTAGTTTGAAAGTGCTTTAGGTTTAGGTTACGGATATGGTTGAATTTGAATAAAGGCCTTAAAAATGCTTGATTTTCAACATGATCTGGTGATTCAGCTACACATCAAGTCATGTAAACCAAAGCAGTTTCATTCTTTGAAATGAAACAATCCCGTCACGGATAATGGCAGTAAATTATTCTAATCAAAACATACAATCAAAGTCAGCATGAACAGCTGGTAAAATAAACAAAAGGGAAATGTACATTGTTTCCTGTGGGTATTAAGGAATTCTGGAAACACATTTTTTTGTTATTGCATTTTTAGTAACAATTTAGATGGGATGATAAAGGCTTTGGGAGTTTGGAAATATTTGGTTGGTTTGTTCTGAAAAGTGCTTGAATTATACTCTTTAAAAGCTGTATGAACCCTGTGTTCAGCTCCGTCATGACTGTTAGTGAACAGGAATCCTCAAGGGATTCGTCTGTCCTCTCTGAGCTCGGCTTCACCAGATTTATAGACGTCAGGCAGTACATAATTCCTGTTACTACCTCTCAGATGCGAGGTAATGGCTGTAAGATGTTATCAGTGCTTTAAATTGGCCCCTAATGACTATATCAGGAAACACAGACATTTACCCTCAACCAGGCACAGTTATAGTGACTAAGACCATAGGCTATCTGTCCAGAGAGGCCTTTGCCTCGAAGGATTGTCCATGTCTTGCTGATCTAATTAACTTAATTGAAGTAGTGCCATCCCAATTGTTTTGCAACTCCACTGGCTGCAAAAAGAAGTCTGATTGAAGACGTCTATAAAAAATGGCTGATTTATTACATTAGTAAGCATTATCTTAATGAGTTTATGCTCTCAATCTAGTTTCAAGTCTTCTTCATACAGCATAGTGTTTATTTTTTTAAATTATAGTCTCATTTAGAGTCAAATAAGCAGGATATGCTTTAGGGTGCGGCTAACTTGTGATTGACAGGTGGCTACCATGACGTGCTGTTCTTCTTCGTCTCAGAATATTGACCCCTTTGATTGGCCAGGCTCAGGGCTTTAAACTGTAGTCCACAAACTAATGTACACTTCTGACCGTTAACCTCTCTGTTCTCACAGTGACCAGTGAGCTGGTAATGCTGAGTCTGGACCTGGTGAAGACTCGACTGTCTGTCATGAGCATGGAAATGAGGAAGAACTTCATCCAGGTCATCCTCACTTCGCTGATCGAGAAGTCACCTGACCCCAAAATCCTCCGCGCCGTCGTCAAAATTGTTGAGGAGTGGGTGAAAAACAATTCTCCCATGGCTGCAAATCAGGTAAGAATGAGTCTTTTCTCAGCAAGACAGAAGCAATATTAAGTTACAAATATACGACCGCTGCAAACAAATAGAAATGCTTGATTCAGCAGATCATCACATTATTTCTTTGATAATAGCAGGTGTGAATCAGAGAACTGAATCAGCACATTAGCACACAGTACATTATAAAAGGTGTGAAACCTTTGGACAAACAACAAGCAAAGCACATTTTCTAAATCCAGTAAGGTTGACATTAGCATAATACCCACAGAGGTGTCTTTATTTTCTTTTAATCTCTATAAAGACAGCACACAGTAAAAGGCTGAGCTGGACTTGCAGTTACAAGAACAAAAAAAAAGCATAGATTATCTGTTCTTTTGTGTTTTCTCCCCTCTTCCTGTTCCATTTCTTTTCATTTTCACTTTTTTCATTTATCTCT
Source organism: Serranus cabrilla (assembly GCA_903364295.1). Taxonomy (NCBI): domain Eukaryota; kingdom Metazoa; phylum Chordata; class Actinopteri; order Perciformes; family Serranidae; genus Serranus; species Serranus cabrilla. The sequence goes on along the minus strand of CAFUXE010000188.1, from coordinate 177,614 downwards.
ACTTTCTTACTGACACCCCTCTTTTCCTCCTCACCCCAGATGCCCAACCTACGCGAGAAGTCCATCTTGCTGGTGAAGATGATGACCTACATAGAGAAGCGTTTCCCCGATGAACTTGAGTTAAACGCCCAGTTCCTGGACCTCGTTAATTACGTCTACAGGTAATTACCACCATTCATCACATGGGCAAATGGCCATGCCGCCGCCGCCACGCCGCCCTTGCATCCATCTTAACAGGAGGAATGAAGGTCGGGAGGTTGAGGCGGGGAAAGACACGGGAGGTTGGGTCAAGGAGCGACGGCAAATGGAGATGTGGAGGAGGGGGGTTTGAAGCCGGAGCAGCGTAACATTCATCTTTTTTTTTTCTTATCAAAGAAAGGATAGGGAAAGATGGATCATGGTAGATAGATGGAAATGGTTAGTCAGTCGGTGGTACATGGAAGCAGAGGAATTAATTGAAGCTGTAAATAGAAAAAGAAGCTGGTGTGAGGCATTGTGTCGAAAGGGTCAGAAAGACAGCGGGTAGTGATAGAGATAGATAATCCGCCAGGGTCTTTCACGGGGCTACAGTAGTGTCAGGACTCAGCCAACTCCTGACAGGACACCCAGCAGGTGGGGGCCAGAGGGGGAGAGACCGTCCCACTGCCCGCTATTCATCAAACCTGACCCTCTTTGTCTTTCTGTCTTCCACACATACACATTTAATCAGCTAAATGCACCCTGTATCCCTCCACCCCATCTGCTCTTCATGTCAAAAGATTTAAAATGAGCAGTAAAGCCTTGATGGACAGCAGGTAATGATAATGGAATGATAAAGCAGCTGTGCCAGAACAATGCATGATTAAGAGAATGGCGCAAATAGGAGCAATATGCAGCAGTGGCAGCCTTGGCTTTGTTGTTGCTTTCATCCCACCTTCACTGTCTCCTCCTGTTACTTGAATCATACCCATGAGGCCCATTTAATGCAGCAGGATGATGTAGAGATGATGACATTTGATATTTAAGTGTTTAATGGATGACAGTTAGAGCTTTACTAACAGTGGAGTATCCACATCAAAAGATACTTAATTTCACCAAATATTCAGTGTTAACTGCCATCTTCTCAGACTTCAGGGAGCAACAGTATTGCACTACAGGGCTGTTTAAAACATGTGGTATTATACATTTATATTTGTTCACATATCCTTCATGCTTTTTGCATTCCTGCAAAATACATTTTTTTATCGTGGATAACTTTGGATAATTAAACAATAAGGAAAACAAATGATATTAAAGCTATTTATTTAGGTTAATTTCTTGAAGATCACAAAAGTAGAACTCATAAAAAAAACCACAAAGTTTAAAGCCTGTACTATTTTATTTGATATTGTCACTTTTTTTTCCCAAATATTTGTCCTGTAGTTTTGTTTCTTACATCAGTGCAGTGACTTGTTTCACTTACAGCAGATGCTCTAAGTGGATTAAATGTTTTATTATCAACCAAATGTCAGTGTTCTGCTGTCATGAATCATGCAACTTAAATGGCTAAGAGCCAGCATGCAAGCTTTGTCAGATAAATATTTTGTCCGTGTCATTATTCAGGGATGAGAGCCTCTCAGGAAGTGACATCACATCCAAGTTGGAGCCGGCCTTCCTCTCTGGGCTTCGGTGCACTCAGCCGCTGATCCGAGCCAAGTTCTTTGAGGTGTTTGACTCCTCCATGAAGCGGCGAGTCTACGAGAGACTGCTCTACATCTGCTGCTCTCAGAACTGGGAGGCCATGGGCAGCCACTTCTGGATCAAACAGTGCATAGAGGTAAACAGAGTGCTGCCTCTCATCTCTCAGAAGGCCTTTCAAGCCTTTTAACCAACATTAAAAATGCTGCACTACACAATTCTTCTTCTACGTTTTTCTTCTTCTAGTTTCAGCTGCCCTCTTGTCGTTCCCATCAGTTGTCATGTCATTTACTGTCACTGATCGTTGTATTTCTCACCTTTTCTTTGTGTGTTTGTGTGTGTGTGTGCTTGTTAGCTGCTGCTGGCAGTGTGTGAGAGAAACACCATCATCGGCACCAGCTGCCAGGGATCCATGCTGCCGTCTATCACTAACGTCATCAACCTGGCCGACAGCCATGACCGTGCCGCCTTCGCCATGGCAACGCATGTCAAGCAGGAGCCGCGTGAGAGGGAGAACAGTGAGACCAAGGAGGAGGTGGGACACAAACACACAGACACCACAATGCGTTCAGAGACATGCTCTCTCACATAAATTAGCACATTATCCCATTAGCAGCGTGTTGTGGTCCTGAAAAAAGATGAAAGCCTTCCCTCTGCTTGTCAAAGTTTTCCCAAAAGATGATTGTTTTCATGTCTTCTCTGGCAGGATGTGGAGATAGACATAGAGTTAGCACCAGGTGACCAGACAGCCATCCCAAAGACTAAGGAGCAGGCTGAGAGAGACGCAGGCAACCAGCTGCACATGCTGACAAACCGCCATGACAAGTTTCTGGACTCACTGCGGGAGGTCAAGGTGAGGTTCTGGAACATGCGTGTACTCTGCCCTGTGGTGTCCTGAGGGGCTGACGAGGCTGATTGGATTTTGACAAAGCTGCAGGGAATGATGTTTCTAACCTTTTATGCTGAGGAATTGTCAGTATTTCTCTAATTACCCAGGGGCCACTACCTGCAATCTTAGAGAACGCACTTAACTTTTTAAAACATTTTCCCTCATCTGTGCTGTTTTTCATGATCCAGAGCCCTGCTGATTTTTATTCTAGCTATAAAATGAGGACCTGATTTCCATCTGTTGAATACAATAACGACCCAGTAGGATAATCAGCAGTACTCTTGAGTCCCAAGGATTCAGAAACACTGTCTTGCTAAGTCAGCAGCTGTCATTCTGTCTGTCCTCTGTGTTAGACGGGGGCACTTCTGAACGCTCTGGTCCAGCTTTGTCACATCTCTACACCTCTGGCGGAGAGGACCTGGGTTCAGCTCTTCCCTCGCCTCTGGAAGATCCTGTCCGACAGGCAGCAGCATGTGAGTATAATTGACTGACTTCGATGTAGTTATACCAGAGCAAAGAAACACAGTTCAAAGAAACACAGAGCTCGCTTACAATGCAACGGTATCCAACAGACAAATACAAAATTATGTTGCCAGTATTCAGTATCTGTAGAGACCATACTTTGATCTTTAACCTTTCCCCCCTAATTTTAACCAAACAAATGCTTGGAAGGTTGGTTCATTCTTATATTTGAATGAAAAACACAACCTCAAATCCTCTGTCAACAGTCAAGTTAAATCTGACTCCTTTTTTTCTGCTCCTGCTGATGCTGTAAGCAGCAGCCACTTTCAGTTTATAACTATAGCATCCAGTCGAACTAAATATTGTTAACATGCTTAGTGTTTTATAAATTAGAGGGTTTTTGCCACTGATATGCAAAACCAAACTAGATGTTTAAAAAACAGAAAAAAAGAAGAGCAAAACAATAGCGGGGGCGGTGGGCAACTAATTTAACACTAGTAGCATCGAAGGTTGAGATGCTTGCATGAGCTACTGCATGAGCCATACAGTATGCAAGTGTTTAAAATAGAAAATGTGTCCCTTTTTTTACAAAATAGTTGTTCAGTCTAACCCAAAATCATAAGATGGGTGCACTCTTGTATCTTTTCCCCCCTTCTAAGTATTTGTCCTTTGCCACTCCTTATATTCTTTTCTGTATCTTATCAATGATGCGAGCACTGTAAGACTGTGAGCAGACTCTGACCTTGACCATCCCGTTTCTGTCTCAAAACGTGCAATTCCACTTAATGAGGACAGATTTATTTATGCTAAATATGGAAACGAGAAAGCAGAGGAGGGAGCTGTAATGAGTTTAACGAACCACATGCATACGGAATATTTTGAGACTCGTTGAAAGGCCTTGATTTGAAGTGATTGAGCTCTTAAACATCTGAAAGATGCAGTCAATAGAACGATGGCTTCAAAATAATGACATTTTCTTCCTGTGACAGGCATGAAGTCACAAATATGTCACATGTGTTTATTCTGGTAGTCTGCCTCAGCTCTGCGTTTCATGCCACTATTACGCCATATCAATTTGTAGTAGGAATGGAGTGATTACTGGTGCTCAGGCTTTATATCTCTGGGGGGATTAATACATAGGAATGATAGAAAAGCATATTCTTCTTAGGAAGGATTTTGACGACACATTGGCCTTCTCCACCACCGACCTAATTAAAGTGACCATCAAGGCATTAATTATTCCATGCTGTCAACGGGCAGTGGAAATTATATTCATTACCAATACATCATTTATTTCTGAGTGTGTGTCAGTCATGATTATCGGAGCACTAACTCCATGGTCACACTTGAAGTCTATTATATCCAAATGTGGCTGCTCTGAGAGGCCGTGGTTGCCAAGTGGCTCTGTGCAGTTCAGACAAGAAAATAATGCTTTTTTGCATTATTTTAAAGATACTTATCCAGAGTCAGCGTATTACCTACAGTAGATGGCAGTTAGCATGTACAGATTTTGGAGAAACTGATTGGAGTGCTGGCACGAAAGCTAAGAAATATATTGCAGTGGACAAGGGCAGCAGCAAAACGTATTTTAGCCACCCAAAGAAAAAAATCAATATCACTTTAAGTGTACACTATATTTAGAATATTTTCACCTGCTTAACTTGCTGTCAGGCAGCCCTTTCCCACAGGAAGCTGAAGCTGTTACATCATCTACGCTGTGTGCAAACACACACGACTCCATGAACAAAAACATTAATTTTTCATTTCTGTGGTTCAAATGTTTAGATAGGATTCAGTCACACAATAACACAAACTAAGTGATCTGGGGGAGGGGGGCGGGTGCTGACTGCCGATTGTATGTAATACATTGACGATGAATTAGTACATCATACAACATAAAACTATCCCTTAAAAATAAACATAGAAGCACTAAATATAATGCATTCATTAAAAAAAGTCTGACTTTGACTGGGTTCAATGGTTGTAATCACTATTTTTCCCAGCATTGACTTTGTACATACATGTATATAAAATCACAATATTAAAACAAAAAAATCCAAATGGCTTATTTCTTTTGAAATGATTAGGCTTCCAGGAATTTGTTGGTCATGTTTCTCGTGTTCTGAATACGCAAAAAAAAAAAATGCTGCATACAATTTGTCATTTGTCTCTTCCCTGTCATCTTCCCTGTTTTCTCTTACTTCTCTTTTCCTGTTTTTAACAGCTCTTACTGGAAAAAGGCATCACGTTGCATCGCATACATGCAACAGAATGCCTTATCAATATGCTGTATCAGTGCACTGCTGCTTAAGTGAAACTGTGTAGTTGATGAACTCTCTCTCTCTCTCTCCAGGCTTTGTCAGGAGAAATGAGTCCTTTCCTGTGCAGTGGCAGCCATCAGGCCCAGAGGGACTGCCAGCCCAGTGCCCTAAACTGCTTTGTTGAGGCCATGTCCCAGTGTGTGCCTCCTATTCCCATTCGCCCTTGTGTGCTCAAGTACTTGGGCAAGACACACAACCTCTGGCTGCGCTCCACTCTAATGCTGGAGCAGCAGGCCTTTGAAAAGGGCCTCAGCCTGCACAGCAAACCCAAGCAGAGCACCGAGTTCTACGAACAGGAGAGCATCACACCACCTCAACAGGTACCCGCCACTAACACAGAATATTTATTTACTTTACAATTGATAGTTTTCATACAAACAAGTGTTTCCTGCATGACTTTTATTTATATTTTTAATCATTTTCTTTTTTTTTTCTTTTGTGATTTCAATAAGAACAAACACACAACATCAACCTATGAACAGCCCAGGTTGTCTTGCCTCAACAGATTTTTCCTGTGACAAATCAATATTTCAGTCCATCCTGTCGTTGATGTGTAAATATTTTTATTTTTCAGGAAATAACAATAATTATAATCTAACACCCTAGGCTAAAAGACTAAAGACACTGTGTTAGGGTTATTTTAATTCAAAACCCTTTTTCTCATTAATCCTTAAGTGTCACTATTTTATATTTTTAAAGTTTGACAGGGCAAGGTACAGCAGCATAAAAACACAGTTTTAAAAAAGTGAATGTTGAAATGCATCAGGCGTAAAAGTAATAAGGCATGAAGTTAAGGTCCTAAACCCTAAACTTTAATTTGTGATAGATATGTAATTCATAAAACATATAGAATATGACAAACTTCTCTTTCTCAGTGGATCATCTGGAGAAATATTTGCCACGCGTGAGATGTATTTGTGTGTCTCAGCCTCGTATTTAAAGATGGGAAATCTGCCTCTTATCCTGTTTAAACTAGACTCATTAGCAAAGCTGCTCTCATTCAGTTTACACTTTAAACACTGCAAATGTTTCAGTTTGCTCTGCTGCCATCCACATTTTGTTCTACTTGTCTATAGGAGATTTTAGACTCCCTCGCAGAGCTGTACTCTCTGCTCCAAGAGGAGGACATGTGGGCCGGCCTGTGGCAGAAGAGGTGCAAGTTTCCTGAGACGGCCACGGCCATTGCCTACGAGCAGCATGGTTTCTTCGAACAGGTAAGAGAATGCTTGAAAGGGAACCACTTTGGCGCTTTAAAGTGTATGTATGGTATTACTTCGTATATACTGATTCCAGTTTATTGGGTTCACCAACCTGAAAATAAATCCTACCTCCGTGGAGGTGTTATTTAACTTTATGGGCTGTGATTTGTGGTGCTGTTAAATTATATTGCATTTTACTGAGAGGTGTTTCTAATCTTATTTCCACCCCATTTATATCAATGAAGATAGAATAAAGGTTGTAGCAAGTTGCATTAAGGCAGGTACTCATAATGATTTTATTAGCCTTCAAAATGTTGTATTAAAATATTTTTCATGTCTGTTCAGGCCCAAGAAAGCTTTGAGAAAGCAATGGAGAAGGCTAGAAAAGAGCACGAGAGGAGCAACGTCTCTCCTGCCATCTTCCCCGAGTACCAGCTGTGGGAGGACCACTGGATACGGTGAGATGTCTGGATCCCAGAGGGCAGTCTTGTGTTACACATCAGGAGAGTCAGCAGAGCACAAAACCATAGTGGATTTTTACTTTAATACCTTCATATATATACTGTGCACCATTGATTGTTCAAACCAGATAGCATTTTTTTCCATTCATCACATGAATAATACAGAAGGGCATCCAGAAACCACAATATTTGAAGAATATAATGAACAAACTGAATTTCTGTGTGATATGTATATTTTTCTTTTATGAATCTGTCCATTTCACCTTATTTTTTGCAGCCCCAAATGTTTGTTTTTTCATATATCAATGTGGCAAAGGTGTTGCTGGGAAAAAATATATCTGTCTGCAGTGAAATTTCCACCAAGTCCACTTTCTTTGTGATGTATCGAAAATTAAATGGCTTCTTAATGACTTTCCACAGTGGAGGATGACCAACAGACCCTCCTGCAGAAACTAATAACTCTCAGTTGTGGGCCTGCCGGTTAAAATCTCATTATAGTTATTTCACATAGGGTCCAACATTAATTAATTTGCTTCAAATATTCAGTGTATTTTTACTGTGCAAATCAGTCATAAAAATATAGATTTTTTGCAGATGCCACATGTGCATTTGTACTGCAATTTTTATTATTATTATTATTATTATTGCACAAACAAAACTGCACTAACTTCACAGTTAGAACAATAAAAGAAACAAGGACAAGGACAGACAGAGATGTGAAAACCAAGAAGGTATTTTCAAAAGTCAAAACCATATCTAGTGAATTCTTTAACCAGGCAAACCTCCAAATGACGTTCTCTGAATTGGACTAATAAAAAGAAACAGTTTACTATTAAAATGTTGTTTATCTCAGCTGTAGCAAACATAAACTGTTTCAAGTTGTCTAAACTTTTCCTCTCCCTTGTTTGTCATCTCCAGCTGTTCTAAGGAACTGAACCAGTGGGAACCTCTGACAGAATACGGCCAATCTAAAGGCCACTCAAACCCTTATCTCATGCTTGAGTGTGCTTGGAGAGTTTCCAATTGGGCTGCCATGAAGGAGGCTCTTGTCCAGGTGAGGAGGGCGCAGTCAGTCACCATGTAAAAATGTATTAATCTTCACACAAATAAGTGCACATCTGCTGTCACAGTCTCCTAAAGTTCCCACAAGTTCTCACTAACACAACCACGGACGCAGTGGAGCCTCCAGGCTTGAACCCAGCGAACCAGAGCCGTGACTCCTTTTTTCCTTTTATTCCTGGTTTCCGGTACAGTAATATATATTAAGCTCAGGCCTCATGTCAGTGTGAGGTAAAGTAACTTGATTTTGGGGCTGTCCGGCCGCTTCACAACCCCAAACCCCCAGGGAGAAAGAGCGAGCTCGCCGTAAAGCTGTGAAAATGCACTTCAGCTGTTTGCTCTGTTAATTTATTGGCCTCATGTTTCCTAAAACAAAGTGTAGACGGGTGGCGAGCGCGTGATAGTACCTGACATATAACAAATACTCCTGCTTTGCTCTTTCAAGGAGACTTGGAACCAATCCATTGAGCCGCTCTGTCCTAAGGTGACACCTAATTAAATTGTCTGGATGGCAGCACCAACTCCGCTATATCCCCTTCTCCGCGTTTCATCCCTTTCTTCTTCTGTGTGCCCATTTCTCTTTCTTTTGTCTCTTACTTCTCCAACTTCTTTGCTTGTTTTTTTTCCCTCTTCTTTCTACCCTCTCTGCTTCCACCTCCATCTCTTCATCCCTCGCTGCAGCTCTGGTTTTAGCGTCTAATATTTACGACAGCAGTGCGCGTGAATAATTACCCCGGCATCTGCTGCAGGGTGATTTGTTTTATGGCGGAGGAGAGGAGCAAGGCTCTCAGTCGCCTGCCTGCCCACCGCTCACCAGCTCAGAGGCGAAGTCCAAATGTCCCCACTTTCAATTAAAGCCGGCTCTTGATAAGGGCGGCCCTGTCTCCGGGATATTCATCAAGCGTCACCTTTGATAAGTGACTGAACTCTGATTTTCTCCAACATTGGAAGAGCATACACAAAAACACACACATGCTTCTTCGTTCTCTTTTCACTCTTATTGTGTCTTTCTCTCACTCACCTAACCAATAATAAACACACAAAACAAACAGCAAGACCCCAGGTTTGACGTAGCATGCTCCCCAGGGCTATTGTTTGTTTAGTGTTAATGCACTCAGCGTTTTAATCAATAGCGGGGCCTTTTCCTCTCCTCCGCCTCTGCGTCAGACTCGTCAGGTTGATTAGTCATTAGTACAAAAGTCCTGCCACAACCATTCAGAAAATGAATTGGAAACAGCATTGTTGTGTGTTTGCACTAAATTATGCAAGGAAAGTGTCATAGGCCCTTTCCCCTCGGATGTTTTCATTTAATTAAAACCGCCACACTCCCAGCGCCGTGAAGAGTGTGCGTTATTCAGCTCGACATCATACGGACAAACAGCGTGCCACATACACCAACTGTGCATCTGTTTCTACAGAATTTGTCAGCAATTCCACATTCATTTAAGTGTTTATTCTTGAATGAATCTTTTTTTAGCTGCTACTGTCTGTCAGTGAGTCACTCGACTGTTTCCAAAAGAAAACACTTTCGATGTACTGCTCATTTGTCATGACACCACATAGATACGGAGAATAAAAAAAATATGTATACACATATTATCTTAAACAAGATGTGTTGAGGAGGTTGGCAGCCTCCTCAATATTTTATCCTGGGTCTTTTACCCTGCGTTTTATCCTGCTACCGGTATGGATTTTGCAGGAACACTGATGGATTCCTTCACGACGTAAAATGGCAAGAAGCCGTTTTCAGCGCAAACACAAGTAAAGCTTGATTTTTTTGGAGACGGCAGATGGTAGAATAAGTAAAAGACTGATGAAAGAAACAAATTACAACATATTTATGCTCTTCAGACAAATGTAAACTAGCAAAACTCCCATTTCCAACAGCAGCAATGTTCTGGTGAATCATCTTAATATGTGGCAGTACATTTGAGCACGACAGATATTAAAACCCCTGCTGTCGCGAGACTAAGCCTCATGATGATGATCTCATCTTGTAATTGTAGTTGCAAAATTTGTACAAAGTCTTAAAAGTTTGGAAAACACGTTACGGAAAGCGTTTTGTTTTCAGGGCTAGATATATGCTTGAAATCGAATATACTTCTTAAAAAATGTTTTTAACGTAATCTGCTCTTGAAGCTTCACAATCACTCATATTAGTCAATAATCTTTTTATTTTAAATACAGAAAACGAATCAATCCCATTGTCAGAATTGTTGAATTTATGGAAACAATTCAGGAGTGATGATAAAGGCTAATCAAGAGTCTGGATAATTTGGGTTTAGATCCCTTGAAAGTGCTTGAAAATGACTTGAACTTTACTCCTAAAAAGCTGTAGACAGTCATCATACCAATTAATTTAAAAAGAGTATTTTCATCTTTAAAAAATGTTAATCATTGCCCTACCCATTATTCTTCAAATGCAAATACTAAATAATAATACATTGTTATTAATTCAGTTTTGACCATATGTGTGAATTTCCAGGTGGAACTGAGCTGTCCTAAGGAGATGGCGTGGAAGGTGAACATGCACCGTGGCTACCTGGCCATCTGCCACCCAGAGGAGCAGCAGCTCAACTTCATCGAGCGGCTGGTGGAGATGGCCTCCAGTCTGGCCATCCGCGAGTGGAGGAGGTTGCCTCACATTGTGTCCCACGTGCACACGCCGCTGCTGCAGGTAAGTGTGCAAGAAGCATGAAGAATTTACTATTTTTTTGTTGAAAGTCTCCAGTCGAGACTGACGCAGCAGCCAGGAAGCGAAAGAGTAGTGAAGGGAAGTCAGTTTATTGTGATAAGAACTTGAAGAGATGCATGTCAAGAGATCACCGGTAGCCCTGAGACGTTGTCGAGTAACGCCGATAACGGCCTCTATCTCCCTCTCTCACTCCATTTTTGTAAAATTGAGATAGATGATTAAAAAAAATCAAAAAACCTTTAAGCCTCTTTGATTCCACCACGAGAGATTACAACAGACAGGGGCAAAGATGAAAAAGGAGAAGGAGAAAATTGAAAAAGGTAGAGCGAACAGAAACGAGGGGGGGGGGGGNNAGAGAGAGAAGAAGAAGAGAGAAGAAAGAGAGTTAGTTTAGAATAGCTGTAATTACTTCCCTGCCATCAAGATACCATTTGATTAAATACCTGCAGCAGAATTACATTTACATGATGAATGGGACGGTCTGAATGAAGGTTAGAAATGGGCCATCAGCTGATATTAACAGATAATTGTGAAAAATATTGTATTGCCTAATTTATTTTGTTTTGGGAGATTTGACTTCGGAGTGGGGGGGTTAAGTCTTCAGCACAGCTCTGATTCACTACATTTATCTTTTCAAAATGGCTATTTGAATTGGGTGACTACGTTCTTTGTTATTGTGTGCGTGTGTGTGTTTTGGCGTGCGTGTGCTCGCATATGTGCAGTCCAATTATTTACCCTAGCCGAGGGAAAACAAGCTATTTATTCCTCTACCCAGCCAAGCGGCCTGTTGTAAATCTCCATTCCAAACTCTATATCTCACATTCACGACTCCATGAGCCTCGGAGAATGAGAAGCCCAGACTCTGCAAATACAGAACGCTTCAAATACCATTTGAATCAAGTTATCATCAAATCCCAGCTCTTAGCAGTGACTGACGATCAATGGATTATCACCCACACTATCGATTATGAGGGTCGGCATTAATATTGATTGATGAGTAGTTATAATGGAATGATTGATTATATGTTCACGAAGCGGCTTTGGGCCAATCAATGAGGCTTTTTTTTTTTCACGGAATGAGATAGAAGCCCTCGCTTATCATTTTCACATTTTCCCATCTCCTTGTCCTTTTTTCTGTGCCATATCGGAGCAGATTAGCCATTGAAGTAATGTAGGAAGACATAATGATTTTCCCCTGAGAATTATTTTGGTGTCATAAAAGAAATATCACCGGTCTGTATTTCTAATGCAGAAATGTGTGTTTTTGTTTTTTCACTGTATACACCACCCTGCGTTTCTTCTGCCTTTTTTATTTTATGAAATTACTTTAAAAAAGGACGTTTAAACCAGATTGTGTTGCATGTTACTTCATTATTTCATCCTTTTTTTTAAAGCTTATTCTTTTGTAGTGTGTTTTTCCTTTAGTTTGTTGGCTTGTTCTGTTATATATATGGATGTATATATATATCCGTCAACTTGTTTTCTTTGTCCTTGAGTAGTTCTCACTGCCATTCTTATTATTGTTGTACCTTTAAAGTCACTATTGTTCAGTTTTTGCACTCAAGGAGCTGCAGTGCAAAACGAACATCACAGTTTCACAAGTGATATTATATAGAAAAACTAGATACATAGAAAAATAATGTGTGTGTTAGGTCCAGCTCTCCATGGAGCTTAATGTGTTTGGTCACTTTGATCCATCTCGTTTCTGGAGGCTTTCAGCTGTCAGGATTGCTGAATATGAGTCTTAAGCCAGTGACCTAAAGGAGGGCAGCCTTAGCATTGTCTTCTGTCTTCATATGTGTCAATACCGTAACAACAGCAGCCCTCTTTTTCTCTTCTTTTATGTTTTCTACTCTGGATGCTTTTACCTTATAGTCATTTTTCCTTTAATGCATCAGTCTCACACTTTGTTTCTTCTTTCCTTCCACCTTCCATCTATCTCCTGATCTCTGTTCTCCACATCCCTAACGCCGTCTTTTCACCTCCACCTCTTAACTCACACCTGATCTTCAAACCCACCATATCTGCTCTCTGTCCATGATGCCATCTTCTTATCTGATCCACCTCCTTTTCCGTTTTAGATTAAATTCATTTAGATATTTTAGGGAAGATCTGCTACATTGTTTTGTACACCACACACTGAGGACAGCAAGAAACTGTGCACCTAAAAAAGCACTTTAAAGAAAGCAGCTAAAAGCACAGTTCATTTCTGAATCAAAAATACATATTTTTCCTCTTACCTGAAGTGTTATTTATTTATTCTCTCAAATGTAAAGGAACTAGATGACACTCCGCTTGTGGTGCTCAGTACTCAATTAATCTTTGCAAGCTAGCAATGTTAGATTAGACGGTGTTCATATTTGAGAGAAGGCAGACATCTCTCGGGCTGATCACTCAGCACCTCGCATCAAAACAATCTTGATCAATAAACAGAACTACAAGTTAGAGGAAAAATATGTTGTTGTTTTTTATTTTGGGGTGAACCGACCCTTTAAAAGTCCTTTTGGTTCTTGAGCATCATAAGAATGCAAACAGAATAATTGACTTGAGATATATCAGTCCCTGATTGACAGCAGATGGACACCATGTGAATAAAGCACTGCAAACTAAGAGGGAAATTTGGCTAGTATTGTCTAATTGTTGAGATATGTTGACAAAATATTAACAAGATTAAGTGCAGCTGGTACGCAGTCTGGACTAAATCTTTAAAGCAGGTCTAGGAATACAACATATTAACTGTAAACAAAAAAGTTTGCAACCACGAGAAGCCGTTACCATTTGTCTGCTGCTTCAGATCTGCTGTCTCACATGCTTCATGAAAGTTTAAAGTTGGGAGTCAAAGAGTCAAGTGAGCGTGGTCAAGATACTGTATGAAAGATAGAAAAGGGTCGAGAGCAGATTTTTACTTCTAATTTCCCCCCAGGCGGCACAGCAGATCATTGAGCTGCAAGAAGCGGCCCAAATTAATGCAGGGCTTCAGCCAGCTAACCTTGGCCGCAACACCAGCCTCCACGACATGAAGACTGTGGTGAAAACATGGAGGAACCGACTGCCCATTGTTTCCGATGACCTGTCCCACTGGAGCAGCATCTTCATGTGGCGCCAGCACCACTACCAAGGTACAACACCAGAACTGCCTCTAAGCTTGACACCAGTGATAGTGAAACACACATGTCCACATGCGTGACTTTTTCCCACATTGTACGCGCATTACAGGGCGCCGCTCTCATGCAGACACACTCTCAGATTGCTGCTTAGGTATCCACTACTTCCACAAAGGGGTCTTCTTTAAAAGGCCAAGAGTTGCAGAAACCCCTCAGGGTCTCTGTACATTTCCAAATGTCAGCTCGCTAAAGTTCTCTCTCTCTCACTGCAGGACATAACACACACACATACACACACACATATTTACCTTGCTCAGTGCTCTCTCCCGCAGTGACTTTGAAACCATTCAGAGAGGCAGCCACTGCAAAATGTGATGTCTCAAGCAAGTTGAGCTCCAACTCACACTGTGAGGTGCTGAAATAATGATAGCACCAGTTCTGCAGCACCATGCCAATAAAATCCACTTCATTTATACGTGACAGCCTTCAAACTTATGTTAAAGTGAAATGGAATTTTCTTGATGAAATTCATCGCCATGGCCCATTTACTGTTCAATACGTTTAGTGTCCCCAGTGCCCTCCTCTGCATTACGTCAGCAGAGTTTTCAGAGTGCTAGAAGATCCTCAATGTTCATGCTCCTGTTAGCTCTCCGCTTTTTGCGCACTTCTTCAAATATGACACGTGTATAAATAAAAAATCCATCTTCATTGGTTACTGTTTTGTCTCCCTGTCCACAGCCATAGTGACGGCGTACGAGACAAACACCCAGCATGATCCAAACAACAACAACGCAATGTTGGGAGTTCATGCCTCGGCATCTGCTATCATTCAGTACGGCAAGATAGGACGCAAACAGGTACGGGTTTAGACTGATGAGCCCTTTTTTAGCCAGATAAATTCAAAATAAGTGAATCAATGAGGATCAAGTTCACCATTTGTTACAACCACGTCATGCTGTCGTCTCCACAGGGTTTGGTGAATGTGGCTCTGGATATCCTGAGTCGTATCCACACCATCCCTACAGTGCCTATTGTCGACTGCTTCCAGAAGATCAGACAGCAGGTCAAATGTTATTTGCAGCTGGCTGGCGTCATGGGCAAGAATGAGTGCATGCAGGTAAGATTAAATACATCATCTACTATGAATCAAATTATTATATAAATGTCTTGTTATTTATTTGACTTATGCACTAAATATGGATGCATTTGCAAGCATACACTTTAATGGTTTTTTTGGCATAAGAGGCTTTTTCTGTTTTTTGTGTGTTGTCATTGCTTTTATTCTTTTCTCTTTTTTTTCTAATAGTGCAATTTAAGAGTTTAAACAGAAAAGGCCATAGGGCAATGGGTGCAAAAAGACACAAGAAAACAGTGGATGGTGTTTAGACATTATGACAGTATGACTAGTGCAGCGCCTCAGATTATATTGAACTTGGATCCTTTTTAAGTTTTACTGATGTGTAACTTGCAGTGAAAGTAAGTCAGTCAGATGGCATCACCATAAAAAAAAATGCAAGATGGGTGGGGCGACAGTAACTGACAGTAGTTGCAAGTAATTAGTATAATTACAATACATTTAGGCCACAGAAATATTTCTCTTCCCATAATTAGCAATGTATTACAAATGTCAGTGTGTTAACAAGTGTTTGTCATATTCTTGGTTTAATTAGTTTACGAGCAACTCATAAAATATTTTATTAGCAAAATCACTCTTTAGAAAGAGCACAAATCATTAAGTTTATGTACTCGAATTGTTTGTTATCAGAATGTGATAAATATTTTGCGCTCATGTAGCACCTGCACCTTAATGCAGCACAGCTGCGAGACATTTGGACCGTGGTAGTGCTTGCTCCAATTTGAAATAAGCCAGCCTCTGTTGGAGAACAACACATTTGATGCATTTAGTGCAATTTAAGTGCTGAGGTTGAGTTCTGTTTGCAGTAGCTGGAGGCGTAGTTAGCGGTACTTTGAGTGGGAAAAGTAGTACGAGCAAGAAGTGTTTGGGGTGGCTCTAGGTGACAAGTTATAGCAGGGAGACTTATAAGAGAGTGTAACTCAGGAGCTTGCTCTTAAGCCCGTGGAGTACTCTGATTAATAGAAGCAGTTCAGCACACCACAAGTCATTAAAAGTGCCAGTAGACACACTCTCTCTCTCTTTCTCTCTCTCTCCTATCTCATCTCCTCTGGTTCTCTCTGTCTCTCTCTCCCGCTACACATCGTTTGTCACAGCAGTACATAGGGGACACCTAATCAGAGGCTCACCATAATGGAAGTTTAGTTCCCTTAACACCTCTTTTCTTACTTCTTAATGAACACCGAGCAGTTTGTTTGTTTTTCACCTGTGATTATGGCCCTGTCTAAAACAGATTGTCGTGGTATCTTTTTCGCGATCCCCTCTCCCTGGCGACGCCAAATATTTTTTTTCTTAACTTCAGTTTGATTTGAAGTTAAACCTCTTGTTTTTCACTTCCTTGTGCGGCAGGGTTTGGAGGTGATAGAGTCGACCAACCTGAAGTATTTCACCAAGGAGATGACTGCTGAGTTCTACGCTCTGAAGGGCATGTTCCTGGCTCAGATCAACAAGTATGTCCATCTCTACTCCAGCTGTCTGGCTATTGACTTCTTTTCCAGCTTTGCACAAGCATTGCCACTGTGCAGCCAACTTAATTGTTTAATCTGTTTTTGAATCTGCTGTAGTGTCTGCCACTGTCTTTTCTTTTAGTTCATCATCACTTTGCTCTGTATCTGTGTCAGTTGTCCCCTAACTCTGCGTGGGTGATTTATCCTGTCAGGACATGTCAGTCATATTTAATCGGCACTTCTCGCCTCAAGCTGACGCACCTCTGAGATTATGTTCTCTAGGTAACCCCCGTGACGTGGCTTAGATGTTAATATACATCTGTGTCATCAGTTTGTGACAGTGTCAGTAATGTGTTTTTGGCTGCAGGGCGTGCCTGCGGAGCACACGGCTGCTCTCTCCACGCTTTGCTGGGCCGTGCGCACCCACAGCCACTCTCTTTAACACCCTTTCCCCTTCAGCGCCCCCCTTTTTCACCCGTCATCTTTGACGTGACATGGCGTCCTGAGGGGTGAAAGACAAATTGAGGAAGGCTTATTAAATGTATATGCAGCTCAATAATTAACTCGAGGCAATTTACAGGAATCTCTGCGATCAGCAGAACTTGCTTGCACCTCAGCAGGGTTTATTGCAATCATTAAGTTTCCCCTACACCAGGGGAGAATTAACAGCAGAGTGGGGGTTAGGGGTTGGGAGAGTCTGTGTGTGTATGTGTGTGTGCATGTGCAACCACATGTGCTAAGGATTTTGGGATCATTCAATTAAACGGGTGTCAGAGATTTGACAGTCTGTTGGGTGCCTGTGCTCCTGTTGAGCCGGGTAGTAGAAACTCTTAATGTACTTTAACACTGGCAAAGTGACTGAGGCAACCCCATTAAGTATTACTGGAGGGTCTTCGGCTCTGACTCCCATAGCAATCAAGCTCCCATTTCTTAATCACATGCCAAAATGCCTTTTATAATAACACATTTTAATTGATTGGCTTGGGAGACATGTCACTGTAAGAAAGCGCAAGAGTAGTTTTGGAAGCACTCCTAAAATGGAGGTCCATTTACCAACTGTGGCTCAGTAAGGCTTTTTCATTGACAGGCCTGTCTCCTTGTTTTGACTGCAGGGCGGTGCGTCTCAGGGTGCCTCTTGCATCTTATTTATTAATCAAAGGCTGAAAGGTGTGTAACAATTATTCAGGCCGCATGCCAACGTGAGTTTAGGAGCTGCTTGGCGTAGTGAAAACGGCTGATGATTCAGAATATATTTCCCTGTCAGCATAAATGGTGCAGTCAAAACTTGGGTCTCCTGCCAGATTTTCCTTGTCTACTCCTTTGCCTGCTATTTAACAGGTTCTGAATGGAATAGTGAAAGTGTATGGAAGCCCATTTCCACCATTGTAAGGAAAAATAAAAGATCGTCGAAGTCATAATGAGGAACTTTCTTAGAGTAATTAGTTTCCCAAAATAATGACGCATTATCTCAAAAAATGAGATACTTTCTTAAAATATTATGACTTATTGCTAAATAATGACTTAGTATCTGAAAATAAACACTTTTTTTATTGTGCATCTTGAAATATTAAACATTTTTATAAATATGACTTATCTCAAAGTATTTACTAAATAACTCAAAAAGCAAGCTTAAAAAAATATAACTTATCTCCAAATAATAATTAAAAATAATAAACTCTCAAATTTAGTATGTCAAAACGACTCAGTATCAGGAGTAACAGGAGTTCTTTTCTTCGTCAATAATTTGAGAATGTTTCTCATTTTACTGGCTTCCACGATCCTTTTTTTTTTTTTTATCACAAATCGTTTTCTTTTTCTTTAAATGGGTTCCAATGCAGAGTGTGTCTTTTAGATTGCTGCACCAGGATAAGAAAATCTCAAGGATTCTCAAGTTTATCAGCCTGCAGATTTTTCTAAGATGTAGCTACGCTCTTCACGGTCAATGATTTGTACACAGATAAATATAGCCATTACGCTGAGGTTTTTTACCTTGCTGCGTCCCTGTCATTCCTGATAAAATAGGAAGATGCTAAGCTCATATGTCATCCAGTATTGCATGGATTGATCGGAACAGTGCGATGAGGTTGGGTTCAACTCGTATTACAATCTAGCAAAGCGCCTGAACCCCTGGTGACATTAATTCATGCTGGGTTAAATGCTTACTCTGTAATGCCGAGGGGGAAGGCCTTGAAGATTACAGCAAATGAAATATGGTGCTTATTGATGTGTAGTACATAATTCAGAATGTGATCATCATAATCTGTTTCTCGCACGGTCCATCTTTCTCCTTTTCTTTCGCTCCTCCAGCCCCCCTCTCCGCGCAAGTGTTGCATCCATCTCTTTCAACCCTCTCCACTCTCTTCAGTTTCCCTCCCTACTTAGCATCTCCTTTTTCTTTCTGACTTGACTTTCACTTAATTCTACTTCCTCTCCTTCACCGCCAGCTACCTCCCTTTCCTCACTTGCCCTTCACTTGTCTGTCCCTTACTCTCTAACGCTTTTCACCTCCTCTCCCTTCTTGTTCCAGGTCAGAGGAGGCCAATAAGGCCTTTTCAGCAGCTGTACAGATGCATGACGTCCTGGTGAAGGCCTGGGCCATGTGGGGTGACTACCTGGAGAACATCTTCGTCAAGGATCGCCAGCTCCACTTGGGAGTCTCCGCCATTACCTGCTACCTCCACGCCTGCCGCCACCAAAATGAGAGCAAGTCCCGCAAATACCTAGCAAAGGTGATAAGGGAACTGGGGAAGGGGGCCTTTTGTGCTATTCATGTTTTCGTGTGGTAGGCAAAATGTGACGGCTTATTGTGAAATGCTAATACTCACAACATAATAGCCGGTATTTGTTTATCTCTTGTCCTCAGTTGTTAAGGATTAATGAGTTAGAATATTTGTTTTATTTTGGTTTGTTTGCTTTGAAACTGGTGCGTCAACAACCACTCCTGCACTTAACCGCTGTTTCTTCAAATCCAGGAGCCTCAGTCAGGCTTTTTTTCCCCCTTTCTTTGTTCTTTTTTTTCCTTTTTTTAATAAGGTCACTTTTAATTCCCTAGTTTCACGACCCCATCCAACCTGTACATTATTGCTGCTGATGAGAAGAAAGCCCTCTCAGACTCTGCCACAGGTACAAGCATAGTGTAGTAATTTGATTGATTGCAGTCCAGCGGTAGACTGTGTGGATAGGTTCCCACGGCAGATCGATGGTGGAGTGAAGGCCATCCTCTGGCATGGGGGGGGTTAACAGACTAATGGCCTCCCCTGATACTGCAATCTCATGACCCTCTACATGGACTGACCTTTCTCTAACAGTCAGACCAATGCTGCTATACTTACCAGTTGAATAAGCCCTGTGTGAGAGATAAAGAGGTGAACTCCTTGCTAACAAGCATCCCCTTCTTGTACAGACAGCCACCATCTCATTCAATATAGACCCTTCAGCCCTTTCCATGGACTGTATAAAAGAAGTGAATGTAGCATCCCATTGATTCGTGGCCTACTGTTTTGAAGCCTTGAGTTTGGCAATTTGGCAAACTCCATTGTGCTTTTAGAGCCAGAGTTGACCATGTCTGGATGAGAAGGTGAAGCCGAGGAGGAGGACACTTATGTTACCAGCTAATGATAGTGGCAGCTAGCTAGCTCGGTGCATCTGTAATTCACATTCACTGTGATAATGATTGGGATTCTAATTTTGGCTACCAAAACACTCTACTTAGCCAAAAAAATATGAATGTCTGGCTCCTTAAAACGTCTTTTATAGGACTTAACAAGACATTTTTAAGTGGCCAAAATGTTGCATTTAGCTTTCATGAACTGAAAACACGGTTGAAAGTTCAAAGTTCAAGACTAAAACAAAGACAAATTTCCGGTTATTTAATTGAACATATTGCCATGATATGCATTGCTGCAACTTTATCCTGATTGTCAGGGTAGCCACACGCTAAAGCATACCCTGATTTATCCTCTTATTCTATTCTGAATAGGACCATAATTTATTAGCATTAACATGCTGTATTAAAGAAGACTTGAAACTAAAAATGTTTACCTAGATAACAATTCAAGTGAGAAGTAGTGCCATTTTGTCATAGCCTTTCTTACATCTAACTAGTTTTTGGAAGCAGTGGAGACGCCCCCTGCTGACTATTAGAAATAATGCACGTTTAAAGCACTATTGCCGTTGGTTTCACCTTTCGACCCAGTCATTAGCAAGTAAGGACGTCTATTAAACGTCTGGTAGGTGACACCGCGCTTCGCTCAGGCACGGTGGTTCTCATTATCAAGAAAAGCAGCAACATCAAATAAATGATCACATCACAAAATGTAAGAAAGTGATGACAAATTTAGGTACATTCTTAGTATGCTTCACAAACTGAAAATCTTTTTCTTTTATAATTAATGAATGAGCTGCAGGAGGCAGAGAGACTTAAAACGTACTAAACTGCCTGCTGGGTCTCTGCTTTCAAAGAGCCACAGGAGAGTCAGATTAGAGCGACTCATCCAAAGAGCAAAAGAGCAGCTACCTCTATGTGTCACGCCGGATAAATAATAAATATGGTCTTGCCAAGTCCAGTGATAGCATTAGGCATGACTATCATTATCTGTTCTAAAAATGGCTGCTCCCAGCTTCACATCCCAATTAGATGTTTTTTTCCTGTGACCCTGGTATTGTGCTGCCAAGCCTGGTTGGCAGAGCTTAGTCCTGATGGGTGAAGCGGGATGACCAGTCATTATCAGTAATTATACACAATCTGTGTACCCGGGTTGGCTTGCTGAAGAGAGCCTGGGGGGTTGAGTGGGGTTAATGTCTTCATCATAATGTAGATGCACACACAAGCACACCAGGGGAGGAGAGATCACCTCCATGTTGGCTCAGCTTTGATCATAGTAACGATTGCCAAGATGCACTCGTTCTTTGCTCTGCAGGCCCTCCCCTGCTGTGAACGGAGCCAGGGAGGCAGCAAGCCTCTGATTGATGATAGAGACCTTACCTCTTGCAACTTGGTGTCTTACAGTAGTAACTTTATTTTGAAATGTTTGGAACACTTGACTGCCTCGAGTGTTAAGTTTGTTTATTCCTTCCTTCGTTTCTTACCCGTCTTCACCTTCCTCTGCCTTTTCTCACATTTTCCGTGTTGTTGTTTTGTCTGTAGGTGTTGTGGCTCCTCAGCTTTGATGACAAGAACACCCTGGCAGATGCTGTGGACAAGTATTGCATTGGAGTCCCGCCTATCCAGTGGTTGGCATGGATACCGCAGCTCCTGACCTGCCTGGTTGGATCAGAAGGCAAACCTCTGCTCAACTTAATCAGCCAGGTGAGGCCTTTACAAAGCTCGCTATCCTATAGCCAGATCTAGATCCCCATTGAGTTCAAGCCAAAATGCTCTTTGCCTCCGTTTTCAGCCCTTTATCAAGGAAGCACCTGTCAAACAGCTTTGTGAAATAATCTCACAGATCACAATATGTTGAAAACCATCCCATCCCTCCCCTTGTCGCTTTTTCATTCTGCCTTCAGTTTCATGTCTGGATGTCTGCTTCACCCATCACTCATTCATATTTTTTTCTCTTGGCTTCTTTCATCTATTTGGTGCATCACATCTGGCTGGTGTGTGTGCGCATTAGTGCTCATGCACGTCTTTCTAATCAGGATAAATTAACTGCATTCACGCCAAAGTGGCCCCTCTCCTGCTTCCTATTTACCAAATTAAGCATTCAGATTCTTTCACTGTCCCTTTTTACAGCGATTTATTGGCTTTCACCAGTCCCTGGTGAATTGGTTTTTAAATTATTTGTTCAAGAAATGATTATAAAGTTAATATCGTACGCATCCGCACTGCGGGAACAGAGCTAGTAATTAAACCGAGGACTAATTTGCTTTGCTTAATGGAGTATTATTTCCGCACAATTTGAAGAGGGTGATCTTCAAAGAGTAGTCTGCTATAACAAACAGCCATCCTCTCGGCAGAGCAGGAATATTGTATAGAGGATATGAGAGACAGTGTGGAGGAGGATAAAGAGAGGAGAGGGGAGAGACAGTCTTTTAGAATACAAGTGGGCAGCGTAAAAGATTGATGTGGTATCACGGAAAGACAAAGTGTATGCTGAAATGATGATAACTGGGAATCCTCTCTACTTTTCAACATGCAGATAAAAATGAACCATCACACAGCTCATTAACGAGCTGCCTTAATGCAAGTTAGCTGTTAAATACATGAGCACAGAGAATAAACAACTCAAATAATTTGTGTTCATTTTTTAAAACTCTAAATATAATAATAATAATAATAATGATATTCTAAATATAGCTTACACTTTAATTGATTTTTTATTTGGTGCTGTCCCCGTCCACAACAGTACATTGCTTTTGTACTCCAACCTGCTTCTATTTTAATCTTATAAAATCCACTTCGAGAACATTTAAACCGGACACATGGTTGTTATCAGGTTCAAAGTCGGGACCTCTCTGTTATAGTTGAGCGACAAAAAGCAGCACCTTCCTTTTGCAAGTATATAAATGGGTGATTGTGGAGATTCTCCATGTATGGAGATCCAGGCCTCTCTTTTGTCTGCCTCATCATCCTGCGATGACTGAAGGGTAAAAAGGTTGACACCCTTTTTTTCATCCACCTTTTTATGTCGAGAGAAAACCGCATTTTGATGCATGGCAGGCTTTGTCTCTGCCGCTCGCCTGAATTATTTAGAGTTTCTCTGCGGCGGCGGGATGTTTAAAAAACGTATGCTGAAATATTGATGAAGGTGAGGAGAAGAGCGCCTGGGGGCAGGCGGGAAGATGAATCAGAAGTTAACAGAGTATCTCAACACCCCTCCCCACATTGGCTCCCCCATCTGCCCCCCTCGCTGCCTCCTTCTTGTCTACCACTCGCCCTCTTCCCCTCAGCCCACCTCGGCTTCGCCAAAATATGACATTTCTTATCTTCCCATTAGCGGGCTGATCTCTGGTACCTCCTCTTCCTCTCTGCTTTCCTTCCTCTTTCATCTTTAATGCTGCTGTTAGCTGCCACTTAGAACTCCCTCTTCCCGTTACTCCTGACTCTTGTCCTTTGCTTCTCATCTCAATAGTGTATTTTTCACTTTAAAAATGTCTTAATGTTGCAGCTATGCAATATATTGAATTGACGCTTCTATATTCAATTTAATAAATCTGCAGTAGTGTGTACACAATTTCCATATAATTTCACTTCACTGATATAGGTAGTTTATACATTTCTGCAAAGTTGCAGGAGGTATTTATGTATTCAGAGTTCTTCTTGACTGTGGCTTTTTGTACTGGAAGCATTGTAGAGATTCCAGCACTTTAGCCACAAAGGAGCAGTTAAAACCTTTTGGTGGTGGCTGAAGGTGCTCCATAGCTGCATTAGCTCACCGCTGAGGAAGTGGAAAGTCTTTTCCTTGATGTGGTTCAATTTGATATTACTTTTCTTTCTTCCCTTTTGTATGGTCTCCAGGCTGTGCAGGCTTAGGCCTTCAACAGCAGCATCCTCTTTCACCAGTCAGTTAATCCTGTCTGTCTCCCCTGCCATGGTGCTGCCTTCACAGCACACCACCGCTGACTGACTGTCCATGTAGAGCCGTGAGTTATGTGGACTGAGGGAGCTGAGTCTGTTGATTTGAGACCTGCTGAGATTTTGAACATCTCTTTCAGCGGTCCACTCTAAGGAGGACTGCAGTATGTTCGAGGTTAGCTGCAGGACAGCCCACTCTCGCCCATGGCAGTTTTAAACCCGAGCTAGTTCTCGTGTGATCTTGATTTGAGTAGTTTGAGAATCCCTCTGAACACCTGAGCTAGGTGTCAGAGGAACGCTGATAGAGTCAGAGAAAGATTATAGGTTCCAAAATCCATTTAGCCTTGGGCTGAAGTATGAAGAAAGCCTCTTCTTCTTTCTCCATCTCTCGCCTGTATCCCCCGCCACCACCATCCATCCATCCTCGACCAGCTTTTAGTCGTATTGAACTCAGTTTTGTTGTTTGGATGTGGAGGTATCCCTTTCTGCCCTGCAGGTGTACAGAGGGTCTAGAATGGATCAAGTAGCTATGTAATTGCAGCCTATGAAATTGTGCTCGGAGACCTGAGAGAACCTTGAGGTTTGGTCGTTCACCAGTATCCAGTGGGCTTAAAGCCTGGTTGGCAAAAGCTCTTCCACCTAGAATTTAAAAAAAAATTACAGCCTGCTTTTTGTACTTGTTCTTTTAGTCATCATTTATATCAAATTTGATATCATTTTACATAACTACAACAGGTCTTTTCCTAGGTTTCATAATGCTTAGGTGCAATTTAAGTCACATGCTCATTTGAATATGAGTGACATCATTGCATAATAGTTAAAAAAAATACTCACGACATCTATACATCATATAGCCTATTTTAATAAAAAAGGACAGAGGTAGGAAGCAATTTCGCTGGATTATATTCAAAATAAAAGTCCTCAATTTAAACCATCTGCCTGCTCTCCAAGAGGAGAGGGAGACCCTGCAATGTAGACAGAAGACAGCAGGCAAACCCCCGTCCCGTGCATCAGCTCATCCAGATGCTCCCCACATTGATTTTCCGATCATAAGACCACCACTCATGGAAATCAGTGAGTCCGACGGTGTTTTGTACCTCTGCTTATAGTTTTAAAAACCTGCAGATCTGTATTCTCTCCTCTGTCGAATTTTCGGGAGCTTTGTCACAGCTCATGTTCTACCTTTAGGCGCTCGCTTTGTGCAGTCACAGTGATAGCCAAATGTCACACACACAAATATATCAGTGTCGAGTTAAGTCTACTGCTCTCATTCAAAGGGTGATTCCTTTACAATTTCTGTGTGCAGTGGTCGCCCTCTCATGTGTAAGAATGTCATTTGGTGACAAGTGTGGAATCTGTATTGTAGAGACATAAAGGGAGCGTTTGAATTGTGCTCAGAGCCTCTACTGCACGGTAAAGACACTTAACATATTGCCCTCTGAGCTTGCAGCACTACATGAACAGATGATAAATGAAGGAAACCTAGAGTGGGGGAATTTTTCTCTACTTATCAATTGTGTAAGTGCGTGCATTGTTCTCTAAATGAGACTGACCTGCCATATGCTGTCACGTTATAAGCTGAACTATAGTTTATATAATGTTTAGTGCCCAGTGGTACGTTACACAACAGCTGTTCAGACGAGGAACTGAGTAGTTTAAAAGTTCATTCACAACGTTGACATTCAAGTTCCAATTCTTCTTTAACATTCAAATCCTGTGCATGTTTTTTTGTTCTTGGTGTATTTGTTCATTCGTTTTAAACTCGGTTTTCGATACAGTTGCAGATTAAAATGTGACTATACATACATCATAAAAATATTCTACAAATATTAAAATATTTGTAGAATGGGATTCCAGTGGAAAATATTTTTTAGACTTTTTTAACTTAACATTTCCAATAACTTCAGAGTGCTGTATAGTCCAAATATCAACATTTATTGAAAAAATATGTAGTGTTGAACCACTTTATTCCTATTGAGGATATCAAGTTGGAAAATAAAATAAAAATAAAAATCTTTATTATTATTTATTCAGCACACATCAGATTTTTACCATAATGCATTGAGGGAGAGCAGAAAATATCTATTAGGTATGCTGGTAGCATGCCAACTTTTTTAAAAACTCTGCGACTAAATCATTTCTTGATTTAGTAGCAGACATTTTCCGTGAATGAGGAATTTTGATTTCAGAGGATGATGTACCTTGGAATTCGTACGACAGGCCATGCGGCACACTAATCCTACCTTCTCAATGAACTGTGACCTGAGACCGTTATATAAATTATACATCACTCTGAATTCACCTGCTGCATGACTTATCAAAGGAGCCCCACTCCACCAAGTTTGAGGTGATTTTGCAATGTGTTTAAAACTTGAAATCTCTTATGTCCTGACTTCAACCATTAAGCCTTCCAATGTTGTCAGTGACTTTTCTTGAAAGTCTTGAGGGCGATTTCATCATCAGTCACATTCAGTTTTGTAATTCAGCCATGACGTGTTTTTAACTTCCCTAACTCCCCTGACTCAAAGCTTCAAACACTCCCTCTGTTACAGCAGAGGTCTCTGGCTGTATCAGTGTGATCTCTCTCTCCCGCTGACACACATGCACAAACAGTATCTCTCTGTCCCGCTCTCTCTCCACCTCCTCACTCTCTACCTCTGTCTGCGTCCGCTCTCTCTCTTTCCTTTGCGGTCCTGAGGGGGAGTCTTTGAAATACAATCTGTGACCCTCTTTTATCTGCTAGGTGGGACGAGTGTACCCCCAGGCTGTCTACTTCCCCATCCGCACCCTTTACCTGACGCTCAAGATCGAGCAGAGGGAGCGCTACAAAAGTGGTAAGTAAACATGGCTGACTGTGGTGTCTTGCCTCTTTACCACACTCTGAACATAAAAAGCTCTTCTACTTCTACCATACTGAGTGTGTTTATAGCATATGGAATATGCTCTGTAACATATGACTTAACAAAAAAAACAGTTAAAAGTAAAAAAAAAATCAACCTTTTTCAATTGTTATCACCCTCTACTTTCTCTGTTCTGCATCCTCTTTCTGTGACATCTTCCTCTCCACCTTTTCCTCCTCCTTTCTACTTTTCTTCCCTAGATGCATCCGGACAACAGCAACCCAGTTCAGTCGGCGCCCAGCCTCACTCAGGGGCCTCTGACCCGGGGCCCATCCGGGCCACTGCCCCTATGTGGCGCTGCAGCCGGATCATGCACATGCAGAGGGAGCTGCACCCCACCCTGCTCTCCTCCCTGGAGGGCATCGTGGACCAGATGGTGTGGTTCAGGGAGAACTGGCATGAAGAGGTGAGAAGAAAAAAAATGGTGCTGGTGTTGCGCGTGTCTGACGTGTGTGCTTTTAGCAGATCAGATGGTCAGTGCAAATGCGTGAAAGCAAGTTGCACGTCTTGTGTATACGTGTGTCACGCCACCTGGTCAACCAGATGACCTCAGTCTCCGTGGTGGGCCAACACATCTGTTTAGTCTAAGGTTGTCTGTCCTCACTGTCTCCCATTCCCTGACTGGACTAATGTGTTTTCATACACATATTAATGGCAGAATATGTTCCAGACAGAATTGCACATTTCAGATAAAAGATTCATTATTTCTGGGCTCGTATTTTCTCAAATCCCTTTTTGCACATGTCAACTTAAATCACACATTCAGCCAGCAGAGTTTTTCCTCCCCTGCTAATTGTGCGGATGTCAGTGCAGGAAGTAGGCCTGACACGATCGCCCGAACTGAACTTGGTGCTGCTGTAAATAGTTTTAGTCATGCTAGGCAGAATTCACGCAAGGTAGCTGGTCTGTGGGTGGAGGGGAAGACTGGGAGTAAGAGGCGGCGGGAGAGAAGACTGAGACAGGTGATGGATGGGTGCGGTGAGCGTGTAGGATGGGGAAAGGGATTTAGGGCCAGAAGTTTGTTGGTGTGTGTGTGTGTCTGTGTTATTATCTGTGATGGTTTGGGGCACTCAGCAGCAGCTGCAGGCTCTATGCTTCGTTCCACTGGGCACACAGGGGCAGAGGCATGCCATCATCACCTTTCCTCGCTCCCTTTCTTTGGTTACTGTATGACATCACATCTCTGCACCTTTGTTCCTTAAGAAATGTGTGTTTGTGTTTCTTCTCGTGTGTTCATAGAGGGTTTAAAGTATTAAGTTTATCCAGTTGTTGATCATATTGAACTGGTACTTCAACAGCAAGACTACATAATGCCTCAACACAAAATAGAGAAAATAAGTGTTTTATTATAAATAATTTTGCTTAATTGTCTTTTTCAATGTTGTTTTCATGCATTGTTTTTGTTTGTTTGTTTACTTGTTTAAGATATTCTATGTGCAGAATATCTATGTGGGCCTCTATGACCGTTATGATGCTCCCCCTCCCAAAAAATATGTAAATTATTGATCTAAAACAAACTCACTATATTTCTTCCTTCCTTGTCCCTCTGCAGGTCTTGAGGCAGCTTCAGCAGGGCCTGGCTAAATGCTACTCAGTGGCCTTTGAGAAGAGTGGCGCAGTGTCCGACGCCAAGATCACGCCGCACACGCTGAACTTTGTCAAGAAGCTGGTCAGCACCTTCGGTGTCGGCCTGGAGAACGTCTCCAATGTTTCCACCATGTTCTCCAGCGCTGCCTCTGAATCGCTAGCCCGCCGGGCCCAGGCCACAGCACAGGATCCTGTTTTCCAGAAGATGAAGGGACAGTTCACAACAGGTTGGTTGGCTTTTAAAATAAACTCACATGTGGCTGTATAGACATGGGTCCGTACAGAACAGACAGGAAGAAAAACAAGCCTTGAAGAGCCCTTTCATTTTGAGGTTGTTTTTTTTTTTGCACATGCCTTCACTCTGTCTCCTGTGTTTACTTTTTGAGCTTAGTTGTTTGTTCACTTAAGTTTCATGACTATCAGCCTTGTTAACTTTTAACATCGCTGCTTTATCTCCTTGCAACTTTGTCATAACACCTGAAAATCTGAAAAGACATAAAAAATGAAGTTTTCAGGCCACCAAAACAGCAGTTTTGTGAGTATCTGACAATGTGCGACATTGCCCAGGCAGTAAAAACAGCACCACCTCTGAGCTTTTCTCGCTAAAGCCTGGCATCAGCTACCTTTCAACAAACACAAACGGCATTTGTGATATTTTATGTCTACAATTGTTTAAATGATGAGGCAGGTGCCCAACTGGCCTCTGTAGAGAAATAGAGAAATATTGAGCTGGTTCCTTTCTATCTGTGCGGACACGTTGTCAGAACAGACTGCTCTGTCGCTTGGAGCAGCTGGAGCATTGGTGTTCTGCGATGTAATTAAGGTTTCCAACCAGATGATTTGATTTAAGGAGGGGTTGGAGGTGGCGGCTGGTCAGAAATAGGTGTGTGTGTGTGTCAGTTTGTGTTTTTATTACACTGTGTGTGCACACGCCCACACTGGTTTTCATTATACACCAGTCAGCTGCATTTCTAATCCAAGCTGTTGCAGCACTGCAGTGATGATCTCGACAAGCACAAAGCCCGTCACAGGTTTGATGAAATATAGCAGAAGACGATGACAGTGTGAACTCTGTTGTTAAAGTCCAGTCTTTGATCCTAGTCAGGTTTAAAAGTCTGTAAAACATTGTTTGTTACCGTACATCTCTGTACTAAAACGGTAATGAAATTTTACTCCTCGGCAGCTGTTTATATCAGAGTGAAATGGATTCTCAATGCAGGTTTTATAAGCGTGAGTAAAATAATTCCCACCATATTGGCAACAAGAAACTTTGGCCATTTTATATTACAGTGTAAATGCAGTGTAAGCCCAGTTAGGCTTAGTACCACTAGCTACCAGTCAAGTGCTGTTTTATTGTGGTTGGAGCTGGAACTTGCGCTTGCAGTATTTATCCTCTTTGTCAGGGAACCAAACATTTTACTGGTTTCTTGCTGCACCAAAAGTGAATATAGCTCATAAAATATTGGAACAGGTAGGGGAATTTAAGAGTATGCTGCTGCCAAAGCTGCTCTTGACACCAAGATGAAATTCTCTTTCCCAGTTGGTTCAGAATAATTGCAGCACAGCTCTGGTTTCGCTTCAGGTTGTCTGTTTGTCGGAAGGATTGCAGAAAGATAACTGTACGGATTTTGTTGAAACTTGGTGGAATGGTGAAGCGTGGGTTAAAAGGAGAACTCATTACATTTTGGAGCTGATCCAAATCACAGGACAGATACACAAAGTAGATTTAGTTGATTATAGTAGATATAGCATTGAATTGCCAACATAGAAAACCTTTATCCATGTGGTCATTAAGGAAGAAGAAAGAAAGTTTTTTCAATCAAATCAAAAATCAAACAAAATAACTTTTTTTTTTTTTATCCTCGAGGGGAAATACAGTGTTCAGTCCAATTAATGTTGGACTTTTATTCCAAACATCCACTGGACTTTGATGTTGGACTTTTTATTCCAAAAGGAGACTTAAATTTGATTAGCTGTTGACCG
This sequence comes from Serranus cabrilla, assembly GCA_903364295.1. Classification (NCBI taxonomy): domain Eukaryota; kingdom Metazoa; phylum Chordata; class Actinopteri; order Perciformes; family Serranidae; genus Serranus; species Serranus cabrilla. The sequence goes on along the minus strand of CAFUXE010000188.1, from coordinate 147,202 downwards.
TTTGGTTCGTATACGATATGTAGGTTTTACTTGAAATTAACAACATGTTTTAATCCTGAACCTCCTTATGGTAATTTTATACTTTAGCAGTCTAGTCTCTTGGGTTTCGCACGCAGATGCAACATCAAAGATCAGTTATTGGAACACGCTCTATATTGAGCGACAGTTCTCTGATCCATTACCAGTTTTTGGTTTAGCACATTTCAAAAGCAAAAGAATTCAGTGATATTAATTTGTATGCTTGAAAGACAGTAATGAAGCCCCCAGTCATGTTGGCCTGCATGTTCACATTCACATTAAAGCTGAGGAATCCAACAGGACAGGTGCAGTTCTAGTTTAGCCAAAGCCCCCTCTGAGACATTTTTCTCTAAACAATCATTCCCCTGTTTTTGGAAGCCACGTGTCTGTTTTCCTACATTACATAAGGGAGTTGAACCACAGTTCAGTGGACCCAGTTTAAACAAGGACCGTCTGCAGCTTCCCCAGCTTTCAGTGTTCAAATAAACCTCTTTGCTTTCACTCCTACGGACTGGCTGCACATACATGTCCGCTGAATTAAGCTCACAGTAAATGGCCCTGTCTCTCCTTTTTTATTGCATATCCATAAAGCCACACCTCCCTCTACTGCCTCCTCCCCCTCTCTGCTCTTCAGTCTCTCCTGTGCTTTTCCCCTCCACCGGTCCCGAGAGTGGCCAATAGAGCTAATGTGTTTGGCCCTGGGATAGCGGAGGACAAGGACTGTGAGTGAATGAAAAGCAGCTAGGGAAAAAATGATCACCTGACTGAAAGAAGAAAAAAGAAAGCCATAATAAAGGTGAGCCAGGGCTGACGAGCATAGAAAATTACAAAAGGGACATAAAAGATGGAAGAGTGGAGCTTAACAAATGGAAAACAATGGGAATGGGAGTCTGAGGGGAAACATGAAGACAGGTGTGATGGCATTAGCGAGCGAAAGCATGGGAACGGCACATGGACTGACTGAATGAACAACACAAACAAGAGTGAGCGAGACTCGGAGCGCTGTGCTGATGAATCTTCCCAGATGTTGCTGTGCCAGCTGTGCTCACGCAGCCAGGCATCACCAGGGCTTCTGCGTCGCAGGGTGCCCGCCGACCATCGCTACCCAGCTGTCCCCACAGCGACGTGGGAGCAGGGCCGACAGAGACTGAAACCACACAAGCCTTCCAGAGCGGAACAAACAGGGTTTACAGAGCTGCTGAGCAGCCAAGCTCCCATTCCCCGAACCACGTTAGTGGCTCACTCGCTTTCACAGGGTTTGTGGGCCGGAAAATATGGGTTTATGTGTGCACATATAACATTTGGCAGCAGGGAGGCATTCAAATCCAATTACGGCGAATGCTATTTGCATGAGTTACTGTTTTAGGAGTGGATCTGTTCCAGAGACTTTTGTCAGTCGAGCTTCTTCCGAAAAAAATGTTCAAGTTTCCTGGCTTTTAATTCTGCGCCTATTGAATAGTCACTTGTCATGCTGAAATGACATTTAGCACAGTTACATATTACTCTGTATAGCAATTTGGCTTAGCACCTGTGTACCTTCAGCTGGCTGTTAGTCATAAGCTTTAAATGTGAACTTCCCCTCTACCACGATACACGCAGCTGTGATAACCTCTGATACGCTCAAAACTTATCAATCAGACAGAATGAAGCTGAGTTGACTCCATCCCACCGCTTGCATTCATACGCTCCCACACTGAGTCAGGAGCAGGGTAGCACACGAGGGAATGATGCTTCTATATACAGAGGTGGCCCGCCTCCTGAGTCTGGATCCATAATTTGGTGCAGGAGTGCAGATCTTCTGCTGTGGTCTATCAGGTAGGGCGGCCACTGGTTTCTACACACAGGTCAGAGTACAGCCGAGCTACTTTCCACACCACACTCTGTCTCTCAGCATCCCATTCCCCCAGCTACCTGACAGAGCAGGGGTCAAAGATGATTTCAGGAGGACTGAAAATAACTCTCGCTGGCTGCATTGCACTTGCCACAGAGCACTTCTGTGTTTTCTCTCAGAAACTGTCTGCAGGCTTAATGTTGTCACACCATAATCACTGTAATTAGAGCTCAAAACAGAGTGGAAAATTAGTTACTAATTGTTTCAGAAAAAGCCTTCGTTGCTCATGTGACAACATGTTCACACTATATACCTTAATATTCAGGTAGTTTCATGCTTATGTGCGTGCAGACATCCATCTGTCCCATGAACTGATTCATTGTCTCTGTCCCATTCTCAGGAATGTGATATCTCAGTTATGCAATCAATGCTTATGCATTCAAAGATGAATTTATTAGAGTTTGAGGTTAAAAGTTGAGGTCGCTGTGATCTCACAAAATATATAACTTTATGCCCTAATTAGGACAAAATTTCAAACAAATTGGATAAAATTATGCAGTGATCACATTTTATATCCCAAAGGTCAACTTCACTCTGCCATTGTAATGTTCTGCAAAAACATGTTTTTTTTGGCCATAATATAATACAATATGAACACCATAAGTCGGGAACAGAAGGGGAGATTGTGACCATATTAGTCAGACACTGAATTGGTAACACATTTTGGGGTGATTGTATAGATCTTCTAAGCTACTGGGTTGAAGATGACAATTTTAGAATGTGTAGCTTCTTTGCAGCAACAACCCAATTTGAAGCATTTTCTGCTTTCATGGCTACATATAAGCTTGGACAGACATAAATGCAAACTGCACCTTGACTGGTTGGTGGATGCTTACAACTGTAAGGCGGTAATTCTAGCCATGAGTTGTAATAGCCTGCGTCGTATGTGCAGCCGTCTCCGGACTTAAACAGGTCAAATGTTTTATATCTGATAAAGATGGAATGATATTACTATATTGCTTCATGGCTTCGAAGTAGTGGAGCATGTCTCGCTTTTTCTATTTGTAAGCATTATACACTTTTATGGTGCTGAATTGTTGTCGGGTTGCAATTCCTCAGGACTGTTTCAATTTTCCCTCTGCTATCGAGGCAGGTGAATTGCAGGCAGACGGATAGCGAAATAGGCCCACTCCGAAAAGAACATTGGCTGTTTTAGAGGGCTTATTTAAAGTATTAGGAGGTCTCACTCTGGGAGAGATTGAACGGGTTTGAAATGGCAAGGCCTTGCAGTTTCATGGATTCATTATAACAGGCGGCACAACAGGGTGTACTGAAATAGGAGAGTTAGGTGTGTGTGTGCGCGCATTCATGTTACAGAGATGTCCTGGGGGCTTTACTCTAAAATGGAAAACCTGCCTGGCTCACTTCCCTTCCTTCCGTTGTTATTGCCGCAGCTCATCACAATATGTTGTGTGCAATATGAGTTGTGACTTGAAACAGGAATTTAATACTTTAAGACTCTCATTTTTATAGCTCTAATTTAATCAGCTCCCAGGCTCCACCAGGGAGTTTTAAGTCGATAGAGCAAACAGTTCTCCTTGTGCTGCCAGCCTGCAATGAATAACTTATCCATGAAGTTCCCTTAAGCAAGGCACTTCACACTGCTGCAGTCAAGTGGCCAACAGTGCAACGCAATATTTAAAATGGACATTACCCAGATGTGAGTTTGTGCAACCACTGTCCTCCCCAAGGCCTTCATTGTGAAGAACAGTGTGTTCTTAGTCGATGCTACCGTTTAAATAACTGTAACGCAAATACCCAAATTTAATTAATCTGAACTGTTTGTTTCCAAACAGGCCTTGCAACATTGATGTCATCTGACCAATAAGCTATCAAACCTCTTTGATTCCATTTATTTTTGTTCTATTTTCTTTCATAATATTTGACTCAACTTTGATTACCATCTCTTGTGCGTATTCACCCGCATGTGTTTTAACCCCTTAGAGTGTTTTTTTTGGCAAGGTTACTTAGCAGCACATTCATATTTATAGTACAGGTCTGGGAGCATATTGCTGCAGGGGAGGTTAAAGGTCCAACACACACAAAAGCACACCTGGGATCTGCCCACTACTGTTACAGTCCTGTAATGTTGGCAACTGAGAGCAGCTCCACTGGAGCAGTTATGGGGGTTAGTGTCTTGCTGAAGGGCATTTTGAGGATAGTTGATTAAGGAGGGGAAAGTGTAACGCTTTGACTCGCTCATCCTCACTTTCTTCTGGCCACTTTCGATTCACTGGAAACATATTTTTTATTTTATTCATTGATACTTAATCTTTAAAGGAATAGTTTTGAGGGTTGTATGAGTTACTTATCCATAGCCAGTGTATTACTTACAGTGGGTGAGAGCAGCATGCATATCTTAGCCACTTAAACAAAGGCCCATTTTAAAAAAATCAACATCAGTTTAAGTGTGGGCTACATGCAGCATACTTTCACTGCTTTCTTCAATGTCAGACAGCTCTATTTAAGTTTGCGCAGGGGGATTGCAAGCTGTTATATCCTCTCGTAATAGCCACCAGACTCCTTTGACAAAAACAGTAATTACACCTCAAAGAACACTGGGGTTGCTGATCTACTGCTGCCCCAGTCACTTAGTTTGTTTTATTCTGTGACTTTTGTTGAATCGGAACTAACCTTCTAAACACAAATGTCACACAATAACAGCAACGAAGTAAACGATCAGGGCAGCAGTAGACCAGCAACTAAAATTACTGTTTTTGTTAAAGGAGTCTGGTGGCTTTGACAAAGCGCGGAATGGCTTCAGTTCCCCCATGAAACTTGAACAGTGCTGTCTGATGACTCAAGCGGTAACAATATTGTCAGCTTCTCCAAACTGGTGGTGTGCTGACAGCCATTTGCTACAGATAAAACACTGGTTGTAGATAAGTACCTCATACATCACACTTCAAAATCTGAAGCATCCTTCTTTTAAGAGACGGACCGGAAGGATGGGAGACACTTGTAGAGTCGGGGGAAATATTGACACATTAACAATAACTTCTCTCTTTGCCCCTCCCAGACTTTGACTTCAGTGTACCAGGCTCCATGAAACTTCACAATTTGATCTCCAAGCTGAAGAAGTGGATCAAGATCCTGGAGGCCAAGACCAAGCAGCTCCCCAAGTTCTTCCTCATTGAGGAGAAGTGTCGCTTCCTCAGCAACTTCTCTGCACAGACAGCCGAGGTGGAGATCCCCGGGGAATTCCTCATGCCCAAACCGACACACTATTACATCAAGATCGCAAGGTAGAGGACTCTTTCACACAAAACTTTCTCTTTTCTGAAAATGAAAATGTTAAATAGCTGATGAATGTAAGTGACTTATCCACTTCTGTTGGCTATGGATAAACCGGAGAACGAACAATAAATATGCATGGAAACCACACAGGAGAATTGCACCCACATATCATTACTCCCACGTCGTTTATCACTCTGCGCCTCTCTCCAGGTTCATGCCCAGAGTGGAAATTGTTCAGAAACACAATACAGCAGCACGTCGCCTCTATATCCGCGGCCACAACGGAAAGATCTACCCGTACCTGGTGATGAACGATGCCTGCCTGACGGAGTCGCGGCGAGAGGAGAGAGTCCTGCAGCTCCTCCGCCTCCTCAATCCATGTCTGGAGAAGAGGAAGGAGACCACCAAGAGACACCTCTTCTTCACTGGTAGGACCAGTAAAAAGAGGGATGGGTGCATTAGGGTAAAAGGGTGATTCTCTTTGACAGGTGCCTTTAGGGTCAAAACACTTTGAAGAAAAAAATAATAGTAGTTGCCATGAAATCCCAATCATCATTAGGCATTTCTTTCAAAATGGTTTTAATTCATTTTGAGTTCTATGTGAATTTGATTTAAAGAAAATTCTTATAGAACCTTAATAATTAGATGCCCCTTGTTTAAGATAACATATTGTGTTTTTTATATTAGACTCACTGCTTGACTGCCAAAGGAGGTCATGAACACTTTGTCTAACATTGGCCTTTATATTTGATCCAAAAGATGCATTTGGATATGATCAGCCTATTTTTCTGGATATCCTGTAACAGTTCAACAAACATTAATCTCATACCTCTTCTTGTCATCAAAATATTACAAAAAATTAGGGTTGAATGTGACTTTATTAAAGTTTTGTCCATTAAAATTTTTTTTGCACAATAATACAAAGAAACATTTTCTATTAATTGGTGGCGTTAAAATGTATTCCATTAATTGAAAATCTTTGAAGGAAGTCTGAGGGGCTTAAAGGACATTGATTAGAGGAATCACCCGAAAAAACGGAGAGAGAAAGGATAGAAATTTCACTGTGATGTTCCTGCTGTTGTTTCATCATTTTCATCTTCCTCTCGTGTGTGTGTGTTTGTTTGATCAAGAAAATAGGAAAGTCTCTTTATTTTCTACACATTTGTTTATCACAGACCTGATTAGAGCTTTCTGTCTTTGGATATCACAAACATATGGTAATCTCCAGTGCTGCTGTATGCTGAGATCAATTGGCAATGACCCTCTCCTTTTATTTTTATTTTCTGTCTGTCACTGTCTCACTCACACACCGCACACACAATTTCAATTTGCCTTCAAGCGCTATTTCCTCTCCTGTCATCCCCTTGTGGTTTGCCTCCACCCAGATGTTTGCCCACTCTCCATTTATGCACTTGATTGGTTTGTTTAAAGGGAAATATGTACTGGGAATTCAGCAGTCCCTTCCAACCCATTTCCTCCCAACTGAAATGCTCGGTATTGATTTGATTTGGGTTGTCGGTGTATGTAAATGTTTAGACTGCTTTCACTGGGTGAGCCATGCAAAGCCTTTTACCTCCTGTGACCCTGCATAGTGTTGGCCGATGGCACGCCTTCAGTGCAGCTGTTTCCCAACTCTGAAGTATTTTAGTTGTAGGTTTAGATGTGTGGTTTACACTGTGGTAAAACAGGGACTGTTTGCTCGTGAGTGCAACCAAATGTTTACAGTTTGTGTGTCACTGACTTGGTTGTTTTCCCCTCTCTTTCCCCTTCTATACTACCACTCTCTCCTCTTCTCTTTTCTCTTGGGCTTTCCTCCATCTTATTTCATCCCTCTGCTCTCCCCTCCCCATCTCTTCACCACCTGTATCCCGTCTCTCCCTCCCTCCCTCTCATCTCCCCAGTGCCCCGAGTGGTGGCAGTGTCGCCTCAGATGCGGCTGGTAGAGGACAACCCTTCATCTCTGTCACTGGTGGAAATCTACAAACAACGCTGTGCCAAGAAGGGCATCGAACATGACAACCCCATTTCCAGATATTATGACCGTCTGGCCACTGTGCAGGCCAGAGGCACACAGGCCAGCCACCAGGTACAGGGCAATCATATAAACAGATCTGCATACACACACACACACACACACACACACACGTAACATAGACAAGCGCAGCCATGCAGCCAGATACAAGTGTGACCTCATTTAACGGCCTGCAATGATATGCCTGGATGATTGGATTGTAATTAAAGCTGTGTGCAGCCATCTCACCTAGGAGGCATTTGAGCATGTGAAAACCATGTATGAATGAATAAAAATAGCCTTCATGGTTTATATGTGGTTTATTTTGCATAAGATTCAGTAGAGTTTACAAAACTGGTCTCCCATCAAAAACAACCCCATAGTTCGTTTGTACAGCCAGCAAAATAAGAGCCATATCTATGTTTTAGCAGCTATAGTAATTATGAATGACAGCGATGTTTGGCATAAAACCCGGAAGTTGTGGAATGGATCGAAACTGACGTCTGACTTTCACTAAGGAGATGTAATTTTAACTTCACTTCACTGAAATTCCGTGCATTACATTTTGTGCATCATATTTTTATGCGACTGTTACTTCCAGTAGCCTCATAACTACATCACTTCCGGCAATTACCAGAGCCACATACCTAACCTCTCCTCCCTCCTCCTGTTTCCTGCCAGGTCCTGCGGGACATCCTGAAGGAGGTGCAGGGCAACATGGTGCCTCGCAGCATGCTGAAGGAGTGGGCTCTGCACACCTTCCCCAACGCAACGGATTACTGGACCTTCCGTAAAATGTTCACCATCCAGCTGGCCCTCATAGGTCTGGCTGAGTTCATGCTCCACCTCAACAGGCTCAACCCCGAGATGCTGCAGATAGCACAGGTAGGAGGCGCTTTCACACATGTTGGACGCTCTCTGAAGGGCGAGCGCCGTTCATGTGACAGGAGTTAATTCACTAGATATATGCTCTCATAGATGCATTAAGAGATCGCCATCACCGTCTCCGTATCTGGCCGTATGAATTACCGCTCCCCCCCACGACATTAACGCTATCAGTCAGCCAGTCGATGTCAATGCGAAGGATGTTTTGACAGAACATTATATTCAGTCCCTCTGCACTACAGCTTTCAAAGACGTTTCAATTTGAAGAGGCTGTGTTTGTGTGTGCGTGCGTCTGCCTCTCAATCCAGGCGCGTCTGTCTGCCGCTCCTGGTCCGCAGACAGCTTTCTCAAAGTCATTATTAAAGATGATTGTGTCAGTCGGCCACCCCACCCCTCTGATCCTAATCGGCCTTTGCTGACAGGCGTTCCTCCGGGCAGCTAAGCACTGGTATTAAGCCCCCTCTCTGCCTGTTCCACTCCGCAGATCCCATTAGACACAGCAGGATTACGGGACGGAGAGCGTACGCACACACAAACATTACACACAAACAGAGAGAGTGCAAGGACAGGACATCACAGCCACAGCGTTGTGTCCCACCCTCGCTAAATGGAGACCTTAAAGAGCTCAGTGATGCTTCAGTTAAAAAGGCGCTGGTTTGTGGTATCACCAGGCCCTAATTCAGCCATACTTTAATCTCTCAACACCTGCCTTCATAAGGCACCTCTCTCCTTTCATAATAATCTCTTCATCTCCTTTGATATTGTTGCCGTTTGCTGCGAAAATTACCCAATTTCTGTCATTTCTCACACTCAAGCTCACAGCCCCAAGTCACTACATGTGACACGCTAATGTTGCGTCATCTCGTTCACACCAGCCTGAAAATGAAGCCATCGCTGGCCACTGGTGTGGTGATTTAGCATTCTGAGCGCTGCCTCCACAGCCAACTGTCTGCGGGCTTATCTGAGCCTCCTGGGGGTTGCTGGTGTCTCAGCCCACTGCCTTGAGGCCCTCCGCTGGGGCCTGCAGGAGCAAATGACAGTAGGGGAGAGAGAAAGGGAGAGGGGGGAGAGGGAATTAAAGAGAAGGAGAAAGGGAGGGAAAGAGGCGAGACAGAGGAGGAGAGGGAGCACGAGCTGGAATGAAATGCTCGCTATAAAGCTGTCAGAGCCACTCACCTTTTCATATAAGGGAGCTTATCTTCCCTGGAATGGCTGCTCGTGTTGCAGTCCTCTCGCACATAAATGCAGGCTTAAAGATGAAAACTTGGCTGTATATATTTAAGTCAGCGGGGAGCGACGGGGGAGAGGGGAGTGGGAGTGAATTGAGGATTATAGATGTTCTGCTGCTGATAGTTTGACGTGTTACTGTGTCTGGGGCACGCAGATCAATAACTGCAGCCATTTCGTTGGTGTGAGCTTGTTTTGTAACTCCCCTAGCATTTCTGAAGAAGAGTTATTTTTTTTGCAGGGCTCATGTGGACTGTGGAGAACACAAGGATATTTGTATTTATGTCTTCTTTAATTGGAAGTGGTTATGAGCAAGTATTTCTGTGTTCCATGTTTTCAGGACACCGGAAAGCTGAATGTCTCCTATTTCCGCTTTGACATCAATGACGCCACAGGTGACCTGGACGCCAACCGCCCGGTTCCGTTCCGCCTGACGCCAAACATCTCCGAGTTCCTGACCACCATCGGTGTCTCCGGCCCGCTCACAGCCTCCATGATCGCTGTGGCCCGCTGCTTCGCACAGCCAAACTTTAAGGTAACAAGAACTGCAATAATGAATCAATAATTGAGTAGCTGAACTATTTTTTTCATGTAAAAAATAACCGTAAATGCTGATTTCAGCTTCTCAAATATGGAGATTTCCTGCATTTTACATCATATTAAACCAAATATTTTGGGGTTTTGGACTGACAAACCAAGACCTGATTAAACTGCTTCCTAGTCCGCATCATTTTTCTCTGGACCTGGTTGAGACCAAAAAAGAGCTCAAAGTAGACTGAATATTGAGCTTATCTGCTGTATGTATGTTGGTATTGTTTGCAGTTACAAACGCTTGTTCACAGAATTAATGTGTGTAGCTTTAAGAAACACATCTTTTAAAACATTCTGTAGAGTTTGCTAGTTTTGACCTGATGATATTGCATTAAAATGCTAAAGTAAGTATATTGACCCAGATGGTGCAGATCCTGACGTGGTTTCAGTTGAATTGAATTTAAACTCTGAGGTTCAAATGTGCTGCAGCTTCAGTGAGGATATACATCATTCTGTCTTGAGGACGCTGCGGTTTGTTGTCGAATTTGAGCTCCCGCTGACTTCTCCAGATATTGTTTAGCACTTAAACTTGGATAAACCCTGAGAGGAACTTCAGCCAAACAAAAACAATGCTATGAAAGCACGAGCAGTCAGAGGGCTGTGTGATGTATCTGCAGCAGCACAGTAATGACAGGCGTGTGGTGTCTATGTATAGGTCTGGCTCATACCGAAAGTTTGACTGGTGCGGAGGGAGCAAGAGCACTTAAGATGCAAATAAACACAACATTCGACCATGTCAACTAGTTAAGACTGAGTGCCAGAAGCCAGCGGTCAAAGAATACAGACGTCTCCAAGTTACACAACAAACAACAATCATCCACTCAAATATATAAACACTCCGGGTAAGGGGACGGGACAGTTTGTACCTACTTAGGTGCTGATTGCTGGTGTCGTGGCCCCATTATGGTTTAGATGGTTATGTATTTCAGTTCTGCATCGCTGTAATGAGCTGCTAACAACACAGAGAGATTTCCTCGAGGATTATTGACACACCCTTAATTGGACTTAACAGCTTTGTGTTATGTTTGAAATTGGCAGTGACTTATATAAACGGAGGTTTCATCCTGTTTCAGAGCTTTTATTCCCATGAGGGACACTTTTAACACATGGCTTAGGAAAGTCGACTCAAAAGATTGGCATATTTTGACACATAATTGAGAACTTCAAGTAGACGCTATGGTTATCAAATTAGCCAAGAATCTCGTTGGCAACTATAATATGTCAGCTGCCACCTTTATTATATTGTTATACTACAAAGCTGTGAAAAGTTTTGTAGTTGTTTTATTGCAGCACAAAGTTTCTTTGTTTTTGTGTTTTTTAAAGAATGAGAATCTGATCAAAAACAGTACAGTCTACTTAGTAAATGTCTACTTCTGGTAGTTTCAACTTCATCTTACAGTCAGTTTGCTCAGTTGTCACCTTAAATGTAAATATAATATTATACATGGATGGAAAGCATAATGCAGAGGAAGACGTGGTTTTGGTTGAAAGCTCAGAAAAAGGCAAGTAATAAAACTTGAGTAAATCTACTTTACCATTCTGAAAAGGAAGTATTACCTTATTTTCTTTCTGTTAAAATTGATACAACCCAAGTACAGCCCTGATTCCTAAAAGGATGGGAAAACTATGTAAAATGTAAATGCAAAATGCATCTAATTCCAAGTGTATATGTACAAAAACAAAACTTTATCAGTTTTGAACCCTAAATATCTTCTAAATGTCTGGAGGTTGGAAATCATTGCTTTGTGCTTTTATTTAGATTTTTTTTTACAGTGTCCCAACTTTTTGGGATCAAGGTTTTAAGTTAAATGAGTTATAAAGCAAATAGATAAAAGTAAAAATGATTGATAGTTTTTTTTCCCCACGCTTGTGTTGTCATCAGGATGTTGTTAAAAGAGCAAGAAAATAAAAATCTCTTTTCAAAATTTGCAAAGAAATTAATCACAGTTACCCGAGAAATATCTATATCTCTAAATATAAATTGTTTATTTGAAGAACCAGTTACAGACGAAAGTTTAACCATATATTGTATGTGTGATGCTTGACACTAACATCTTCCTCTTCTCTGTCTGATAGGTGGACGGCATCCTGAAGGCCGTCCTCCGTGATGAGATCATAGCGTGGCACAAGAAGACCCAGGAGGACACGTCCATGCCCCTGTCCCCGGCCGGCCAGCCAGAGAACATGGACTCCCAGCAGCTAGTCTCATTGGTCCAAAAGGCCGTCACGGCCATCATGACCCGCCTCCACAACCTGGCTCAATTCGAGGGCGGAGAGAGTAAGGTCAACACGCTGGTGGCTGCAGCAAACAGCCTGGACAATCTGTGTCGCATGGACCCGGCGTGGCACCCCTGGCTCTGAGAGAACAGAGGAGGAGACGCAGGGAAAGGGTTAAATGTTGCTCTTCACTGTAGCAGAAGCCTGATGGACATGTTGGACTTTTTCTCTCTAGTACACAGACGTGGAATCAGGTGGAAACAAAGACCCTGGCTGTCACATTGATAGTCAGAATGGGGTCTGCCAGTATACATAATAGTTATATCTGGACTCTTTTTATCAAAACACAATTTCTCCTTCAACTTCTATTTATTTTTATAACTGAATGACAAGGACTTTGTTTGGTGCCAGTCGCCCCTGTCTGACATGGAGACAATACAAATATTTGTGTAGGTATCATAATGAGCCACTCACTCGAGCTTCTGGGAGTTTTTTATTTAAGAGACGGGGAAATCTTCTGTGGTTTGCTTTAGCTGTGTCAGTGTTGTATTTTGACTTTACCTCCACACACCCCCCACCCTAAACAGCCATTTGTCCTCTTAGATTTGTATTGAAACTAAAAACGTGTAGCTTTTTTTTATTCCTACAGAATGAGGAATTTTGTGGTCCTGTGAAACAAATAATGCTCTTTATTTTTGTTTTGTTTTTTTCGCCTGAGCTTTATTAATATGTATGACTATTCAAAAGCCATTTTATTTCTTTTGTCTTTCAATCAGTCCTGTTATAATGTAACAAAGTAAAACTTCAGGGTGAATTGATTTTGTAATAAGCTACGACAGCTGAAATGCAAATATGTAATTCCCAAGCTGGCTGTGTATGCATTCCTGCTCTTTTTGTAAAGGTACAATGCTGTTTTTCATCTCTTGCCCTGTAAATAAGCATTTTGTTTTAATAAAATGCTCTTTTTTTAGTAACGATCCTGCTGTTGGCACTTTAATGGTAACCTGCGGTGTTTTTAAACTGTACATGAGGATAATATCAACCAATTCATCTGAAAATGAGCTTCAACTACAATTACCATAAAGAAAAACTCACATTTTGTTTTCTTCCTGACTTGTTTTTTGTTTTTTTTACTAGTTATAAAACAGCGATAATAACCAGTAATCCCCATCTGCGCCTCACTTCTACTGCATCACTGTCAGAGCCATAATCACCCTGAAGGACGCACTCCTGGATATTATTGCGGTAATAACTCATGCTGTGAAATGACTCCAGACGAACAGTTCTCTGACGTTAAAAAGTCTATTGCCGTCATCCTTGCGGTTCACAGTTAGTAGACATTTATGGAGAGGCATTTCAGCGCAGCAGTGTTGAATCAAAGTGCTGCTCCGTCTTGTGGAGGTACAATAACCTTGTGGTCATTCCCTCCCTCTGGTTAGAAGGTCCTGCGGAGGTGTGTTGAGGCGTTTCTCTCCTCCCCTGGTGTTTGATTAATGCGTGCCAAGAGATCTCCGAGTGGGCTGGCCTCGCTTGACTTATACACACTGTCAGCCAGCCCGCCTGCACTCGTAAACAAAGGTTATATCTCTGTTCGCCTCTATACAATCCACATACACAGCCTCTGCCTCTCCGCATGTTTACACACCATCTCCAACATTTCTCTTCCCCTCTGATCCACACAAGGAGAGGAAACAATGTTTTGTCTACAAGTCTCCGCAGCTGGTAGTTTCCAACATTAACCTCCGACTTTCATGAAGTGTCTACTCTTTACTCTTTTCTATTCCCTGCGAGTGTTTTCAAGAGGCTGCGGTGCTTTTATTAGGTGCCAGGCAGGAAATACCCATGATGCTTTGTACAAATGCTTGACAGATTGTTTTTTTTCTCCATCTCACATTTGTCTTCACTCGGATGGAAATGTTTACAAGAGAATTCGAGCTGTCTGGTTTCCTGAAAAGGTGAGCCACGTCAGTCCGCAACATCTGACATATAAGATACTCTTATTATTATGGGTGTAAATCATGCTTTGAGGGGGAAAATATCAGACCAGATATAGTCTTTGGGGATTTGGGATATTGCCAAATACCTTAAATGTTGTATTTTCATGGTTGTTTTACAGCTCTGTATCTACAAATCAAACACTCAGACCAAAAAAAAACATTTATTTATATTTACATATATAGGCCTACTTCAAATATCTAGGCACTCAACATCAGCGTTAACTAACTGCAGTGAGAGGGAGGGGCTAGCAAGGTGTTAAGCTCCTCCTGAAAAAGGCTGAGCCTAGTGAGGGATAAAAAAAAATTATTTATGGAAGAAAATTGTACTTTTGACTGACTGACATGATCAGCCTTACACACAGGTGTGTAACTGCTGAGTGAATGAGTGCTCACACTTTTTTCAGGGGGCGGGCTGCTCGAGGCTACTCATCCACTGTTGATTTGTGATTCTAAATTTATTGAATTAATTAATGGTCACATTCACCTGATCCTTCCTCACAATCCGCTAGCTGGCCGCCTCACAAGCAGGGCGGCAAAAAAACGGATCTCTGTGGGCCTCGAGGCTCCGAGATCGTACACAAAAACAAATGGGACTACCAACCACTCAGAATCAAAATAAACAGTATTCCAACCAATCACCGACAAGGGGTGCGTGTTGTGGGTTTTTTTGCGCTCGTGCACGTGAAGTGGTGGCTGACAGAGAGCTGAAGCAGTGGCGGTTGGGACGGCAATATCAGGAGCTATGGCTGATTCAATGCCCAAGAGGAGGATGGAGTATGATAATAACTGCCCTGGGGAAGACTGACGGAGACTGACGTCAGTCTGCTTTTTCGAAGACGCAAATAAGTTTTGAGAAGGCCATTGGAAGATGGAAGGACGTCAAACAGCTAAACGGATTTAAATCCCATGAACAGCTCGCGCTGTTTCTTCTGGACCGGTGAGTAGCATTCAGTTGTTAGCTGCTAGCTTGTGGTTTGTGATTTGTTTGAATGTGAATTAGCAAAATATAATTCTGGAAAAGTGTGACTGAAACTCTTAATGTGGATAAGTCAAGCAAACGTAGGTGAAGTAATACTGAATAGAGTGAATATCAGTTGGTAGGAATTTAGTTTGTTTAGAGTTGCGTTTGTTAGCTTGTAGCTTCGGCAAAGTCCGTCGCTGGCTTCGGCAAAGTCCGTCTCTGGCTTCGGCAAAGTCCGCCTCTGGCTTCGCCAAAGTCCAAAAAGCGCGTTCGTGATAATTTTGAAACACGGAAGGGAGGGGCTAGCTGGCTCTGTTTGTTTGGGATCTCGCAACAGAAGTGAGGGCAGCCAAGATAGCTGACACAACCTTTAAACTAAACATTTAATATCAAGCTTTTCAAATATGTAGCCCTGGATCAGTGGATGTCGTATTTCTGTAGTAGTATTATTTGTTTCTGTTTGTCGTGTCTTTTCCACCTGCTATAAATAATCCAGCCCCCCTCAGCTCCCCCAGTCACAATTCTCTGGCAGCACGGCTGCTGGAGTTTATCATTTTACTGACTCGGCTGACTAGTTTGTTCCTGCACTCTATCTTTTCCCCATCAAAGTTGCTCTGCTATCATCAGAAGCCATGCTGACCCCATGACCTGGAACCAATGCCTCTCCAGAAAGAAGAAATGACTGTTATGTCAAGTCTAAGACCAAAGCATGATGGAGGGATTTAGTTTCTCTGTGGACAGAGACACATCCAGTGCGTTTTGTTCGGAGTTCCTTTTGAATGATTGTGTTTGAAGTTCTGGGTGCCCTCTGTTGGGACAGGCATCCATTTCACGCCTCAGGTGTCTGTTCTGATTTGAGAGAGATTAGGTGAAATATGAAATCCACAACACACACATGCCCTCCCCCTAAGATATGTCATCTCTTGCTTCTGGGGTCTTTTCTTGGCATTCTGTGACTGCAGCGACCCCACCTCCACCTCCTCCTTGTCTTTTCCTTTTCTCTCTGCTTGATATGAGTGAAGTGGAGGCGAAGGCTTCACCACCCCTCACCACCCCCCCTCCCTCTCCAGTAGCGTGAGAGGAGTTGAGGTGATTGATGTGCTCCGGTGGGAGTGGAGGTGTAGAGCCTGGATCATCATCAGCCGTGGCACAGAGCAGAGATCTCAGAGGACACACCAAAGCAGGAATAGATCCTGGCAGGACCAGATGATGAAATCTTCCCCCTCCAATGATCCTCATCCCCGCCGGAGGATGGCTGAGGGGGAAAGAGGAGGAGGAGGAGGAAGACTTTTTCAGAAGCTGCCTGTTTGCTTTATTTGGCAACTAAACTGCCATATTTCTCCAGAGATGCATCCAGATACAGTGGAATGAAAACGTACAGTAGACATGCGAGCACACAGATCGCTGCTTGTATCATTGAGTCTGCTGAATCACAGAGACGCTGTAAAGAGAACAGAGGTGAAAAAGCACTTTACAAACCCTAATCCACTTCTTTCCTCTCTCCACAATTCATCATTCAAGACCAGGAACTCTTTTCTGTTTTCACAGTCAGCATCCAATTATACATCACATTGTATCAGGCCTCGTAGCGCAGTAGGGGGAGACGCTTCTTTGTATCCTCATGTAAACAAACAGTATTAATCAAATAACGATTGTGTGCGAATCTCTCCAGTCTGGGAAGCAACACATCTCATATCTAGCAGCTGAGGATTTGTTTTGTTACACAGCGAAGGAGTCCCATTAGGACTTCTAATGGCATTTCCACTCAGAGGAGTTGAGCTCATTAGTTTGGTGTCTAAAATCTGCCATTATGATTTTAATTGCCCAAGCTGTACACAGCAGTATGGGGAAGCAATCAAAGTCACTCTTTTTTTTCTCCCTTGGTTGACACTGATGCAGCAGCACATCAACAGCTCACATGCTGGTTTAAATATGTGCTGATACACTTTGTATAGACGGACAGCGCAGGGGTTTAGAGTGAAAAGGGCTTAAGTGACAATTTCAAAACTTTAAATGATTTCATAGTTAGTTCAACTCATAATGGAATCATTCCTTTTTTTACTGTGCAAAAGTAATTTAAGTAGAAAATATGGCTTCCTGGGTGGTAATGCTCCAGTTTCACTGCAGGGAACTTTCCATTTAAAGCTACGATTCAAACCTTAAAGGAACAGTTCGACATTTTGGGAACTACACGTGCTTAATGGGGAAGAGTTGGATGAGAAATGCACTTCCATATCTGTAAATATAAGATGACAGCCAGCAGATGGTTTGCTTAGCTTAGCGGAAAGTCTGGAAAAGGAGGAAAAGTTTGTCTTAAAGCAGCAGTTTGGCTGTCATGTTGTTTTTGTTTTTTACTTCACCCCACGGTTTTTGGTGGCGGTGTCTGTGTGTGTGTGTGTGTGTTTCTGCACCTGAATATACATCCTCTGGCCAACAGGGGGCGCTGCACTCTAACTGATTAGTATACAGACAGGAATGGGGTGAAGTCTGCCATCTCTGATTGTCTTGTTTTAAGCTAGAAGTGACCTTTCTAAGACAAACACACAAAGTGCACCACATTAATAATGTTTCAATCAGAAGGTACCCTCACCCTTAAGCGTACCCTGCTTTATCATCTATTTCAGTCGAAGTGGGTTTATATAAGCAACATAATGCTGTGTTGAAGATGTGAAACTAATTAAGAAAATGTTTACTAAGGTAATAAATCAAGTGAAAAGTAGGTTAATTTTCTCATAGACTTCGAAGCAACTTTTTTTTTTAAACCAGTGGAGTCACTGTTAGAAGGTTGAATGCACTTCAGCGTTGGCTTCACTTTTCAGACACTTTTCAGACTCTGATCCGTGCCTGTGGGTTCTTCTTGGAGTGTTTTGCCATGCCAAAATGATGGAGAACACAGGATTTCTCGGAAGCAGAGTTGAATTAATTAAACATAATATAAACCTGAACGATCTCTAGCCCTCAGTCTGGCGACTCTCGCCCCAATGTCAGCTGTGATTGGCTCCAGCTCCCCGCGACCCGGGTTTGGATTATGAATAAATGAATAATTTGTCGATACAGTATCCAGGAAATTCCCATGTTTGTGTGTTAACTTATTGTTGGGAAAAAAAAAATTTAAAAACATGTTGCTCCTCCCATTTCTCAACTCCATCTCAGCGTCCTGGGTTGATGATGTCATCACATGATTAAACTGAACCGAGGGTAAAATGACTATGGCGACAACCTTGTTCTTCATTGTTGTTTATTGCCAGTTGGCAACATCAGCTGTACTGGAGTGTGGAGCAGTAGAGCGTGATTAATTATGGAGTACTCTTGGCACTGAATGCGATGCTGAAGTGGTATTAGTGTAAGTGTGCATAAGTGTTGGTTAAGGGTATTTCACATTGGCATTTTAAACATGGGACACTCATTGTAAGTACATCTTTTTATAGCCAGCCTTTTTTTTCAGTTCTAGTTGTATTTGTTCACATTACTGTAGGAGTCTAAAAGTTATTGTCTGTGCAGTATGTAAGTGGGTTGCAGGTGAACAGAGAGAGTCCAGCTTTGGAAAAGAACATTAAAGTGAGCTTAAAGTCCTGACTAGGACAATAATACATGAAATATGAATGACCTGGATACTGTTTTAGTTCCGTGTAGCCATACTTTTCACTTTGATTGTACTCACTGCACTGTTACACCACCCACTCTTTCTTTTCCATTCTTCACTTTCTTTTAACTAGGCTCTAAGCCTATTTCCTGCTTAAATCAAACGTTGTTCTAATCACACGAGTGGCTGGCTGAGTGGTGTTCACATGATTCCTGATGTCGAGCAGCATTTAGCACATCACAGCCCTTCAGAAATCAATTCCTGTGCGGTAGGGCTCGGTGAGAACCTTTCTCCTCCCGCTGCACACATTGATTCAGTGCTACGTATCTGGAAATGTGCCGGCTGTTGTCAATGTTACTGCATGGCGAGATCAAGGAGGGTCTGCAGCCAGCTAGTCAATTCCTAAAGATGGATTTTGGATTTGGATAAACAAGGAGGTCTGTCAGTAGGGTAACTGATGATGCTCCACCCTGAAGTGACTCCCAGGACCAGTTTGAGGGGGTGTAGCTTCAGAGTACAAACAACTACAAGTGTCTCACTTTCATGAATTCAGATGCTACACAAGTGCTATAGAATAAATATGTCTTACTGCCTGCTTTCTGAGCAACTGCTGCAGTTTTAGATATTAAAGGGATAAATCACACCAAAATCAAATACATACTTTTCCTCTTTCCTGTGGTGCTGTTTATTATTCTAGGTTGTTTTGATGTGTGTTGCCGTGCATCTCTCAAATATAATTGATCTAGATAGCACTCAAAGAAGATCAAAGCTAATACATTTCAAAAACTCCCCGAAAAGTCTTATCTCCAATCCAGGAGAGAAAACCTGCTCTGGGGAGGCCTAGAGAGCAATAGCCCTGCAGGTAGGAGGCACAGTCGGATGCAATGCAGAGTCGGGTATGAGGAGGATGATGCAGCCTGCTAGCTCCATGGCTAGGTTAAGTGTAGGATGTTTCAGTGTAGCCTAGTCTCCGCTATCACCATAACAAAACTGTCCATGCTGTGGTTTGTAACCTGCTGCCTCATCTATACTGTCATATTTTCATATTCTGTTTATAATGCAGTTCAGTCTTGAATGTTATCAACCAAAAATCTTGTCTAATCTTTCAAAATCCTCCTCTGCTGAGCGAGCTCAGGGGAGCTTTTATTTGTCCTTTAAGATCCAGAAGCTGATTGACATATAGTTCCATTATAAAGAAGGCAGACTTCTATATGATCGACAGCTCCTACAAACTCACACCAAAACAATCTAGATTGGTTACAGCTCTGGATGAAAACACCTAACGGTGGCGCTAGAGGAGAGGTCAGGGGATTACCAAAGTCATCAGGATTCATCCTCTGGGGACCATGAAAATCCTGGAAATTACTGAAAAGCTTCTGCATTAAGCACTTGATTTAGTTCAATTTAGTTTTACCTCCATTTAAATATCAAAGATGTGTCGGTCTCCAGGATACAAGCTCATATCAGACTCATGACCACATTCACATTATATTTCTCCCCATTAGCTTTTATGGCATTGAGCAGTGTTCTAATAAAATTTAAACATCACTCGGTGGGTATTCCACGGTTTCTCCAGCATAAACTAAAAAAATTAATCAGGTATATTTCCCAGGTGATGAGATAAATTTCACAGCTTTTTGACTTGAGTGCAAAGTAATACAGAGAATATATAACACATGCCAGCAGGAATAAGTCAGCGAACTAGTTTTATTTGAAGAAAATTCCACCCGCTGACACTCATGCTGTTATGATCAATCCATTCCTGGAGTTATTCTGTGATGAAGTGTTGTAATATACTTTATGGTGCACCAATTTCCCCTCAGCCTGCCTTATCTGCTTCTACTGAAGTTAGAGATTTCCCACCTTTCCCAGAATCACTTTCAACAGCAACCTAACCACATTTGAACGTGCTGCAATGAGCTAAACACGGCAAAAGCATTACTGATGCTGATAGGTAGTGAGAGCAAAATAATATTTTTCAGTCAAGGAACAGTCAGTTGCACTTGTTATTCAAAATGCAGCTTGACTTGCTTAATAACTTCAGTCCCCCAACAAGTTGCTGCATCCACACAGTGTGTCCCTGGTTGAAATCATTCCTTATTAGTTGTGTCAAATGAAAAGCAGCAGGACTGGAGTCAGGAAACTTTGCTCTGGTCGATTGAGGACGCTGCTGGTGGGGAAATTGACAGCTCTGTTTCTCTGGTAATGGATTTCTCCCTCTATGGTTGTTAAGTGTTGGCAAGAAAAAAAAGGACTTTGTATGATTGCGAGGCTTCGAGGCCAGAATTTGACTGGTTCCATTGATACGTTTGATATAATCACACCTTTAGCTACACCAGCAGATTTAGGGGAAGCAGCTGGAAGCGGAATGCACTTGACCATTTTCTCTCAGAGAAGTCTGGTTGTATAGAAGTCTGTGAGGAACGAACCCTGCTTCTTACTTGTTTTATTACCTCAGTAAACATTGTCCCAATGAGTTTAAGGTCTCAGACTCTTATGTCAAGTCTTCAGTATGGCATGATGTTCATTTGTAGATATATTAGTCTCATTCAGAGTAGAATAGATGATAAAGTCGTGAGCGCTTCAGGGCACGGCAATACTTGAAACGGTGTTAACACAATGCACTGTGTGTTTTTGTGTTCGAACTGTGGACCTTTCACGTTGTGTTTTTAATTCATGAAAGTTATTGTAACATTTCAGTGGTTAGGGTTTGGTTGTACTCCACGGCGATCAGAAGGACTGTCATGAGATTTTGTGCTGACATTCATTGTCCCCAGAGGATGAGCCATAATGCCTCTTGTGATTCCTTGACTTTTCATCCAGTGCCACAGGAGTGGACATCTTTTGGTTCTGATGTCTCAACAACTATGGGATGGATCGCTTTGGAAATTGGGTTTACACATTCTTGTCCCCCAGAGGATGTATTTAAAAAAGCTTTGTTGATTCCATCACTTTTCGTTGAGCGTCCTCATCAGTCGGAACTTCCCATCATCATCCCCAGCACTTTGGTTTATGGCCAGATACCTGCAAAATGTCAGCTATATTCTGAGTATTGTCAACATTATACCTGTATTGGCATTGTCAGAATACTACTTTGGCTGGATGTCACATCACCTATGTCCGGCCGTGATCAATGGGAACAAGAAACAACCAATGATGCAAAGGAATGCGGAGTTACAGCATCTCAACCTGTGGATGTTTTTCTCTTGGCGTGACTGGTGGGGTTCTTACTTCGCCTGCAGCTCCTGTAGCCACTTCATCTCTAATAAGGCCTTTAATTGCCCACCATCATGGCTTTGTCATGGACATGGCCAGCAGCAACAGAGCCGTCTCCCACCAGTGCTCCCCTCCAGCCCCGAGCCAATTAATGATTCTCCTCCTAGGATGTCCTGATCAGACCAGGCAGAGAGCCGCTCAGCCCGGCTGACAACTGTTCCCCCGCCTCTCTCCCTCCCTGCCCTCCACCCATCCATCCCAGCATCCTCAGCACTCTGCCTCTCCTCTGCGCCCAACCGCGTGATTTAATTTGTTTGGTAATATCAGGATTGGCATGTTCAGCCCAGCTTCACTCCAAAGTGAAATTGGACAAGGGCATTGGAGCCTCACCATGTAAAACTGCCTCACCTTGACAGCTGCTTGAGTGGGCAGCGGATTGCAGTGCAGAGTGGAGGAGGAGGAGGGAGGAGAGGAGAACGTGGTGGGGGGATGAAGGATGTACCTGAGAGGAAGGCAGACACCAATTCACTTCTCCCTTTTCCACAAGGGAGTTCTGTGTCAGGAAGGGAGCCAGCTATGAAGACGGAAGCTGTTTAAAGTGGAGACAAAGCACCAGGTGCTACTGGGGGACCAATCTGCTCCACAACAACGTGCTGGAGCCTGTCCAACCTGTCCACCCAGCTTCCAGGGAGACTCTGGCAAGACACGCTGTCGTGTGTGATGGATCTCGCTGTAATTTGTCACATTTATTTTGTCAACTCAGATCTTCAAACTCTGCGTTTGATTGTAGAGATCACAGATACGTCCACAAGAGAGTTGCTTATTTGTTGTGTACAAATTTTTCAAATCCTCCTGAAATCCACATTGCTATATATTGGCAAAAAGTCTTCTTTGTGGTATTCTCTTTTTAATTCTCTAAAAATCCTGCCAAGCATCTTTTAAAGACTCATTTCATGTGATTAAGGAAAATCCATTGTGAGCTTGTTAAGGACAAAGGATGAAGTAATTTAAAATGAAACTAATATCTTGGTGTTGTTAATAGTTAGATGTGTACAGGAATAGTTTGAAGAAGTTTGTTGAGTATTAACCTGGAGGCAGGATTAGCTTAGCGGAAATGTTCAGGCCGGACCCTGCAGCTGTGACCGCTCAGTACAGTGTCCTGCAAGATTCCCTGATGTGACTGCAGAGCCTCAATCAACTCAAATTGTTTGAAAAAAGTTGAGGAGTGCAGAGAGAGAGAAAGAGAGAGAGAGAGAGAGCTGGTTATACTTGAACAGAGAGGCTGAGTGGACTGGTTTTACTGGGACAGAGAAGCTGAGTGAGCAATGCCTCTGTGCTTACACTGTGCAAGCTTGCTCTCCTTTTGCTTTAATGTGTGTGTGTGTGTGTGTGTGTGTGTGTGTGTGTGGCTGCAGCAGCGGTGGTGTGTAGCCTTTAATATTTATACATATCCGTGTTGCCTGTCTTTTGCTCTCTAAGTTTCAGGTTATATTATGTAACTAAATAATGCTTGTTGCACCGACTGTGGAGTCCAAAGCACTTATTATTTCTTGTTGACCATTTCTGTTTTATTTTCTAAATATTGTCTCTGTAATGGTTGCTTCTAGAAAGGCCGCGGTGACGAGGATGACTGTATGTGTAGTTGATAATAGGTTGTGTGCACACTGCTGCAAAGTGAAGTCTATAGAAATGAAAGTTATTGTCAGTTTGGTTTATTATTCCTTCATTTAACAGTAGTTACATATATCATCATAGCCCTGTCTCCACCTTTTAAAATGTAACCGTGTTGTTTACTCAGAGAACATTTTAACTAACCTACTTTTTATATTGTAATTTTAGTCGTATAAAGTAATTTTACAATATATCTGAGAAAAATGTACCAACATCCCCCTCTTTTTTTAAGCTGACTTCCTTCAATATTAAAGCAGTTTCAGCTTCTTCCTTAACTCAACCCCTAGTTTCAATAATAATCAAACAGGGATGAATCCGGGTATGTAGGTAGTCTAGCCAGCTTTATATAAATGTGTATTTGACTGATGGTAACAAGTCCGTGTCTATGGAAACTCACTCTGGGAACTATTAAAAAAAAACCAAATGAAAGTAGAGGAAGTAGCTTGAGGGAAAGCTGTGGAAGACATAAAAATCCTTCAATTGACTTCACAATTCAATTAACATTAATTCCTGCTTTATCTGCTTCTTTGTTTGAACGGTGGTTTAATTTTTTCAACATCAGCAGAATCCTTCAGATCCAGGGTTTGTTCACCGCTGCTGCATTATTGCGAGTGAAACCCACCTGAGTTGACTCAACATTATTATCCTTGCACAGAAACCCTCCTGAAAAGGGTTTAATAACAGAGTGCACAGGCTGAGAGCAGACGCTGTGTATGTGTCTGGAGTGACAGCTTAACAACCCAGCAGACAGACAAGACAACCAGTGAACCTTATTGCATGTATATATGGAAAGTCTGTTCCTCTGCTTCTCCGTTGTAACTCAAACAGTAAAAGCTCCTGAACCAGAAACATGCTGAGGCAGCAAGGAAGGATGGTAATCAGATTAGTTCTCTCAAAACTTTCATGCAAGGCAGAAGATGGCCATCATTTGTGACTATGTCACTCTGTCAAGGCCTCTGTTGATCCTGATAAGTCATGGCGGCTTGACGGACAGTGATGAAGAGCAGGAAAAATGCAAGTCCCTGAGTGTTGAGCTGACTCTGCAGAGCATCGGATCAGCCGCAGAAAGAATCAAAGGTAATTGGATTCAATCAAATCCTGCTGCAATTGATCATTCTGTACTTTTGGCAAGTTGAGGCTCACAGATACACACACATGTCCACACACACACAGATATCTCCAGCTCACACCCGTCACGTCAAACGAGAAGTGAGATGGCCTAGATAGGTAGATGGGGAGACAGGCAGGGTGTTAGAGGGAGCAGAAAGAAGAAGGGATCTGAGGCCAGATTCATTTCCACCTCCAGTGGAGGGAGACCACCTATTTAGCCTGTCTGTGCGAGGCCAGGCCACTGGGACGATAACAGATCACAGCCCATCAGCCGCCGGAGCTCAGATCTAACCGATGGCCTTGAGAAGAGAGCTCCGCGACTGCATTTCACGAACTTACGACTTCAATTTCCATATCATTAAGCTTGTCTGCGTTAGTACATTTCAGTGCTAGTTCCCATTAATCCACGGCGAGACATAACAAATAACAGTTGTCATGAATTTAACAGTGTCAGTCGTGTGTTATTTATGTACAAAACATGTGTTTCTAAGCTCATTTTATCTATCGTGTGACCCTGTTACACCTTAGAGTACACGGGGGAATATTTTGACGTACAGACAGAGTGATCTTCCTTTCTTGTTTAGTGAGTGAAAGAATGGAGGAGGAGCCCCAATCTCCTGTCTTCCCACCTCATTACCCACACCTGGATAGGACTGCGGGGGATCCTAATTTAAGTCACTCGTTAGCAACGTCCTAATGTGTTCTGACAGCAACAAGAGAGGGGGATGGAGGAAAGGTGAAAGAGAAAGATCGAAGGAGAAATAGGGCGAGGGAGGGAGGAACAGAACCTGTCTTTGCAGAGACGACTGTGGAGCAGAAAACCAGGAGGAGGGGAAGCGTTACGAGACCTATTCTTATTTCTTGCTTTGATTTCCATAAAATGAGCATCATCCTAAATCATCAGAGCCCTCCGCTGTTGGCCTCGTATGCATAAACCATTAGATTCCTTTGCTAATGCACATAAACTAATGAACACAATATCGTTCTCCACTACTGTACGCCGCGGCACAACAGGAAATCAAATAAAAGCCTGTTTACCAAATAAATTCTTCTGTGTCTGTTAGGTCTGCCTCCGGTTGATTGTATGTTTTGCAGCAGCTGCACGGTAGCTACAAACAGCACAACACATCAGCATGCTGGGTAATGGATCGGAAGAAATTATCGAGGGAGTTGGGGTAAATTTGACTTCTGAGAGTGAAGCGTGGTGAATTTACACCTCCAAATGGGTTTGGAACAAGGTCGGAAAGATTTTCAGTGAAAGCAAATCCCTTCGTCTGCCTGCGATGTGGAAGGATATATCTTCCATTACCTTACGATTGCAAGAAACAATGTTCATTTCTAGCACAAATCCCATTTAGCTGCCCCCAGTGCAACGTTTTACAAGATTTCCATGTTAGGCCAGTTATAGCCCATATTTAGTAATTGAAAGTCAATGAATGTCTGTTCCACAAGACTGCTGGTGAAAGACAATCGTGTGCTTCATTTGAAGGGGGAAACGGGGGTTTCGTAGGTTTTACCAAGTGGAGCGGAGAGAATTTTAGCAAACGAAAATCTCTTAAAACAGGATGAGAAGCTTGAATTGTATTTATTATTAATCACTAGACAGTGTTTCTTTCTTAGCTTTCACTTGATTGCAGCAGGAAAGAAGTAGAGACCAAAGAAATGTCAAAAGCTGTCTGAACCCATATCCAGGATGCAGCAGGTGTCTTAGGTCAACGCGGTCTCCATGAGGCCCATTATTTCTACCATCCAGAATTTCCATTTCCTGTGATATCAAAAGTAAAGTCTGAAGTTTGTGTCTGAAGGCTGAGCGTCGGTTTGAGTCTGAGTCAGTCTGAGGGAGAGCAAGCGCCGCCGAGGATCCATCTAAAACTTGAGACAACAAACTGAATAAGAGAGAAGGTTGGAGAGGCAGGGGATCAGCAGGTTCATCTTGATAAATATGAGAAAATGTTCCAAACCCACTCATTAGTGCTGACCTGGTGTATAATTCTGGCTTGGCAGCCTGTCGAAGCAGCGCGGTGAGAGGCGGAGAGAGAGACGTGATGGGAGAAGCGCAGAGAAAAAGAACAGTTGGTGACAATACGCTTCACATTGGCATTTGCAGATGAAAAGAGACCTTCTGACTTGAAAGGCACTGAAAGATGAGCGCGAGAAAAAAAGAGGAAATAATACGAAAGTGACAGAATTAATGGACCTGCAGTACAAATGAGGAAACTGACACTTGTTATTGTTGATAGCAAAAACTTAAACCATGGGTCCAGGTGGTGACTGACGTCCTTTGTTTAATAGTCTCTTTTACAGATGTGACCTCTTATCAAATGAGATTATTAAAATAACCACCTCAGAGATCTCTGTGATCTTCTCTCTGGCGGCACCTATGACAAGAAACAGTAACTACAAGTGCATTTTTGCATCACAAAGTTTCTTTTTCATTGTGCTCAGCTACAGTAACTGTTACTGACAATGTTGGCAGAGACTGGAAAAAACAGGACGCCACTTCACACTCAAGCGAGTTGAACGGCGAGTCTGTTGTATTAGCTCCGCCTTCCCTCTCTGGTGAACCAACCTGGAAAACAGTAGCTAACTGTGCACTGTTTGTGATTTTTCCCCAAAATGTCACTGGACCCAGTTCATAATACTCACAGCTGTTAAAATTAGTGGACGTGGTGGTAGCCATATTGTTTTGTTTGCAGCCAGTGAATGCATGCTACGCCATCAGCTAACCCTAGCACTAGCTAGCTTGGTTAGCATGGGACAATACTTATTCAAAGTAAACAGTCAGCTCCTTAGGTTTTTTTTAGTCCATCTGAATACTTAATAAGACATTTTTAAGCAGTCAAAATGTTACAATGAACCTTAATACAAGAGGGTTTCTACAGTGTGATTGATTGACGTTTGGTCATCCCCTCATGTTTGAACCTCGCTAACCAAGCTAGCTCTAGTGCTAGCTGATAACTCCACCCTTTCATCCAGTGGCGTGCACAGACGGGCAGAGGCAAAAAGAAAAAAAAGGGCATGTCAGCGCGTTCTCACCACTGAAGAGGGCACTTTAGGTGCATTTTTTCCTCCCAAGAGGGCACTTTAGAGCGCGTTTTTCAACAATTGGACCACGACGGGGGGTGACTGCCAAGCTAGAGGTTTCAAAGCGATTGTCCACAAACCAGTGGTTGAGTTCCTTTATGCAATCAGTGGTAAAAACTTGAAAAAAAAAACACTGTACACCACCTGCTCA
>CAFUXE010000188.1:105622-118342 GCA_903364295.1 Serranus cabrilla | reverse complement strand
AGATTTTTAAGCTGAAATGATATTCAAATTCTGGTGGATGGGTAAGGGAAGCTAATGTGAATATTACATTGGAATGAGTTGCAGTTCTGTGTGTTCAAGTTTGGCTGCCTGAAGAGGATCAGAAGTTTTCATGAGTTAAACCTGTGACTCTCTGACTGCTTATTAATGGTAACCAATGGTGGAATGTAACTAAGTACATATACTCAAGTACTTGCACTTTACTGAAGTAGACTTTATAAATCTTCTTCTCTACATTTTAGTGGAAAATATTCAAATTTCTTATTGTACTTTTTACTCCATTACATTTAGCAGACAGCTTTAGTTACTTTTCAGGTCAGATTTAATGTGAAAAGAAAAGATCAATTTAAAAATGATTATGCATTTATGTTATAATATATATGTAGTTAAAAATTAAGCCTGTCTGGACAAAATTAAAATGCTTAAGAATGCATCTAAAATAGTAATCTAATAATATTTGGAATACAGTATATATGAAAATACTTAAACTTTTGATACTTTAAGTACAATTTGATGCTGGTACTTTTGAACTTTTTGAGTCCTGACTCTAAAAGCCTTTACTATTGTAATGTGAGGATGAATTATTTGAAAATATTAACAATATTTAAGCTAAAAAGATAAACCAAATGTTCAATATGTGAACATGTTTTCATCAGGACGTGATAAATATCTATGTCAACACAAAACAGAAGTCTAATAAACTTAGTAGGGATGTTCAATTTCTCCAAATCAAGGATTCAGTAGGCTTAAGATATTAAGGTCATGAATCAGTTCAGTCTTCAATTTAAACTTTTTTTTTTTTTTTTGCCCTGAAGGTTAAGCCATTGTTAGACTGTCAAGTTGTGATTGTTAAAGATAAAGAGATCAGTGGTTCGGGTCCTGACATTTTCAACATAGTTTTCAAAAAGATAGGCTACATGGTATAATATTACCAATTATAACTACTATTTTTTTGAATGTGTAATATATTTAAAATGTAATAACTTAAAGCTTTACAATAACTTTCTCTCTTACTTTTGCCTTTAAAATCTAATCAGTCTTTGATACTGTGCTGATCGGCCTCTGATTCTGCCTTTGCACTGCTCAGAAACACCTTCCATGCACGTCAGTGATGACATGAGCCGTATTCTGCTTCGTCCTTGTCCAGCGTACCTGAGCGTGTTTCCAGCTTGTTGACCTCTGCCACTGCTTAGAAGGCGCTTTCCAGCTATTAGACTAATTTGTTCTGGGCTCCTGCAGTCCTGCAAGAGCAGCAGTGAAAAGGTTTCTGAGTACAGTGTACCCTCACAGTAGGGCTGTAATTAGCACAGATTGAAGCGCTGTGCCTTAGCTACCCCTGTACAGCGTGACAGATGCCTTGAATGATAAACACAGTGTGCCACCGTGTTAGGATGCATTTACAGTTACATTTTAAAATCGGAATAAGCGTGAAGAGTGTTGACATTCAGTTTTATGGAAAGGTAGTGCAGCTTGAGTAGGACCGCTTAACCTTTCTATTTAACCTTTTAATATGATATTTTTTATTCAGTCCAACTGAGGTGCAATTTAAAAAGGGGTCACCCCTTGACCTTCAGCTCCTGTAATAGTGTCAGCATCTCAATAAGAGGACTTGTAACACTGGCTGAAAGATAAATGGGTTTGAATGTGTGTGTGTGCAGCCTGTGTTTATGTGTGAGAGCATGCGCTTTCCAGTAAGGCGGGTCAATGTCACCGGATCACTGGGAATAGCCTTCTTATCTACCTGCCGTTTCTGTTCGGCTCGACACAAGGGACGGTTGTCAAATGAATCAAAGTTTAAGGGCCTCAGCCACAACAAATAACCCCATTACCTTTGTGGAAGGATTGAGAGATGACTCCCATGGACTCTTCCCTATTAATAATTAAAAACACTGATGCTGTTGTCACTTTTCATAAATCAAATTGAACAGTATGGTGATGGAGGGTCTGTGTTGGCTTCATGTTTGTGTGTGTGAGCCACACAGGAAATGCCTTACAGCACGACCTTAGCTGTTAGATGATGGATTGTTGTGTAACATCCATAACAGAATTATTTTGATGTGCTGCTGAAAACCGATGGTAGCAGGAATAATCCCGCCTGGTTTTCTTGAGTAAAGATCTCAAATTGACGTCACTGTGGAACTCCAGAGGGTGCAGGGGGGGCGACCACCACCCTTGGTGCCCCCAATGCAGCAAAAGTGCCCTCTTCGATTCCACTATGGTAGATAAGACATTATAGACTGCCCTCTAGGTTGTCCTTAAATGGAGCAAAAGTGATGATGATCACCTTTATTGGAGAAAAGGCGATGAACTGCTGTTACAGTGCCCTTCTAGTGAAGTAAATATGAAAAAGACTCCCATAAGGTGCCCTTAAATGGGGAAAACTTGATGAAGTGCCCTGTAGAGTTCCCTTCCAGTGGAGAAAATGTCAAGGGCTCTCTTGGGTGCCATTGAATGGAGAAAACGTGATTGTCTCATAGGGTTCCATTAAATGAAGAAAGGGTGATGAAGTGCTTCCAATGGAGAAAGCTTGATTCAGAACCATTGAGGTGGAGAAAACATGAAGCTCTCTTTATGATGCCCTTACAGTGGAAAGAAATGTGATAGATTGTTATTAACAGTGCTCTTCTAGTAGAGCAAACATGATAAAGTGTTCAGTAGGGTGCTTTTAAATGGAGAAACGTGACAGCATGTCCTCTAGGGTTGCTTTAAAATCAAGAAATGCATTGCAGTGCCATACAGTCTCCCTTATATGCTAGAGAGCATAATGTGCCCTGGTGCCCTTTTTCTCCCCTTAGACAGCCTTAGTTTGCCGCTGCATGATGCTGTACTCACTAAATATGCATCTGTAAAAAAATAAATAAAAATAAA
This sequence comes from Serranus cabrilla, assembly GCA_903364295.1. Lineage (NCBI taxonomy): Eukaryota > Metazoa > Chordata > Actinopteri > Perciformes > Serranidae > Serranus > Serranus cabrilla. Next base: position 115,456 of record CAFUXE010000188.1, on the reverse strand, counting down.
CATCAATGGCTCAAACATAATTTGTCTAATTGCTTTTTATGCTAATGTTGTGTAACGCCAGGAAGCGAGAGTTTTGTTTACCTGCAAAATGAAAACTAATTGAATAAAAAACAACAACATGGTATTTATAGAAACTCATTTGCTGGCCACTCCACAAGCATTTCAGTAAATGATTGGCTGTTGCTGCCCATGTGTGCTTGTTTGTGTGAGTCCCTAAAAGAGCCATACAAAACCTTCCTCAAGGCACTCAGTGTTATCACGAAGGACACAGAGGTGATGTACTGTCACACTGACACCTGTGTGTGTGTGTGTGTGACTTTGTGTGCCAAACCGCTACATTTTTGTCCACGCTTTCATGCGCGCCTGCATGAGCGCGCATGTGTGCAATCACGTACAGCCTCTGTGCAGGAGCCCACGGGACCTCGGTGATAAATTGTTGACAACCTGCAGTAATTACTGATCTGTGCTCTGATAGCTTCAGCCACCATGTCCGCGGAGGAGAGATAAAGCAGCAGATAGTTTTCAATCTACCAGTTCGTCATATATAATAAAGAGGTTGTCCCATTTGATCATTGCAGAAATCTGCTCAAACAAATTAATATTGGACGCAGTTTGTTCCAGAGAGCAGTTCTTGTTTGAGAAAAGAAATCGAACTCTTTCCTTGGCTGTGACTTTTAACTTTGCTTTCCAATTTCTCTCCTCCTATGAGTCACGTTCTTTTGACAGAGTTATAATGGCGCTGAGATGAAAATAGATGAAAATAATGAATTCACTGTGCACATTCTCGCACGAGGGTCTGCAGCTACAGTATGCCTGATGACATTTAGATAGTATTTGTGTTTCTCTGTGGGTGACCCGTGTCAAAGAGCAAATCTTCCCTTTTCATCTCGCTGAATCTCTAATTACAGTGCAGTGAATCATGTTATTTCCTGCTATTGATATCTTCTCACTGACTCAAGCTCATTCAATTGCAGGAGGAGTAGGAAATCAAGTACATTGTGTACAACCAGTGTTTAGAATGTGAAGCCTTTCTTGTAGCATCTGTTTGTATTATCAGACTGCATGTTTTCGCCCTTTTGAAAACAAAAAACATGGCTATTTTGGCAGTGCGTGTTAGCCACGATGCTAGCGAGTTAGCATAATGTTAAATCAACCCCTCACAGGGAACACTTTGGATCAGACACTTTGGAAAATGAGGCACTTATAATGTAGTTTAGACATGAATGGGTTGATTGTGACATTCACACCTTGTCTGTTATGTGCTTCTATAATGCTAATGGGAAGTGTGCTTAGCTTTGAACATTTGAACATGTCGTTTTCAATACCGTTCATGTATTTTCCTTGAGAAGTTTAGTTATGTGACAACTTCCCATAATACAACCTCTCTACTATTCAGGTATTGACCTGAAACAATCTCTCACCCAGGTCAAAATGTATTTAATGTAAGTCCAATATTCTCTTTCCTTTTAGCTCTGTTTTGGTCTCCACCAGCTCTTTTTGGAGATATCTGGCTCTTTAGCTGAGGGAGGCGCCACTATTTTCACTAGCTAGCTGCTATCTTAGTCATCCTGCTGTTTGGTGCTGGGCAGATCGCGTAAAGTGGGTTCATCCGAGCTCTAATGCCTAACTTCCTGCAGTGAAAATGTTGCAGATGAAAGTGATGAGAGGGAATCAAAATAGTGAACACACCAACACAAAGCTATTTTTTTCATGCCGCTTGATTACATGGAATGTCAGTGCAAGAAAGTGATAATATGTTAAAAACATTGCACCAGATGCAAATTTGGCGATACGAATACACAACATTTACAACATTTGCATATTCAATATAGACAAATGATGAAAAAAAACAAGATTCTCCAGCGTAGAGCAGTCCTGATCAACCCAAACTCTACTCAGAAAACAATCGTTTTAAAAGATGTTTGCTTTTTTCTTGTGGGCTGACCTGGCAAAACAGAAATTCAGACTTTTTATTAATCAGCTATTACACAACCTGCTGTTTTGGCATCTTTTTAATCTGTTTATTGCAAATATATCACAGCAAAATCTGTTTATTTTTCATTCGTACCTCTGTAGTAGCATCAGTCATTAGCTTTAATTATAAACCTTTTTACTGTACAGTGGACTTTAACTGTACTTTTCACACTTCACTTTGTCGTTTCGTTCCTTGCAGACACCACATTCAATAAAACATCGTCACACGTCATAATGCGTCATCACACAGCGACATGTTTGATGATAAACAGTGCAGAAACATAAAGACAGAGAACAGAGCGATCATATAAGATAAAGATGATTTTTTTTTTTTTTTATCAAACTCTGTATCTGCCTTTCCCCGAATCAAGTGTCTTTTAATTAACAATCCACGCCTTTATCAAGACAATTTCAACATTAAGAGCACGTTTATCAGTTTAGTTACACTTTTATCAACTCTCTTTTTATCATTTAATTTCTTGACTGGCTCTTCTCACGGCGGCCAACTATTTTTGGCCAACGAGACGTGTTGATTGTCATCGTGTTGGCTGAGCTTCTTGCTCGCTGAGCTCTGGAGGAACGGAGTGGGCCTCTGGTGACTTGTTGATCACGTCGCTCACAGTGGGAACATATGGCAACATCTTAGACGACATGTTGCGTCAACATAATCAGATTTGCAAAGGTCGCTGTGTTTCTGCATTTGTTTTGCAAATCACACAGATATCATAGCGATGCATTAACTGACAGGGATATTAGACAGTTATTTTCAAGATGAGAGTTAATACAACCCATCTATGAGAAGATGTACAATATATTTGTTGTTTATGTGTCTTATCTGCTCATGTTACTATTGACACCCATTGATTTAATTGATAAAATGTACAATGAAGACAACAACTCCCATGATCCCAAGCTGCTTCAAGATGTCATCAAAGTCTGACTTCTGTCCCTTAACAGCTGAAATAATGTGTTAACAGCATAAACAGTAAAAAATTTAAACCATTTATTTATTATTATTCAAAAGTATGAACACTTGAAGCTGTTTCATTCAGAGGTGAGGGGTAAAATAAACTCACTGCCCACGAGCCCTGAAGATCCCAAGTAAAAATGAAGCAAAACATGATTGGTTTTACCGAGCCAAACAACACCCACAGTTTTGCCCGAGTGTGCCAACTACATTAAGGTTACAATTTGTAACTTAACCTCTGTCACCCTGCAGAACTCCTTTCCGAAGGCAATGAAAGGTTAATGTTGTCTCTGGCCTCCACTTGACACTGAACATTTCCCTGCACTCCATCCACTTCCTGCCCGGTTACTTCACTGCCAAACTGTTTGCACAGCCCGTGCTGCTGATGCAGGAGAGATGTGGACTCTAACAGACCTCTCAAAACGTCCTCTCAGGTGAATATCACCTCTGCGAGTGCCAAGTCGATAAATAAGTCCTGGTGGAGAAAGGCGCCTGTGATGTTGTGGGGAAAACAAACTTCTGAAGAAAGTGAGAATGTCTTTGCTGTTTGAGGTGTGTGTTTTAATGTGACAACATGAGTTTGGACAGAGCTGTTCCTTTCCCTTACAGATGCAACCGGCTCTGCACAAACACTTTAGTGCTGTTTGAATGTGATGACTCTGAAGGTTTTTCTGTGCCTCAGTCAACATCTGCAGCATAAGCCAAACAAACATCTTTATCCTCTGTCCTTCTGTTATTGTTTGGCTGTGCCACTCTGGGCTCTGCAACGCCATGATGGATGTTTTTCACTCTTTTATGACATTTCATAAGCTGCACGGTTGATAGCTCAATTGGAAAAAACAATCAGATTAATCGAAAACGAAAATAATAGTCAGTTGCAGCCTTGCACCACCTCTTTCCCTTCTGATCGGCATAATAAACTGAAAAGTTAAAATGCATGAACAGCTTGATATGATGCTTTGTTTGGTTAATTCCTGATTTTTTTTTTTGCTGCACAGTTTGAACAAATTAACACACGCCCACAGGTTCGATTTTTTTTAAACCAATATGTTTTTTTCAGTTGCTTCAGTAATTTTGTAAATTTCCCTCACATGCTGTAATTAGTTGTATTTGCTTGATTACATTGCTTTATAGATTTTTTTTTTTTTTTTTTGCCTGGTGTTTACAGAACATTTAAAGTTGAAAGAATTGAGAAGTCTGATAAACTCGGAATAAGCTGAACCCTAATCAGGGTCAGAGCAGTTTTACTTAAATAAGGAATCCACCACAAGATATTACATATATATTCATACTATGCATGCATGAGTGTGCACCTTCTCCTTGTGTGCAGCTATGACGTGGCAGTGGTGGAATGTAACTAAGTACATTTACTCAAGTACTCTACTTAAGTACAAATTTGAAGTTCTGCAGTTTAGAGCCCTGATTCTCAATAACTATGCTAAAGATTGTTGATTATCCGCCCATAACTTCCTGTTGTGTTGCACTGTATTGGTACACTTACCTTCTCAGTGCTGGTCACTGCCGGCTCCATACTCAGGTATCAGACATAGCAAAGGATTTTTAATGCATACAGTGTATCCTCTATCTTTCTGACGCTACTAGCTGTGAACTGAGCCGTGATACAGCCCCTAATTAGACGCGATGGTTTAATCAGCCTAACAAGCCAGAGTCAGTCAGTCACTCTGACAGGCTCCTAATGAACCAACAAGTGTTTGTAGTGAAAAGAAACCTCATGCTGTGTGCGAACTGCCTCTCTAAGGGACTTCTTCTTTTCCTCACTCACAGCATGTTCCCGAAAGCCGATAGATAATTGAGACCGTTCCGATAAAAAATCCGGAGGAAGACGTTTGATTCTTGATCAGCGAGTGTCCTGGGATTATACAGAGCGGTGGGAGAATGCAGACACCTACATGATTCAGTATAATAACTGCAGATGTCACAGAGAATGTCCTTCGCTTTAAGGAGGGCTATTTGAATAAATCCCATTATCAATATGCTGAGGCAGTTTTTACATCACAGAGAAAAAGTCAGCGTGAGGGGGGAAAAAAAGAGTGAATGACAAAGAGGATAGACAAGGAGAGCGAGCGAGATGTAAAATGGTGTCCAACAGAGATGAGAAACAAAGAAGGAGGGGCGGCGGGGTGAGGAGATATGATAATAGATTCACCACAGAGCCAAACCAATTTTCATTCTTAACCTCATCCAGACCAGCTGATGATTAAGAACACAGCCGGGGTCACCTTGCTGCAGCCTCGCCTTTCTCCGTCCCAAATTAGACACTTATAGATTCATGACATGCATACAGTAGATAGAGTCGCTCTGAATTATAGGCCAATATATAATTCAGGACGCTCAGAGTTAATAAGTGAGACACGCCAAGATAGCATATGTATGAGGGGATGTAAAGGAAGCAGAGTGCTCGAGCTTGATCTGTTTCTGTGCTGTATTCCGGGGGTCAGAGGTCACACACACAGAGTTGTAATCAGGAGGCTTAAGTTGTGTTCAAGAGGCGTTGAAGTTCACCTGCGTGTGGCCGCAGGGCTCAGGGTTAATTTTGCACTTGTCATGCAGAACTTAAAGAGGCATTCAAGTCGGGAAGATTTGCACTTCTGAAAAGTTGATGGGGCTCGCCAGAGAAAGAGTTTTACAACATTCTGGGAAAAACAACACATTCAGACTGAAAAAAGTGGACTGAGCAACCATGGTGTTGTTTGCATTTTGGTTGTTTTCATCTTGGTTTGTTGTACAAATTTTGTCAGTTATAGACTTTGAAGTGACTATATTCGGACTGGTGGGTGGATCTGAATGGGAAGCCAAGGACACGTCCAAAGTCCAAGGGAAAAAATGTTGGAATGGAGCCACAAACCTTATTTTTAGCCTTACCAGGAAGATAAAACTATATTACAAATAGGTAATGTTGAGCATTTATTTATATGATTTTGTCAGAATGTAGAGTGCAAACAAGGTCAAATGAGAGGCTGGACACGGAAGAAATAAATCAAGTGTTAAGTCGGATAATTTTCTCATAGACATCTATACAACAGACTTCTTTTCGCAACAAGTGGAGTCGCCCCCTTCTGGCCATTAGAAAGACTGCAGATTTAAGATACTTCTGCATCGGCTTCACTTTGCAGACCTGGATGTTGATGCTTGTTTACGCCTAATTCTGACTCGGCCTTCTGAATGTGAAGCAATATAATGAGAAAAAAGAGAATAAGGGTTCTTTGGGCGAGGACGTCCTGCTAAATGCATGAGTTTCTGCCACGTGATATTGCTTTAATGAGCATTTAAACAGGTGTACCTCATAAAGTGTGTTTGTCTTTGTCTGTGATTGGGTCTAATCCTGCATGAGTCGTGACATAAAGTTTGAGTTTTCTTTGTTTTCTTTGTCTTTTCAGTCATTCTGTCTATTCCCACCATGTAAACTCCCCAGTTCCTCCTGTAATTATTCCAAACAAACCCCTCTCCCCGCCTTGAAAACTTCATGTGCGCCACAAGATTTTAAACTCCTCGAGCAGCTGTGTTTCCTGCATCACTCCAGGACCTTGTTAAAACAGTGTAGAGGCAGGATTTCAGTTTTTTAGGACACCAACATTCAAAGCTAATCTGGTATTCAGTGAAATCTCACGCTGCACTGATCTGAGGAAGGTCTGTGTTGCAACCAACAGATCCATCCCTTCTTTCATCCGTCCCTCCCCTGACATCCCTTTTTCTTCCGTGAGCTCATTTATCCCATTGGAGTGCAGCCTAGTGTAATTGACTCCAAAGTAGAGCTGAAATTGTTTGCAGTAGCACCATAATTCCCAGTATTATAGCAGGAAAATGGCACGGAAAGTCTTTTTGTTTTTTTCCCCCCTTTTTGAATCATTGTGTTCATTTACAGTGCAGTCGACTTCATGCTCTAATGTGAGCTCTGTCTCACTCTGAGGAAGATTTTGCACAGTTCTTCTAAACTGATTCACTATATAACAATGTCCTCTGTAGCTTTCTGTCCTGTAAGAATCTCATATAACATGAGTCTGTTCTTCAGCCGCCCTGATAGTAATTATAACTATCACTGTAAAACCATCGGGGAACGATGGCCTTATCTTTGATATCATAATTAGTTTACAACATTCAAATAATTCCCCAAATGGTGAAAAACATGTATAGTAAAAGATTGCAGAGGAAAAAATAATTACCAGTATAATCAGTGGGGCCTACTAGCAGCTAATTGCTGCCTGTTCTTGCTGACCTTGTTATCACAAACTCACATGGAGGTAAAGTCTCTGCTGAGATATTTCCATGTGACTTAATGTGTTTCCCATTATGCCGCTGTGAAAAGAGATCGCGATCCAATGAGTTTGGATAACAGAAAAACACTATCAGTTAACAGAAAGTGAAAATTGAATGTGAGGATCTTGGAGTGAAAGAGACAGAAGTACCAGTTATCTCTTTTATGTTCCTGATTACAACTTTGATGTTCCATGTATCCCCGAGCCCCCCTGCACACACACCACCTCTAGATCTTATTTTGCTCCACCTGAAGGGCACACATGACATGATTTCCATTTGAAAACACCACATTACATCCTTCCTCCAGCATCCAATTTCCTTGCTGGTGGCTGTGCACGCTAACAGGTTAATAGGTTCAGTGGTAACCCTGTGGTAAATTGGTTGCTCTGCAGTGGTTAAGGGAGTAATCAAAGTGGCTGATTGCGGCCCACTCACCTGTCCTGATCCCGGGGGTCGCACCATCAAAGTGGCCGGTCACACTGCTTCTGCTGCTGCCGGCCAAGCTAGCAGATGGCTAATTGAACGGACCGAGGCTTTCAAGAGGGAGATGGAGGAGATGGAGGGGGAAAAAAGCTGAGTGAGGGAGGGACAAGGACAGAGGAAGGGAGGAGGATGTACGGTCAGCAGCAGATACTGAGAAACTCGAGATATGGCACCAAACATGCTGTGAATCTGTGACGTTAGTGCCTTTTCATATCAAGTTTTTCCAAAAAAATGGGATGATAGTTTTGGACCTCAACCTAAATTTAGCACAAGACTCTTTGTGAAATAGGGCGCCACAGGAATGAGTTCTTAAACCAGGAAGTAAGTTAGCATGTTAGCATCCTGGGGTCTCTCCTCTCAAACTCAATGAGGATTTTCAATGTTGGTGGTTAGATGCCTGGAATAAGGTCTGTGGTCAACACAAGTTAAAGAGATAGTTTGTTGTACGACAAACAATCTGTTAGTGTTGAAGTTTTTGCATGTTTGCACTCAGGATAGCGTGAATGCATTGAAATGTGTGGACAGAAAGGACAGAGAGGAGAAAAAAAATAGTTATTTACATCACAGTCATGTATTTCTGCTTTGTGTTGTAAGTATTGCGTCTTTGAAAGATAAAGAGATAGAAGGAAGGTAAGACAGAAAGAGGAATGGAAGGATGATGGGAAGGAAATGCAGTAAAATGAGGAACAATGATGAGAAAGTAAAAGTTGAGATAGTTACAAGGACGGAAGGTTTTGAATAGAGAGGAGAGAGAAATAAATATATAAACATAAAATATTATGTACAGAGGAAGAGAGGCGGGCTGTAGGGTCATTCAGTCAACATGACCTGTATCAACCTTTTGCAACACACCAGCAAAACCCTGTTTGAATAACCACTGCTTTGCTTTCGCCCAACATGACCCCCGGACCGTGGGTCTGAATATTTATAGAGACGGCATGCAGAGTAAGAAGCTCTGCTGCACATTATCCCAGTGAGAAATTCATCTGCTATTCCCTCTTGCTGCAATAAATGCTTTACAAAGCATTTTTTTTTTACCTAATAAAAAAAATAATAATAATGCACCACATGCAATTTTTTCCCCGGCGAGAGATCCATTTCGGCGCTAGCTGTGGCCAGTTTCCCTTCGCTCTGATTATCACAGTGGCACTGAGCTTCTCACCTTGAATGTCCAGTCACATCTGCAGTAAAGTAGCTGATAACTTTGGTTTGAAGGACAAAAAGTTTGAAAGAAGTTATTCGGCACATTTACTGAGATGCTCTGCTGGATGCTTAATTTATTTCTCTTTGTTCCACTTCATTTTCACCATTTATTCCCGTTGGCAGGTTGTGTGTCAATCATTTTCTTAAAATATAACCACTGTCAATAACAGCTGTCACTTTTATCAGAATTGTTTTTTCTGATCTTTGAAAGATTTGTGTGTGATTCAGTCACAGACGTCGTGCAGACAGGAAGTCACTCACAGGGCCGCTATCCTGCAGGGGTGTAACGATACATCGATATAAATCGATATGTATTGTTTCACCGGTGAACAATCCAACTGCATCGATGCATATCCCCGTCTTTAATAGACGCTTTTATTTTGACAATCTCCCTGTTTTTCTCTGACAAGTTAACTCAGCACAGCTTTGTTTGTAGAATCTTGTGAATGGTCTATGTTCATAACTGAAAGATCATTACAGGATTTGATATAAATGTAACATGTCGTGTTAAAGGGGCAGATGTTATCGTCTCATATAGAGCGCAGGTTCCTAAATCTAACCGATTCGGAGTCGTACTGTGTCAGACTTTGTGATATCAGCACAGTATCGTTGTCCAATGATCTAATATCGTATCGTGATGAAATCTGCAATTTTCACCCCTAGTATTCCGTAAATGTGATACTGATGCAGTCTGACAGGCAGTTAGACACATTCAGGTGTTCGGACAGGTCAGTTCAGCAGACAGACAGGCAGTCAGACCCGTTAGCAGGCTGCTGTGTAGGGAATACAATTAACAGTCAGTCAGCGCTGTTACAGCCCTACAAACACAGACAGCATGGCAGATTAGCCACTCTCCACTGACCAAGAGCTCTGGATGAGCCGGCCGAGCCACACAGAATGAATGGATCATTTAACAATAGGTCTCTCTTCCT
>CAFUXE010000188.1:92700-103067 GCA_903364295.1 Serranus cabrilla | reverse complement strand
GAGATACTGGACATTTATAGATTATGGTCATCTGTTAAATGTGGCACTGTTAGCAGGAAACGGTGTATATGCTGTGGACTGGACTCTAATGTTTCATTGCTTCGTGGGGTTTCTAGGGCACGAAAATAGCAGGCAGTAAATAAAGTGCAATGCAAAGTAAGTGGGGACTGATTTCGATAACTCAGATTTAAATTTGGCTGTGTTGCCATAGCAATGGGCAAATACCACGTCACCTCTTGATGCCTAGAGTGTGATTATGAAAACTGGAGATCACTTATTCTGTCTAAGCTGCTGCAAAGAGACAATAAGAGTATGGCACATTTACCATAGATTGCCTTATTTTCATGAGCTTTGAAACTTTTGCTGTCAAATTAGTGTCATGAATGTAGTTACCAATATGCATGATATTATCATGGGAAATCTTTTTTTTTTTTTTTTTTTTTTACATTTTTATGACTTGAGGCCCGTTCTGATGCGTCAACTCCAAATACCGTCATGGCAACCGATCTAATTGGGAGAAATACATATGTACATAAAGGGGAGGGGTAGAAAAATGACAGAGAAATTTTTTTTTTATTCCTGTCTACTCTTTTCACAGTTATCATTTATAGAATTGGCCGACTGAGTAATACATTGTGTAATGTACAATAATGTATAACAATGTTAAATATTATTTGATAAAGTTTTATGTTTGAGGAAGTAGGTCTCTGGTTGAAAAATCAGGGCACAATAAACATAAAAAAGGGTCTATTTTTATTTCAACTTAAAATACTACTTTATCAGTCACCGTATCTTTTATCAAATTATTTTTTGCCTCTAAAATCATTATCGGCATCATTCTCAAAAACCCATATCAGTCGAGCTCTACTCAAAATACTTATAGTCCCCTAGACTCTTTTTGTTTTGATCGCATCCGTTCTGGGCAAAGCAGTCCAAGTTGTGGGAATATTTGCTTTTCTTTAGTTTGTATTTGAACTCTAATATAAGTTTTGCCTTCCACCATCTCTATTATGTCGTCACCTTCCTCTATTACCAATTCCCGCAGCATATGTATTTATCACTTCCTGCCCTCCATCTGGCATTGGTGTCATATTACACACACATATGATATGATTGCAAACAAGCAAGAGGAAAAAAAACCTTTCAGTGCCTCAATAAAGTAACAGCCTGTCACACGTTTTTTCTACATCCTATCAACATGATATGCAGAAGCTTACATTGTTGAACAGATCCGTCATCCAGAGCAGTCCGATACAAGCAGCAGTGTGGAACTGAGCTGTGAATGAAGCTGCAGATACATGTATGTTTGCTAACACGCCATCTGTTGTGTACTGTGTATCTCTCCTGTTTACGTCTCTGTCAGAGCTGAATATATGCTTACAGTCATGTGTTCTGATCCCACAGATATCGACGTATTTAGATTAAAACCGCCTCTTCCCGGTCGCGTTTATCACACTAGACTGCTGGCTGTCACTGCTGCGTTAGTGTGCAGCAGGCAGAAAGATGAATGTCACTGTACAGTTTATTAGAATTTAGCCTCCACATGTTTTACTGAGTTTGTGGCCTACATATGTGTGTGTGTGTGTGTGTGTGTGTGTGTGTTTGTGTCCTCCCCCTCATCCCGTGCATGGAAATCAGGTATGAGTTGTAACGTGCGAAGCAGGGAGCCACAGTCATCTGTCTTTGTTCAACGCTGATGTCCTGTTATATATCAGAGGCAGAGATGAATGCAGTTAATAGACTGTGACACAGCCATTAACTACAGCTGTAATAGAAGTGTAATGGAATCAAACAGCCATTTCTCCCCTCAGCATAGGCAGGCGCAGGTAAATGTTTAAAGACCAGTCGCCGCTGAGGCACCTGTCTCTTCCTTTCTCACTCTCATCGTTATGTTTCACGCATATACCCTTTTTTTTTTGTTTTCCTCTCACCTGTCCCGTGCATCAACCCCACCCTGCTCGGCCGCCAGCTCTCCCATGGCGTTGCAGTCGTCCTTGAACTTCCATCAGCAGTCCTCGCCGACATCAAAGCCAGCAGATAAAAGTGTCCAGTTGTCCATTTTCCTGCTGATACTCGCCGCTGCCAGACAGATCCTGTGATGTCTGCTTTTATCCCCTGTGTCTTGGGGATAAAATGTGACATTGCTCCCCACACACCCCCTCTCTGTAACCCCATTTGTAACTCTGTGTATATTCCTGTATGAAATTACCGTATTGATCGGCAAAATTGTCGTTTATGGTCGGGGTCTTGAGTTTCAGGAGATAATGGAAGGCGTGTTATGCACCGGCGTGGACAGAAAATCGTTGGGAAATGGAGAGCAGTCATATCTGCACAATGATAATATCCATGTATGAACAATGCGGGGAGGATTTATTGAAAGCTTATACGGCTGTTTTTTCCCCCCAAAATCTGACTTTCATGTAATTTTCACTTGATGTTGATCTGAACAACCAATTTGACATTTTTATCTAAAGCCAGCACACACAGTGATGTATACACTCTAATGTAGAGATTTCACTGCTGCTGCAGAAACAGGGTGATGCAACCCATGAAAATATGTTTTTTTTTGTAAGAAACTGACTGTAAACACAAAATAAATTCCCAACAGCACTATTCATATTCTTCATCTTACCTGTGTCACTGTTTATTTTTTCTTTCCAGGCCCCAAACCAGAGAAACATGCTTTGCATCAGGGGAGAGGTGATGGGATCATGGATGCTGTTGCTCGTCCCATCGGGAGGCTCCTCGTCTTCCTTCTCCTGTCAGAATGTTAGCGACCCACCACCAACCACCGCGGCACAGCCAGCACACACGGAGGAAATATATACGGTATATAAAATATCTTTATACTTTCACAGCTGCAACACATGTGCATTGCTTCATATAGTAGCTTTAGGAAAATAAGTTGCACCTCATTGCCTTTCTTCAGTTTTTTTTGTTGTTGGCATGTGTCATTAGTCCTGCACCAGAAAAGGAAAATTATCCACATTTTCAGACTTTTTCCAAGTGAACAGACACACAGCACCCCACCAGGAAATTAGATGTGTGACAGGTTGCTTAATTTCCTGTGTCTAATCCTCAACTGTCCCATTCTTGGCAAAAGAAAGTCAGACTTGGTTTGTGTTTGTAGGAAAAATGGAGTGAGACCGAGGTGGCTAAAATGCATACAAATTAGCTGTGATGTATAGTATCCGGTCCATTATTTGCATTCGAGGAAAGAGAGGAAAACTCTGATTCCAGACATTTTCGACCTGTTCCCTATTTTCCCACCTTTCTCCATCACACAAATCGATTCAGACCAAATCATTGTCATTTACCTGCCTATAGCCTGGCATGCCTGTGTGCACATCTCTCCAATAAGGCACAAAATCAATCAGAAAGCCCGTCTCCTAAACATATCGGTATTAGCTCTGTAATGAGATATGTCTGTGACCGCTGACCACTGCCTCAGCTCCTGTCAGCTCGCAGATAAACGGAGAAATATTTTTAAAACGAAACACTGTTGATATGCCATGTAGGCTGTCAGCCTCGGAGACGTGCTTGATTTAAAAATAACCTCAGCTTGATTCTGTATGTATTTCATTACAATGTGAGAAAGAACTGTGCTGAAAAGATAACATTGGTGTGACTTTTTCTGCGCCTTTGGCCTTGAAGGACAGTATTGGATGTCAGTGGCTTGTGAAGCAGTTGATGAGATTTTTGTCAGAACCAGCTTGCATGATGGGAAAATATTATCGGAAATGTTCCAGAGTTACACTTTAAAAGCAGCACTTCAAAACAAAAGACAAAACGCTCCACAAACACAAAACTTTTGGAATAGATTTTGATCTTTGCATGCTAATCAGGACATATTTCAGAAATGATTAACGGAGAATAAGCTCCATCCTGTCCAGCTGAGAACAATCATGCAGTGATATATGAATTTGTGTTCGCTTGGTGTTTACCAGAGCTGTGTAGCTGCTTCCTGATTAATCAGACTCACCTGTTTTCAGCCCCGTCTGGGACTGGACAAACTGAGCAGTGCATCATTACGTGGTCTGATTAGACCTGGATGGCTGCGGACGGCCACCACGGGGCTTTGCACCTGCTTCCTCTGCCAGGTTAAATTGCATTATAACTTTCTAATTCATTTAACTAAATCAGGCTTCACTGTTCGTACATATACCTACAAAAAGTAATTCACTATAACTTGTTTACAACACACTTATTAGAACTGGAGAGTGCAGCTTTTAAAACCTCTAGTGGTCTTAGTATCTAGGACGGGAGCAAAGGAGGAAGTCAGGTAACATAGTATAGTATAAAGAGTGACAAAGTCCACTTAGGGAAGTGGTTTGGTGAATTAATGAGTTAAAGAACACAGGATTTTGATCCAGAAGGGTTATGTTTACCAGTGAAACCAAAAGCTAACATTGTTGTTTTAGGTTAGGTGCGCAAGTTAACTTCCATACGCAACAACGTAACTATGTCATTACGTACTACGTCATATTCTAAGTCAGTACTGACTGTATATAAAGATGAACAACCTGACATCATCAAATCAGAACGATTTTCTCAAACATGGTTTCTTTGATTTTAGGTAGTTCTTATCAGGCCGATGTTTTCTGATAAGTTCGGTGTAAATTAGTTATTTGATTCTATGAGACGGGTGTGATGATGTGATTGAAAGCTCGCATTGTGCTCTCATTGGGGTCAGGTGGGTGTTTGGGTGGGTGTTCACATGAATTAACGTGTAACAGTTCCGAGACGAGAAATGCTAAAACCAAATTGTGTCTAAAAAAAAAGAGAATACAAACCGCTTTGGGCCGTTTTTCACAAGATATCGTACAAACTATTGTATGAGGATACAATGGCAAGCTGGCTGATTTATCCATCTTTCATTCACTCTTTTCTTCCTTCAAATAACTTTAATTTCACCTCATTCTTCAAATTCATCTTTTTCTTGAGATGAACGCAAAATAATCCATGTTTACATACAAACAAGACCAAACCACGAACTGAGGACAGTTGTTACCATCTGAGCAGGCAGAGCAGCTCCACTGCTAACTGAGAAGTAAATCAGGCTCAACTTGTCCTTCCACCTACTGCCCCCCCCATCAGGTGTTACGAGTCATTGCTCTCTGGAGCACAATCCACCATTCTGGCTGCTTATGTGGGTGCCTGCTCGGGATTTAGTGGACTTGTAAATGATGTCACCCGTAGTACACGCACACACACACTCAAGGCCCCTGGTGTCAGAAAGTCCTGTTAGTCAGACAGATGGAGAATTACAGCGCTGAAAATTGGGGTTTGCTCACATTCTGCAAACAGTCACTGGCTCGAAAACACACTTTGCCTCGGTCTCATGCACACAGGTGGAGTCAGATTAAGATGTTTTTCTTTCAGATGCATGGAGTTAAATTACAAGGGCACAAAATGCCCTTGAGTAAGATACTGTAAAAATGTTAATATCTCGCACTTCAACTATTTTCATATTTTATTCATTAGTCTGTTAATATTTACATCAGGTAAGTCATTTGAGCTCATATATAAGCCAGGGCTTCTTTCTACTGGGTACCTTTTTTGATCAGAAAACAACTGAGTATGCAGTCTGAAGTGGTAGGACATTTTGGCACCAGTACAGCAGAAGAAAGTGCCAACTCTACACAAACTACTCTGCTAGCAAAAAATAACCAACCGATAAAGCTTAAGGAGGACGGCAGAGAAAAACAATAGCTTCCTTTTCTATAAGGCCTCCTAGGAGAGGAACTTTTACCTGCCTGTAACCAATGCATGCATGTATTAAGCCATAGAAAATGCCTCTAAAAACCTGTTGGCTTTGCTGCAGACACACATGCAGAGAGCAGTTCACCTTGCCGTGTACTCTGTGAATGAGATGTAAATGTGCTGCTCACCTCGCCACCGCAAAGATCCCCGCTGCGATCAAAGCGTTTTTTATAGGGAGACATGACGGCTCTGCTCAATGTGAAAACCTGCTCAGAAGAATATCACTGCAGGTGGAGACACAAGCATTTTAATTAGTCAGTTAGTTTCAGCGTGTGCACTCGCAGACACACACATGCATGCGTTTTTTGTGGTCATGTTTCGTGTGTGTCTCTGCAGTGCATGTGGGTTCGGATCTGTGGATGTGTGTGTGCATATGTTAGCAGACTAAAGTGTGACTCCAGGCTGTCAATGGTATCTCAAAGAGGCAGGTGGATCTCTTAGAAGCATCTTTTTTTTATTAAATTTTTTATTTTTTTTGCAGTAGCAGCCACAGTGCTCAGAGGCTCAGCCACCTGCTGTTTACATTACAACCCTGCAGACCATAAAGCATGTCATGCAGGTCTTTGTGTCAGCATATTTAACAATGTTTCAGACTCCTCAAAACGCAGTATTTTGCCCCCGTTGACACATTCGCTAGTTCACCTTTGCAAATTCATTTGAGCGTGAACGATTGCGCGAAATATATCTGTGCTAGGATGGATATTAGCAACTTCATAAATGGTTTACGACACCGACACAACAACAGCATATGAGGCCCATGACTCAGAGGGAGCCCAGAGAGAGAGAGAGAGAGAGAGAATGAGACCCCTGCCACAAAACTCTGCAGCGTCTAGAAGATAGTCAAACAATTTTCAAGACCAGCAACTTTCAAGTCTATAAAAATTGATCTGTTTGTCATGAGAGGAGACCCATTTGGGATTTCTCAAGCGTGAAATCTTCGTGAAATGGGTGTATCAATCAGAAAAACAGAGAGACAGAGATTGAAAGATGAGAGAGGGAAAGAGAGAGATGAGAAAGGAGTGAGCGGAAGAGTGAGAGAGAGAGAGAGAAAAGACAATATCGCTTTAATTTAGTCATTGTTTCAGCCTTCCTAAATCCTTTCAAGAAGAGAGGCAGTCTTCCAGCCGTCTCTCTGAGCTAAGAGGGGCAGAATATCACTGTGCTGTCAGATATGAAAAGCCATCGGCTCGTGTTACATGTACAAGTGTATGATATCTTGTATCTTCTGGTGTTCCTAATAACGAACGGCACAGATAAATGCTGTGTATTTTTTCTGTTCTGCAGTTCAACAAGCATCTTCTCCTACTTGCAAAGCTGCCAGAAAACATTATCTTATTATTATTCACCAACAAAGTCATTGTTAGCTCAGTCACAGGCTGAATGTACATAAAAGTACAAGTATAGTGACGTTCAAGACTCATGATGAGAAAGCCAGTGAATTGTCCGCTATTGGAAGTGACAACAGATTTACACCTTAAAATCACTTCTTTCTGAAGGTTCTGTATGTTTCTTCAATTTCACGCACAAGAAAACAAAAGCAGGATTCTCATTTCGATGCAACAACCGTGAAATTTGTCAGCTTAAATTATGTTTAAACTGTTGCAAGCAAATGTTGCCAGCTGCAGCTAGCTAGAGTAAGCTAATGCTAACGTCAAAACTCCCTGAGTTGTTTGAAAACTCTGATTTCAGCTGACTTTGTGATGTGAATACTATAATATATACTAAAATGCTGAGGCTAAAGCTACATGTCTCAGTCAAAAAATATTGTCATTTAATTAACTGGGAAATATAATACATCCTCATTCTGTACTTTTCATCTTTTTGAAAAAACAATGACTGACATCACAGACGTCGATGACGGCTTTAATAATGAGCAATGTTAGAACAAATGTTTCAAATGTGGGTACATCTTACCACCTTATTAGTACCTTAAAACAGTATGAGAGATTTTTTTTGTATATTTGATATACAAATTATTTGGCTTGGGCGTTGTGTTGGCCGGGGACTGCTGTTAGCACCGAATCAGCTCGACTCAGATGAGCTAGCTTGCTAGTTAACCTGCAAAATTCACTAACCAGCTTACTAGCAAACAATTAGTTTAATTACGCTTGCTTTTGTGAATTACCTGACACGTTTGTAGAACAATACAATAGCGATCTTCAAACCAAGTTCGTAAATACCTCCGGCTCGGTCACCCAGAAGAATTCCAAACCATCAAGGTAGCTTTCCAGATACATGCCTACATCTTATAATAGTAGCGTAAACCTGGTACAATGTGGTGAAATATGACTTTATGGAAGCGCTGGTCAGCGTCAAGGAAACCCCAAAACTCAAGGGGTTCATGATGCTGCCTATCAGGTATTCCCAGTGCCCGGAGAACTTAGGTTGTGTCTGGAAAAATGTGTTCCACTGTTAATTTACATAAAAGTGTGTTAAACGAGTACACATATTGGGTATGTAGTGCTTAGTGTGAGATTTCAGAAGGAGCAAGGGGTAATCCATTTCTTAAGCTTTAGCTCTTGTGTTTTTGATTTTTGAACGTTGATATAAAAGACTCTTTTAATGCAGAATATTGCTCTTATTAGAACCACATGTCGAGTGTATCAGCATGTAGAGAAATCCAGAGCTCAATACCTGCTGTGTCATGTCACAGATGTTAAACTATGATTGGACAATCGCTGGTCGGTGCTGGGGTTAAGTAGAAGGTCAACTGGGAGGAATAGAATAATTTTGGCTTTTGAGTGTATCGCCATAAAACTTCAAAAAGGCCTTTATTACAAAGGCAGCTGCTGATATCTTTAAAACTTAAACTCTTCTTTTAATCTGTACTAAAAATATAGTGTTTGTCTCCTTTTTTGTCGTGTGTTATGCAGTAATTAGCACCTGTCATGTCAAGTCAATTTTATTTATTTGGCACAGAATCACAGGTTGGTCTCAGAGGAATTTACAATAAGTACAGCATATGACACATTTAACTTTGATGCTGAAATCAAGCAGTGAAAATGTAACATAAACTAAATTAAACAGACAATACAATTTGGCAAACATTAGACGAAGCAACTGGAAAATGAACCCCTTATCTGTGTCTGTTTGAGAAGCGGGCAGGGTCATGATGCACTTTGTTAATGTGTTCACACTAACAGTTGATGTTAGTGTGTCTGTGCTGCCACACCTTCACTCTGACTGTCACACTCTCAAGGATGTTCAGACCTTATAAACCTTCATACTAAATGGGTAAAACAACAATGAACAACTGGAAATCTAGACCTTGAAGGGTATTATGATCATGTTTATAACCTTATTATAAGACACTATTTACCACCATACACCACTTTTACACATGCTATTTCCATTATTATTGACAGCATTGCTTATTTCCCTGTAGCAGAAGTGATTGATCTATGCAGTCATAATTATATAATTTGTTCACATTGGATCAAAGCACTACATGACAAGAGGATGTCTCCCATTGGGTGAATCAAAGATCTCAGTGTGAACAGTTTTCACACAAACTAATTTCTATCCAACAAACAGTTGATTTTTACTTGACTTTAATCCAAAATACATAAACTGTTTTGAATATAATTGTGGGAAACATTTCTAAGCTTTAGACCTCTGCGTGGGTGTTTCCCATGACAATGGTTAAAAGATATCTGGGGCTGGTGTTGCTAGGAGACACATTGTCAACTTTGTGGTGCGCAGCTGACTAAATAACTTACTGTTGCCTATGAATGTTGTTACAAGGCATCCTTCTCCTTTTTCAACAAGCTCACGGTGCCGTTAGCGCTCAGACAGCACTACCACAGATGAACTACCACTTAAAACCTTGAGTTTGGCATTTTGATTGTTGTCATGTTGTTGTTGTTTTTTTTTTCATGTTCTGCAGCACCTGCTGAGGCCTCTGCAACCGGTGCACGCCCTGTGCTTATGGTGCTTACAGTGCTAGCTTACATTAGCCTCATACTCTCTTTATCAAGTGTTCAGATATGGTGATGATAAATAACGACACAGTAAAAGGAACAACTGACGTCTAAAGTCACAAAGGAAAGTTCATAGTCAAAGACTAATGTAGGAAGTCCTCAAATAGGAACCTGAGCGACTATTGAACTAAAATAAAAAAGAGTTTTTGGCGATATTATTCAAATAACCTATCAGTAGCCAGTCGGTAGCAACAATTTGGAGAACTCTATAGCACTAGAGTTGGCACTATGTAGAGGAAAAAAAACAGTTTTGTTAATTACAGTTTTATAGACCAATGCTGTAGCCTAAGTGTTCAAGTTAAAAGGATATAATTAAGGCTTTCTTTGCAAAAATTAAATATAGTTTCAGTTTTTTCTCTCGAAATGTCAAATGTGTCTAAATATGTTGTAAATATTTGCCAAGATCCCATTAGAGGTAAGTGAGAAAATGTGTTTTTCATATTTTTGGTGACCCGTTACGGTACATATTTGTGGGCACAGAGACAGTTACAGGGTTAGTTGCAGGGCAGGAAAAGTTCACAGCTCAACCAGAAAAATATCTCAGGAAGCAGAGTCGGACCGGCCGCTGCCTCACTCTGAAATGCAGCCATTAAGTCTGATTTCAGGAGTGAAGAGTGGCAGCTA
>CAFUXE010000188.1:67236-92660 GCA_903364295.1 Serranus cabrilla | reverse complement strand
GAAATGAAGCATGATCTCGCCCCCCACCCGTCCACCCACCACCACCACCATCACACACACCATCAGCACCTGCAGCTCTGCTCCTCTTCCTCCATTTGTCATCAGCCTGGGAGAACAGAGAGAGAGAGAGAGGGGGAGAGAGAGTACCTGAAAATGAGTGTGGTGGTAGAGATATAATTGCTTTCTTGTCTTTTTCGGTTCCCTCCCAAAAGGAGAGGAGGCATAGCTGTGAGTGACTGAGGTTATCTTCACCGCACTATCTGCTGAAGAAGCACATTAATGAATAGTGCATTAAAAGTTTGAGTCTGTACTGCACAAAAAAACACACTATCCTGCAACTACTGTAATTTAAAAACCACAATAGCCACTATGCAATCTTGAAAATGAAAAATAAAGGCCTTCAGGCATTGTGCACAGAATTTCTTCTTTTTTATTCAAACAAAGCAGAGAAAGAGTAACATTCACCTATCTGTGGTTACAGCCTAATTGATTCATTTCACAGCTCTTCAGTTACTTCACAAGTACACACTTTTTCTTCCGAGAAAACACACCAAGTAAGCAAATATACGTTCAGGTAAACACAGAGATTACCTAAAGGGAGAGAAGCAAATAATTCAAACCAAACAGGACTGCAGTTTTGGATTGGGGTAAAATAAATAAAAAGACATGAGGACATGAAAAAAATGACTGCGACACCCTGTACAGTCCAAGATTTTTTTTCTGCACCTTGTACAAAAGTGGTTGGATGGCTCTCTGAACTAAAAACCCAATTACTGTAGCGTGAATGGTTGTTTAATTAGCCTTGTGTGATCAGCTGCCCATCCATTACGTGGCTAATTGCCACCTATCAGACCAAATAAAACATGCTATCACACTCCTGAGTCTGCATCATTGCACCAGATGATATAATTTCCTTGTGAATCATCTGGGCAACGAAATGAGGAGTGACTGACTGAGGCGGGGACTTAATATGAGTGTGTGTGCATGTGTAAGATTGAATGAAGCAGGAATCCTGAGCTATAATTTAAACCTTTGAGCTGCAGCCATAGCAACGCCTAAAATAAATGTTCAACAGTTAATCAAGGATTAGTTTTTAGGGTCTGGCTGCAGAGCTCCAGGCTCAGGCCCACGTCCCCAACGTCTGAAATTGTCTATGCTGGAGGCAATCATCAGAATATGTCGTTTTTTTGTCGCCACCAACGACACCAAGGTAAACACAACAACCTTTATGTTTTGATGTCACTGTTACTAAGCAAGGTGATATAGTGTTAAGCAGCAGATAACTTGTAATAACCTCATAACGCTAGCCTTTACGAATTTAGTTTGATAACGGTAGCTAATTATATATTCATGAAAATGTCCAGTTTTCACTGTTGACTGGCGCTTTACACAGAATACTACGGTACTTTGTTGCGTGACGTAATTCCTGAGAGGCTGCCTTGTTTCTAACTTCCCCACGGAGCATACAGGTGTCACTGGAGCATCACTGCTTAAACAGAGGAACTGAACTTCCTGTTCATTTACATTCTTGTATACACAATCCAAAGTAACCTGCCCCAGAATCAGTTTACTTAGCCAAAAACAACTTCCCCTCCTTTAGCCTGCAGTCATTTACTCCCATATTTGCTCCTCTTAGGGCCCCGCCTCAGTGTATTCTCCTGATGAAATTGAAGCAAAGAACGACTATGAGTAGATTTTCACATCGGCCGGCCCATGTGAAGTAGAAGAGACTGTCATTATGCTGTTCAGTGGAGCAGCAATATCTCTAGCTGCTCGGGGACATTGGGTGCCTGAGCGTAGCCGACCTGCCCTCCTGCCTGTCTGTCTGCCTGCACACTGCTCTAACTGACTGTCTGCATGTCTGCCTGCCTGTCTGTCTGCACGGCTGCATGTGAGCCCCTCTGCTTGTCAGGTGATCTGTCTGTCTCTTAGTTGTTCTCCTGTGTGTAGTTGTGGGTTTACCTGTGTGTACTGTGCGCGCGTGTGTCTGACGAGAGGCACGAGCTGCACCCCAGGGATCGGGCTCTCGGCTCTGAGACAGCACGGCAGATAATAGGAGCTTCTCTGGTAGATTACTGGGCCTTGTTCTGTCCCCATCAGCCTCTCAGTGTCTCCCCTCCTCCCAGCTCCCGTTTTAAACCCGGCTGGTAAGGTTGTCGAAGCAATTAAACGGACTCCCTCTCTGTCACAGTCCCTGTCACCTTCTTTATTTTTATTTTTTCCTTTGGCTCACCCTCCATCTTTCTCCTCCTGCTTCCCTTTTTCAAGTCATGTATATAGTGAGGCAAAGGTTTCAGGAAGATAGAAATTGGACATCGGCCACTCATCCCTGTCCGTCTCCTCATTCCTTCCTTATCATCATTTTCCCCTATCAACCTGTCCTTCACCTTTATGTAAGACCTTGACAGCTGTTCTCATAGAGAGAGCTGCAGCTCACACTGATACAGAATCTGTCCAGTGATGCATTATGGGGCAGGATCTACTAAATTACCACACTATTTGAGTATAATGCCTGTTTTAGAGAATTTGGGCTTCTTAACGTAAAATTACCACAATCAGTGCATCATAAAAGAGTTTATGCCACCGGTTTGGCACCAAACAACTGACAGACAAAATGAACAACTAGCTGTTGAACATTGTGGAACAGTTAGATTTTTAACTCAAGCTGGTAGAGACCAAAACAGAGCTAAAAGGAAATGGATACCACAATTCGACCACTTTGTCAAACTTGTTATATGTTTTTGCATGCTATCATCAAGACCACCTGCAAGTCCTCCAGTGGTGTATTTTCCATACAGGCCGGTCGGAATTGATCCAAACACACTGTTGCAGGAGCAGTACGGTAGTTAACATTAGTGAACAAGAAGTGAATCTTTATGAATGACAAATCAAAATACCTAACCGAGGGGTTTACTTCAATTCACAACCCTAACAATGTGTTCATTTCCCTCAAAACTTAATTGGCAATATAATATTCTTGTAGGAGAATGTCATTTTTAGCATACAGGCTTGAAAATGTTACGTATTTGACATGCTTGAATAAATATTTGCTAACTACAATCCCTCAATGTAACACTAATTGACACTATAACAACCTCAGTTCACCTTAAAGACAGTTTAAAGATCTTTTTGCTTTTCTTTGCAGTTTTAAAGTCAAACGGTTGTAACATGTCACATGTATTAACTGACGGGTCAGTCAGTCAATAAATCAATCACTTACTGAATACATGAATACATGCATAGCCAATGTACACGGCAAATACATGCACAACTGAGCGAACAAAAGAGCAATGTCAGGACAAATACATTCATCAAATGATGGATCAACAAATCAATCATCCACAACAGTGGAATTAACAGCGCGGATCACTAAAAAGCGCAGGCCATGGATAACAGGATTACACCTCTCATCCCACCCAGACCTGTCAATTACCTTCACTGTGTATTAGAACACACAACGAAATGAGGATTAACTAATGAAACTACAATTACGGAAAATCTGCGCTAGCGGCCTTCACAAATTCAATTGTTTACCCACCAGGGCTAAGATTACATTTTAATGGATAAAGTAGTTTAAACACGGCTAATGGAGGTACTTTTTGTAAAGTAAGAAAAAACAGCCTTTTTTATAACAGACTTTAATTCATTGTGAGTTTTTTTTCTTCTTCCTCTTCCCCCAGTGCTAATCCAGGCCCAGTGGTCCTCGTGTTGACAGCCAATGAAATCAAGCCTGGCACCCACAGCCCAACATTATTAGCAAATGCACAAGAAACTCTGCCTTTGCCTGCTGGGTCTGTCTCTCCCTCCATCTTCCTCTCTCTCAACACACCAGAGCCACAATTCCCTCTGACAGGTTTCCAGCCTCAGTGTGTGTGTGTGTGTGTGTATGTGTGTGTGTGGAGGAGGCGCTGGGTGTCATGTGTGCCATGATACTCGTGCAACAGAGCAGCTCTTTTGCTAATTGCAGCTATTAGGCCTCCAGAGACCATCTCAGAGTGTAGCATGGCTAATGAGGAGAGCACAGTGAGATAAATGAGACATTGTATATCTCATGTTGGAACAATGATAGAGTGACGTTGGATGTGCAGTGAAGGGGCACTCGGAGCGGCTATGTTCGTCGTGACCCTCGTCCTAGCAGCATTGAAGAGGCCTTACATAAATGTTTTTGAATGGTAATAATTAAGGTCATTATTTCGTTTTTTTGGTCGCTGATTGGGTCTTTGTCCAACAGTTTGCTCAGTGGCTACAGGGATGTATAAGAAATTGTCATCTAACTTATTTTATTAAATAGATAGTTCCAGTCTGTTACACAACACTGTTCAAATACACACCTGTGAGCTTTTGGAGCGGCAAACAACTTGTTTGCAGTGTTGTAATTTAACAGATAAATGGTGTATCAACAAAAAGAGCCACAGGGATTGACGTTACTTTGCTTTGCTCAGACCCGCTACACCAATAGTCGCGTTTCTGCTCAATTTGAAAATTTGCATGAGAAAAGCTTGATAGAAACACCAAAATTTGATAAACTTTTGAAAATGTGCATAAAAGTTTTGTATGCTCGATTAAGGGTTATATTGTCTTTTTCAAAATAGTTAATTGCGCTAAACAGGAGATGGAAACTCTTTTTACGAATAAGTTCTGACATAGCGAATGTGACCTCACGTTTCTGATCAGCTGACAAGACGAGCTGACATGAAAGAACAAATATAAGTTGAATCCATGTGCTCCAACGGTGCTGCTCATGTGCAGCTCTCAACAGAGATAGGAAGGAATCGAGATGGCTCACTTATTTGCTACTTCCACCATCAGCCTGTGAGAAATATTGTGATTTCTTCATAATGTTATTGATCAAGACTTTTCTACGCCACCAAGTTAAGATGAGCAACCACGGAGCAACCACTTCCTTAAATGGAAACACCTGCATGTTTATAAGGAATGATTTATTTTTGCTGTCACTAATGTCGTCACTTTATGCCGACTTTCCTCACCAATTAGCTGTGAAAGTCTGTCGTCAATCTAACTTTCCATGCTGCTGTCACTGTCGTGACTTGCCACCCCAGTAATGGTGGCGCCCGAGACAGCTGAACACACGAGGTGGTTGCTGGATTTGTCTTTATTGCAGCATGAGAACTTTCTTTTACTAAAGCTCATATTTATATGGGAAGGTGAGCGTGGAGTCCTTAAATCACATTATATTATTGGACTGATAAGGTCGATAATCAACCTGATCTCATAAAAATTATGTGAAATTACCAAGACCTCTTGACACCAAATTCTGTGCTGGTGGCATTAATGTGTGAAAATGATGTGAATCAGTGGAGCGTTCTAAAAATAGCACACACGTCATTATACTACAAAACATCTGACCTAAGTTTAGGGCAAAAAACGTCCTGGTAAGGTGGTAAAGACAATAAAAGTAAATAAATATACCAGAATTCACAAACCGTGAGCCACGAAAGTTACATAAAAAAAACAGAAATTACATTAAAAGTCAATTACTTTTGTTTTCACACAGGATACGAACCTCGTTCTCCTGGGTGAAAGTCCGCTGTTTGTTTGACTCATACCCCCCTTTTTTTTGTCATTTTCACACTTTACATGCCACCAGCATGGAATTCGATGTTAAGAAGTCAAGGTCAATTCACAAAATTTTGTGAGATCAAGCTGCCGATGATACGGGTGATGCTTGGTGCATTTCCCCACACACACTATAGCTCAACAGTAAATGAATAGACTCTCTGTGAAAAGGTGAAAATGTTCCCACTGTGTGAACACCTGCCAGACAATGCATAGGTGCCGGGTGTCAGGTGCAGTGTAGGTGTGTATAGGACATCGCTCTGCGGCTCTGGGGTAGAGGAATGTACAGTTGAGCCCTCGGGTGCTGTCTTTGGTTACCTGAAATGTGCACAGTGTCGGTTTGATAAACCAGTGGCATGTGCACCTGATACGTTTAATCAAACATCCAGACCCAGATTCCAAATGCAGCAGCAGCACACACATAACCTGTATTCTGCTATACAGTATACTACATTTTATGTTAAAGATTAAAAGACATACATATTAAATTCCAACCGAAATTTGAATTCTTATCTATTTGATGGTCTGATAAATAATTCTGCAGCTACTGTGCATATTTTGAAGAAAAGGAAAGATTGTCAGTTTGAACATAAGACAGACTTTCTTGTCTCTGAACAGTTTTTAATGGAACAAATGTTGAAAAGGATTGTGTTGAATATATTTTAAACATCCTTTTTTGAATTTCAGTTGTATATCTACAAAAAAAGGATGCATAATGGTTTGTATATCTTCGTTCTACTACTACAGTTGCTGTTTTAAACCCATAAAACAGAACTACTTGGTTTACTACTAACTAATGCCTTGGTGGTGATGTAGGTGGCTTAGAATATAACTCAAAGTAAACTTAAATCACATTCTCCCTGAACTTGCTATTGGGAAAAATAGAACCTTTTCTTTCTACAAAAAAATCTACAATTCAAACAAATACCATGGAAAACTCTTTTTGTTGTTGCTGTTTGTTTGTTTTTCTCACTTCAGGGAAAACATGTCTCGGCCTTCCTATTCAATTTTTTTTCTAATCACAGTCCAGATAGTATAACTGGTGTTGTCCCTCTGTCACAGTCCCTCATACATTCCTTTCAGCCACGGGAGAAAATGAGAGCTAGTTTTCTAAACGAAGCAGATGTGTCTTTTCATGTGGGAATTGATATAGCTCCCAAAACCTGTTAAGTGAGAAGGATGGCAGCGAACACAATGCAGCACCAACTGCAAGTGGAATGAGCAAACGCGTTCTGTTTGATGAAATATTACTGGAATATGTGGATCGACATGTTAGCGTGTGCACTTGCAATCTGTTGGATGTATAGAAGGTTTTCTGGACATGCAGGGAATTGTCTGACAAATTACTCTGTGGGGACCAATTTGCAATCAGCACTCATATTAGCACAGCAGCGGAGACTCTCAGTGGTTCCAGTGATGATGATAGTCACAAGCTAGAGCCATTCATCCCCGTCTCTATTGTCAGTCATAATGAAGTTATATTCTTCATTGTAACCGTGGAGATTGAGAAACATCAAAGATGTGTTCTTTGTTCCTTCTCAACTCAAGATGAATATATTCATTCCTTTCCTCTCAATCTTCTCCCTTTCTCTCTTGGCACTTCCTCTCTGTTCTGCTTCTCTTTCAGGCTTAAATCTCTTTGCTGTCGCTCTCTGCTTGCTGATGTTGCCAGTTTTTTTTCCTCTGAAACTCATCTCCATTTGGGATTTCTTGAACAAATCCCACTTTCCCATCAAAGAACTTCTTCTTCTTCTGTCTTTCCTTTCCAGGCTGAATCAATACCTGGACACCGCAGGAGGGGAGGCACCAACCGGTGGCAGCAGCAGACAAAACTATTTGTATCTCTTAATTCAACTAGGAGGTCATCGGACCAGGAGTTTTATTTTTCATCCCCTGGACAAACAAACCGATCCGTTTAAAGGCTAGCTTGACAGGCAGGGCCGCTGTTGATCAAAAGGCCTCATTTACATTTCAATCTGCCACTGTGCAGATAAGACAACGACGGCCATTTTGAGATGGGCGCCGCCTGTCAGATGTGCCTGGTGGCTAATAATGATGGTGATATTTCACGTATGTTATCACAATCTCCATGTGTCTATCTTTCAAATAACAGACAGCACGGGTTTAATGTGTCCACCTTCCGTTTTATTGAAAATATCGGTTACTGCGGGTTTTGAGATTGTTTTTGCGAGTTCAGAAGACAAAGTGAGCAATCACTGCTTTGAAGTTAAGATGGAAATGGACAAGACGGCAAAGTGCGTCAGACTCCTTTGGGTCTCAGGGTCAATAATCCACATCCTGAGAGTCCTGAACGGATTAGGAGAAAATAGCACAGACATCCAAAAGGCCCCACTGCCTCTCTTACATATGAACACATCGTCTCTTTGTTGTTGTTTTGTGTCTCTTTGTAGTCTTGGAGTCTCTTTGTGGCTGTTTTGCCTCGTTGCTAGTGTCCTTGTTGTTTCTTTGAAGCAGTTTTGCATCTCTTTGTAGTTGTATTGGTTTCTTTTTTGTGTGTGTCTCTTTCTAATCTAGCAATTTAGTCTCTCTTTGTGTTATTTTGTGATTGTCTTGACTCTTTTTGTAGCTGTTTTGCACTGTCATTATGAGACTCTTTGTGCTTTCGTTGTTGCTGTTTTGCATTTCTTTGTAATTATATTGGTTTCTTTTGAGTCTTACTGTGTCTCTTTGAAGTCGTTTTAATTTTCTTTATGGTCCTCTGATCTTTTTTACATTTTGCGTCCTGTCCTGGTCAGTACGTTTCTCTTTGAGGGACATTTTGTAGGTGAAGGCCAGTTGGGGGGCAGGACACTTGGGGCCCCTTTTTTGGGGAAGAAAATGTGTTTATTTTTTACTGGCATACCTCCACTTGACAAAAACAAAGTTAAATTCCATTCAAACCCGCTGAAGAATGAATGCTTTGGATGCCTGATTTGTGTTGTTTCTATAAACGTCATTGATGGTCATTTCATCCAGACCTCACTTCTATTTCATCTTGTGGCTCTTATACCGAGAGGCATGTACATGCGCAGCGTCCCTCCAGCAGCTGGCAAAACATGATGACAGTCGGATCAAATGAGTTATCGAGTCTCTTCCTCTTTCAACACCAGATCGCGCCCTGGCATGCCACAAATGGCGAGGAGAGATACAGAGCAGGACTTGGAGCAGAGTGGAAGAACAGAGGAGGGAGGGAGATGTGAGGCAGAGACAATGTGAGGAAAAAATAACAGAAAACAGGTCTTCAAACCATAAGTGGTTTGTTCCTACCCTCAAATATGACCCACAGGGGCTTTTTTCAAAAGCATTATCGGAGATCAACTAGTCATCACACCTAAATGTAACGGACCTGGTTTAAACACAGTTTGGTTGGGCTGAGGCAACAAAACTACTTGGTTGATGTTGGGGAAAAAGTACATGGTTAATGTAGCAAAAGATGGTTATGAAAATAAATGTGTGATGTAAGCTGTCGTAAAAAGCGCGATGTACAGGTGACAGAAGTTAGGTAACGTCATTTCAAATAACAATATCGACTTCCGGTTCCTTACTTCCACCTTTAAGTTGCTGTATAACAAACACTTGGGGTAATATTTAGGGGAGGACTGTCTCCAAATATTTCAACCAAAAAACTCTGGACTGTCAAAAACCCAGTCCTGTAAGTAACCTAGATATGATTTCACCTTCGTGTCAACCAGTGGAGTAGGATTGGTCTCTTCGTTTGCTGTGTGGATGTGCACAGTTTTGACTTGTGCTGCCAGGCTGCAGGACTCTGACACACTAAAAAAGGAAGTAAAGAGGGCTGCGGTCCCACAGGGAACTCGATTGCAGCTCAACTGGTCCGTCCAGTCAGTGTCACCTCCCCTGAACACAATAATGAACAGGAAACACTTTAGAAAATGAGCGAAATGTAATGAAAACTGGCAGATCGGTTATGGTTTAGGATCATTAAACTCTACTTAAAAGGACCAACAAGTGAGACTTTTATTGCCCCACAGAACAAAATGACCTGATGGGGGTCGATAAGGGTTGTTGATCAATACCAGTGACTCAGTGACTGCTCAACCACGAAAGCTAAAAAGCCTTTTTCTCCAGCCAAAAAGCAGAGCAGGGTTGTTATTGCACATAGTGATATATCACCCAGACTAAACATTTGTGTTGTATTCCGGCTTTAATAATCTTACTTCCTTTATATGGGTCCAATCTCAATAACCCCCTAAGGCTTTCAACCCTGAACCCTCACAGACTTAACTAACATCAGTGCTCGACTGCTGAAAATAGTAAAAACATGAAAAGACAGAACAACTACAAATCACTGAACCTTGACAATGCTAAAACATGTTGGGTACAATTGTGGCTCTGGAACTCTTGATGCTATGTTTTTACTTTCTTTGTCTAATTGGTCAGTTCTTTGTCTAATTGGTCAGTGTTTCCACAACTGTGCACTGTGCATCTCTGCACCATCTCTGCAGCCAGTAGCGAAACTTTCTGCCGGTAGTTCTGACATCACAACTTTATGATTTAAAAGCACTGTTTCTGAATGGGCTGCATGAATTTTTCCCATTGAACTTTTGATACTTTCACAGTATTTATACACTTAACACTTAGACACTTAGATTTGCTTTATAATCAGAAATTTCCCGTTTTATGTTTACATTTAACAATGTTGTACTGCTTAGAGAAAATATGTTTTGGTATTTGTTGGTATATCCAACTTTTTTTTAATGAAATAAAACACTCCCTGTCGCTGCATTTATATGATCAAAGATGTTTGATGAAGACAACTTAATTGGTTTAGTTTGGATGGGTGCATTTTAAGTTCAAAATCTAGTTTGAACCAAACTCCAGTAAACACATCAAACCTGGAATTGGTCTTGATTGCCCCCCCTCACCACACAATCACTGAAATCAGTCCAATCAAGCCAGTGTGCAGCGGCTAAGCAGGAAAGCCTGCATTTAGTGGGCTTTTCTCATTTCAATTATAGGAGCTTCTGTAGCCGGCATTCAGGGTTTAGTAATGTGAAGTCTTAGCCATCAGATTCATTCAATATCAGTAATTTTCAAGTGTGTGTCTTGGTGTGTGAGGGTGAATGCTCACACACACAGCTCTCCTTGTATCTTTCTAAAGTTGAATCTGTAGATTATATTGATGCATTCGAGTGGCGGTTTCTGGGAGATTCTAAGAAATCGACATATATTTCAGCATGTGAGTGTTTTATTGATCTCTGCAGTGTTGTATTTCATGCTAAAGGCAGGACTGTGGCTTAACCGCGCAGCAGAGCGGTGATATCTACAGTACATTCAGTCAGGAAACAGCATTGTCTGATGGATTATCATTGTTTGGAACAATAAGAGTATAAATAACAGCAAGACTGATCAGATACATTACTCATTACAATACTTCTGTAAGTCAAAGTTGCCTTTAAACAAACATGTATCATTCTTAAAGAACTCCCACATTTTTTTCAGTGTTGTTCCTGAAGTTCATGGTGTCAGATTTCGGAGGGATTTTTATTGTTTATATCAATTCTCGAGTGGTCAAAACGGTTGTATCTTGCACCAAATCAGTGCAACAAATTGAATCGACCCAAAATTCAAATGGCAAATAACTGAGTTGTTAATAATCCCATACGTCCATCATTGTGCTCTGATACACTTTTACAGTTTATTTTAAATAAATGAATGAAACTTTAAATTATTTTTCATTCCTGTTTATGACTAAAACAATTTGACAAACAGAACAGAGCTGCAAATCTCCAGGTTCACAGCTTTCACATGATCAACACCACTTATTTGTGGCATCTACTGCTGCTGCTCCACCCTAAAAAAAGAAAGAAACGTGTCTGCGGTGGGACTCGAGGGTTAGCAGGTGTAGAAATGGAAAAAGACAAACAGAACTGTTCATCTTTAACAGACTGAACGTGCTGTTTTTAGTTTAAAAAGTTACTTAGCCTCACTTTAAGTTTATATGTGTGTGTATTTCAGGGGTGAACAGAGTTCGGAGGCCACTGTGTGTTTGTGGAACTTAGAAGTGATTGGATGCATCAACTAAATCAGCTCCTGTCCGTCCCATTTTCCCAATCAATCCCACTTTGGATACTGCAGCAGCCCTCTAGATATTTCCTCTGGCTGGGGATCAATAGTGGGATTGAATGATTGAAGACTACTAATCCAATTTACTTTTTCCCTCCCATTTGACCACAATCTATTCAGAGGCCCTGAATTGTTTTCCCTTGCTTTTCCTTAATTTAAAGTGGGCTAAATGACAGATAGAGACAGAGGGTATTAGTGTCTCTGGGCTTGATTGTGATCACTGGCCACAGAGTACATCTACGCTTGGTTTGTATTTGTCATTGTACACAGACTCTGCTTTTCAGTGGTATCCATTTAGGCAAGTGCTGTTACAAATCAGCTGGCTTTCCACCGTATTTACCTTGGCACAGCAGCCATTGCTCTGAGATACGCTGGACGCTGTAGGCACTTCCTTTGAATTCAAGGCTCTTTGAAAGTCTGGGACTTAGAACACACCAGGACCCTGACTCTATTATGTTCAACAAATAAGCAGCAAATATGAGCCCTGCCAAGAAACCATTTCGACCTAGGTGATCGCCAGAGTCGTCCACATCTGCACTGATGGAGAGGAAGAAGCTCTGCGGACATTGTTATGTGATATTTAGATGGATACACAATCATCCAAACGGTCGGAAAGACCTTGGTGAATTCTTCTTGGGAATCAAAAGAAGACCCTGAATCTGTCCATCCTTGCACTACACAGACTTCAAGACCTTGGTGACTCACACCTTTGTTAATACCCTCTATTCATCCTCCGCATTTTAGTGTTCCGGTTGCGTCTTCTCTGCGAAGAACCGCTGGCGAAAGAAAATGAGATGCAGTGGGAGGCCTGAGAGAAAACCTTTTACCGGTTTAAGATCAGCCACAGGTATTAAGCTGCTCTCAGGGCCCAACAAAGCCCCGGCAAAAAGCCCAGGCAGGCAGGTCGGAGCTCAGACAACAGGGAATCAGATAGAGGGAAATCATTGATGCGCGGTAATCTGGGGAAAACAGAAAAATGGAGGCTTTAATGTTTGTTTTGTGTATGAAATTAGCGTTGGAATGTGTTGCCATTTCATGTCAGACTAAAGGATCGGGAAATGCTGATACCGAATTCATATTTCTTTCCTTCATGTTCTCTCAAGCGCTGACATTCTTATCGTCATGTCTATCTCAGCTTCATCTGGCTGCACCTTTAAGCCCACCTCTATCCCATACCTCATACCACTCTGTGTGTCACATACTTCAGAGTTTTTTCCTTTTCTTAAATAGTGCCTGCTGCAGAGCTGCGGGCTCTGCTACTGTTTATATTTCACAGTGAATTGCTTTATTGTGCTTATTGTTAATAAATAGAATAGCCTGGGTGTATATTTGATACATTGTATCATCTTCATGGGTTATTATAAGCTAACATACTATGGCTTTATAAGGTTACAATATCATGCGTTCATTCGTTTAAATAAGCTACACATTCTGCACCAACAAGAACAAGTTACACATACAAATTTAAGATTTATCTGTAACTTATAAAATTAGGTTACTAATGTTGAGCAGCAAATACCTTGTACTGATTTTATGAGTTTAGTAAGATAGCTAGCAGTGCTAATGTCATTAGCAACTAACGTTAATGTTAGCAGAAATTATAACATTAGCCTTTTTTGCTGGTAGCTTGCAAGCTCAAAAATGTCTAAGAAAGGGGTTCGCTGTAATAACGTTAGCTTAGTAAGACGAAGAGCTAGATAAAGATACAAATTAATACAACATCATTACACAAATAACATTTGTGTAATTATGTCAGGTAACGTTAATGTCAATTTGACATTAGCATAGCTAGGTAATGTTGGCTACTGTTAGGAAAACCATAAGGCTAGTAAAACTTTACCTGCTGCTTAAGAATACAAAAAGCTTCATGTAATCATTCCAACTAATGCAAACATTAGTCTAGGAATAAGTTTGTTGAATCAAGAGTTCAAAGGTTTTAAGGACGTATAAACATTTCCTGAATAACCTGGTGAATGCTATCCTACTTTTAAGAACATTTTGGGACACAAAAGATAACCTTCCACTGAAAACATAACGAAAACATTGCATGGTAATCATTTCTTACAGAATGTTTTTAGATAGAAACTTCTTTATAGCTTTTGTATTCTTAACCTTGGTGTTACTGGTTGAGGTCATGTTGCTTATTCAAACTAATCGTTTCCTTATGATCGTGTCTGGCATGCACAGCCAGAGCCAGACCGAGAGCCCTCTTTTTGCTCGGAAACCACTGGCAGGTGGCAGGAAACAAACCTTTACCTTTTTCTTCTCCTCTGGCGTTTCCCACTCGTCACCAGTCTAATGCAATCAAGGCCAGCCACCTGCCCCAGCCACCTCAAAGCACCACCTTTTAACAACAGTGCTTTTGTCTTGACGCACAAAGACACAGGGCCTCTGTTTTTGGAAGGACAGGGTAGTGGAATGAAGGAATGAGAGATGGTAGGGAAGGCAGAGACACACAAACAGGGCTGTGTGGCCTTTATGTCGAACGAAACGGGATTAAAGTAAAACATACATTATAGGAGCACAACTAATTCTCTCGAGTCTCATTTCAAAGCCCTTTTACATTTTGCTGTTGTCATGTGAAAACTTGTCTCACTCATGTTTTAAATTCAATTGTATTACATGGTTCTTTATGGGTTTACAGAATTCAACACCCTCCAGCATACAAAGCCATTTCAAAGGGAAGAATAACTGTTATCATGCCGAGAAATTAACATTTATATATGTGAAGTTTTCACCCGACAGGTGACGTTTCTGTGGGTTATGGTGTTAAGAGGAGGGAGCCAAAGGTGCGTTTTGATCTATTAAGGGTAACGGCTCAATATCTACAACACGAGCACAAGGAGCTTAAGTCACTGCGGTCTTGAGGGAAATAAGACAGGAACGGTTTTGTGTAAAGCTAAATCAATACGTCCTTTGAATAGCAAAAACACAGACGGCAGAGGTCTTGCATGGGCTGTCCATTTGATAGTGTTAGCAGTAATAGAGTCTGATGTATATGGTTTATGAGGTAATAATACTTCAAGGTTTGCCGTATTTTTTACTCCAACTGATTATATCCTCCACTGCCTATATTGCAGCAGTTGTCATAAAGCAAAACCCTGTAAGCTGCAGTATAAAATCACAAAAACCATAAAATTATGGATGCACAAGGCACGTGCATAAAGGCATGCATGTTTCATGGCTCATGGCATCCGGCATTAGGGAGTACATTGGAACAAGGCCCATACCCTGAATGGTTTCACTTCTTAATACACTCGCCATCCCTAATGCATTTGCATGGTGAGAGATTTCTGTAAATGACAAAAAAATATATGTCTGTTTGCTTTTCAAGGTTGAGTAAAGGATGAGGGTCAGACTTTATCGCAATTTTGCCGACATTCGATAAGGAAAGTGGAGGAGAAACAGCCGCCCTTCTTTCTCTCACTCCCCCGCTCAATAAAGCTCCCATTGAGGGGAGGAGAACAGCAGACGCACCTTTTTCTTTTTTACCCTGAGGGGAAAGTACCTCACATTGAGGCTATCACTGAAAGGTCAAGCCTCTCCGAATCTCATGGAAACTCCATTCAGGATACACACTTCCCGTGCCATACTGGGCTCCGTCCAGCTATCATCTCTGTTACAATAACATTTCCGAAACCCGGCGGGGGGATATGAGCTCCAGAGGTGTTGAGAATGTCAGAACAACGCTTTGACCTTTTGATCGGCGTGAATATAGATGGGCATCTAACACTCTGTTGATGTCAGAAATGCAGCCTGTGTCTTTTGCATTTACAGTGCCCTTTCGCTCCGTCACTGCTCTGTGTGTGTCTAACTTTAATACACCCAACTTTAACATTTAAGCAAATTTATATTTACAGCGCCTTTCAAAAATTGGATTACAAAATACTTTACGAAATATCTCAACACCTATGAGATGGATTGAATTTTGTGCAGACATTCTTGGTCCCCACAAGATGAGTGCTAATGACTTTGGTGATCTCCTGACATTTCACTCAGCGCCACCATGAGGTTGGCATTTGCAGTTTTAAGTGAAATGTCTCGACACCTGTTGAACAGACTGCCATGGAATGTGTTACAGCACATAGACTGTATAAAATATGAATGTGGTTTCTATGACATCATAAGTTTCCGAAGAGCCAAAATGGAGCTTAATGTGGGTTGTTCCATCTGCCACAACCTTCACAGAGCCTGGCTCCTCCTAACTAACAGCTAATCCAAAAATGGGCAAAAACAAAAAGGTGGAGCGTTGGTGAGCTGTATGTAGTGGCTAGCCATCTGCGCTAGCACCCACCTGTTACTCAAAGAGGCCAAGTCAATTATGCATAGCTTTAAGCCTTAATATAATTTCACCCACCTCACAGTTGTCATGAACAGGAAAATTAGCTGTTGACACCGAAATCGTTTACTGTACCAGCCTGTAGCATTTCTACCTGAAAGTTGGACATTATAACATGGGGGTCTATGGGGATTGACTCGCTTAGGGAGCCAGCCTCAAGTGGCCAGTCGAGGAATTGCATTTTGTCTATGTTCGTTTAATTTGTCAGCCCTGCAGGTTCCCACAGTATAAACTTTTGTTTCCCCTTAAGCACATTTATTAGCTAATTAATGTGCAAAAAATCTAAAATCTGCTTTTGAGGCCACATAGCGATGGCCTAAAGACGTGGGATGGAAAGCAACAGAAAACAGAGCTAAAGAGAGAAGTTCAGATGTCAAAAAGTTGTGAGGTGAGGGGATTTCCAAAGCTATTTGGAGTATACTGGCAGCTTTACACCTGCTTGATGGACTGGGGTCAGATTTGTTGCTGTATCACTTCCCACCTGGTGTACACACCACTGGTTCGCTGGCCTTGTGAATCACTGTTACAAAGAAAGTAAACCCCCTTTTACTCACACACTAGAGTTTCCTGTAACAAGGCACTCTAACACAACGTTTATCTTGATACAACTGCAAGCCAGCAAGCACTCAGATAAAATGCTGGCAGTAAAACAGACCCCTGGATGAATGGTGTACTGTTGATCAATTGATCATACAGTATAGCGCCCATTTGGTTGCACTGGTGTATAAAATGGATCATAAAAGGGACCACAATAAGATTTTTAAAAGTGTTTTTGTGTGACTTTATGATCCAGAAGCACAATAACTTGTGAAACAATATCCTCAAAATACATTTTATCCATTCAAATCCCTCATGTGGCTTTGTGGAAGCTCACAGTGTGTGAGTCTAAAGCCAGACTTGTACCTCCAGCAGAAAAACAAAGACAAGTGCCTCTTTCACTGTGTCGCCGTGACTGGCTATCCTCCCACACAGTCATACACATATGAGTGCTAGCACACACACACACACACACACAGGCATGTGAGCAACACACAGAGAAGCCAGGGCGGCGTTGCCAAGTAAGAGCCTGCTACCTCTTACAAACCTCATGCTTATGCAGACATTTTGTGTGTTTCTGGCTGACAGTGATGGGACTTTGTTGACACGCGGCAGCAGCAGTGAGGAGATGAGCGAGAGTGAGAGAAAAGCAGGGATGAGATGCTATGATGAAGAAGAAATGAGAACATAATGAGAGGAGAGGAGCCCCATGGCAGGCTGGGAGTGCTTTGAACAGAGAAGAAGAAAAAGATGAGGTTGAGACGAGCTCAGAAGAGGGAGGCGTGAGTTGCAAAGTCAGCAGCTGGGAGACTGGTGTGTGTGTGTGGGGAGTTTGTAGGTGAGAACCGCTGGTATAGGCAAGTAAGTTAGTGTGTGTGTGAGTGTGTGTGTGTGTGTGTGCAGTGTCCACTTTGAGTTAAGATCCCAGATGGAATAGGTTCATATATCATTCTCCTAATGGTGTTGGCCCTGAGTCAAATCTTTGAGATATCTTCCTTTCTCTCTCATTATGACTTAACGACTTCAGGATCTGTCTCCATTTAGCTCTATTTTAGCCGGGCTGTCATAACTGTTGAGATTTACTGCAGAGCGACTCTTCCACTCCCACTGCATTTAGCAACCCAAACATGTCTCGGCCGAGCAGACGGCGGGATTAATAGTGAGATTTCAGTGTTTTCAAGCCATCAGGATGCTAATATCCTTTTCAGGTCCCAACACGAGGCTTTGCTTTGCTTTTGCAGCTCACCCTCTGCTTGTGAAGGCGGCCTGCACGGCACTAAACCCACAAAATGTTCTAATATAAATGTTGATTTTGTGAGATGCTATCTGTAAAAGAGGTCATGTAAAAGCGTAGGGGAAGCAAAAAATTGTTTAGCAAAAGGAGCATGTCACAAGATAAGAATGTTTTTTACTCAAATGGTGGTTACAGTGATTAATTCAAATATTTGCATGAAATTGAATATGTGGGCATGTGAAAAAATAATGTTCAGAATGAAAGGTGCAGACATAAGAGTGAGAGTAAAGGATGGGGAAAAAAAATACCACATCCTAAAAATGCAATGCAGTAATAATGAATATTTGCTAAAACTTTTAATTAAATTTCAAATTACTGAGTAGATTTAGTGCAAAACTGCAAATGAGTATTCCTCATATAAAATGTCCTCATGTAAATAATATGAGAAGTGTCACTCAAAGTAGTGAAATTTGATGCAGGGACACTTTTGATTGAAGCCATTTCTGTTAAGTTACGTTACTCCGTTAAATTAACTACAAAAAGTTGAGCGGCAACTTTTGAATATTTCATTATCTGTATTAATTTGTTCATCTGGCGACTCCCAGAAATTAACCAATGACATTAAGAACAACTGACTTAACACTGCTTATAATTTACTTTTTCAGAGACTTTCCAAAAACCCAGTAGGTCGCCTGTACAAGCAGCTTATTTCAACCCATTTTTAAGTTTCCTGTTAGGCGGTGGCTCTAGTGGTCGTACTAATTGTGATAAGAGTTGACACAGTGTAAAGAGCGACAAAGTCCGCATAGGGAGGATATCAAGGTGAATGGATGTTAAAGTTATTTTAACTTACATATGTAGATTAATTCCACTTACATTTCTTGCTGTCTTTATGACCAGTGGTATCAATTATGATGCTATCAGAAAGATAAATCATAAATCTTGGAAAATTTTGTATCACTCATGATGTAACGTCAAAGGTGAGCGTACAGGTCAGAGAACATCTCAGGCAACCAGAGTAAAGTTGACAAACAAACTGACCACAGATGACTATTATTTGCCCAAAATCAGGGAGGTGCTGAGGGTCACTGCTATATCTGGACCTGAGCCTGCAGCGCCATGCTGGGGAGGCCTGGCGGTCGACGGAGCCGCACTCTAAAATAAACACGCTCGCACCGAAATGATCCAAACAGGAACACTCATCCATCCAGGCCAGCCTTCATTAAAGTGGTCCACCCAAGCTCTAATTATAGGATTACAGGGCAGCCAGCAGGGTAAACACAGCAAGGGCCTCTGGTTGGATGCAGCCGCCCCAAAACACACTGATCACTGTACCTAGTGACCCAGGTATCCACCCACAGACGTACACACACACTCCTGCACAAACCCCAAACACTCATTTACACAGTGCTCGTCTTTCTCTCCCTCTCCGCAGATTGCTGTACACACTTCTCAGAGTTTGAACCAACACGGCAACACACACGAGCCAAACAAGACATATACCTGGGTAAGTATAGTGCTGATCATGAGCCTCCCAAACAGACTTAAAAATAACCCCAAGGTGGAGCGGCAAGGAGAGTCAGCCCCACAGTCTGATAGCAGAGGGAGGCAGACAGGGTCAGGAGAACTCTTCTCAATAACACCTTATTATAGCCACAGACAGTCTGGGCTTTTAAGATGTTTTAAGAGATGACCCTGGGGAGCCTGTATCACCACTTAAGAGACTTGATTCAAGGGGGAACATGCATTCATTCCTTCTTTCCAGATAACTGCTAATCTGTAGGCAGCTCAGGACCTCCCTCTGTTTTAGTCCCCTTGATTCATTCCCTCTGGGGTTAGATCAGTGAGGCTGTTTGCTTGGTTCCAAACCTGCAGGTACAGTATTTTGTACCTGCAGGTTTGGCATGCTGCTGAACAGGAAATCAAACTCTAAGGAACTGGTTCCTCAATTTGATTTGCCTCAGGTTTTATACATGCTGGCAGCATGGCTCTACGGGGCCGGTTAGTCAGTCAAAACACTTTGGTCCAGGTCCCAATATCTCAATCAAATATTGGTTGAATTGCTGTTACATCTTGTGCAGACATTCATCCTCCACAACGTTTCTTTCCATGGAATTTGGTATCGACATCGAAATCTCAATAATACCCCTTTCTTACCCTAGTTTTTGAACGATTTCTGTTGAGCATTTTTGAAACCCTGGTGCCATTTAGTTAACCAACAAGCTTTTTCACCTTATGCCTTGCATAATTTACAATGAAACTAAACACTACCGAGTAAACTTTAATTACCTGTAAGCTTAGTTCAGTTATTACAGATGTTTGTTTTATCCCCAAAACAAGCTTCGACCAACTATTATTGACGAGAAGACATAAAAGAGTATTTCATGTAAGACTCCATCCTTTCTGTTTCCAACCTGTAGGATATGATATGCCCTCTGATGTTGACAATGATGCTGCTACTTTTTGGTTCCAGCAACCAATTTTTTCTGATTTATTTTTTGTTTGAAATGCTCCAAACAGACCTTGAATCCATTCCATGTTGAAAGGCTATGGCTGTGGTGGCACCATGCCATTTAGATTTGAGGTAGAAATGTCTCTGCAACTATTTCAGTGGAATTTGGTTCATAAATTCTTATCCCCCAAAGGATGAAGTACAATACCTTTGGTGATTCCTTCACCGAGTCCTCCAGGGCATCATCCGTTTATCCTTTATGTTGGTTTATGATCAAATACCTGTTTAACTAATTACATTCCCATTAGCCTCAGCTGTACTGTGTGTTTTGTGCTCATTAGCAAATGTTAGCATGCTAAACTAGGATGGTAAACATGGTAAACATCACGCCTGCCAAACATCAGCATGTTTTATTCTCATGGTTGCTTTTCAAAGTACCACTATGCTTAAGTACAGCCTTACAGAGCCACTAGCATGGCTGTACTGTAGTTTTGTTAATAGCTGCTTTCATAATAATTCACAGGTGTTTTCCACCCTCCAAGAAAATACATTTGGGGGAAACACTAATTTACTGACTTTTTTTTTTATTTCAGTATATATAATTTGATGTTTTACATTTTATCTTAGTGTTTTTATTCATTGTTTTGAGAAATTGCGCGCCATTTACATTCCACTGGTGTAAAATATGGGCTACAGGTAGCCTTAGTCGTCAACTCACTGACTATGATTATACTAATGAGAACAAAACATCCCACTTTAATTTGCTGTTTTGCCATAATTATTCATGAAGGAATACATTGTACATTTTGCAGATACACTATTACTGGTGTAGAGCTACTGATCTGTAAAGAGCTGCCAAGATGTGTTTTTAAGCCCGCAGGCATCATCTTCAGGAACAATGAATTCTCTATGAATATTACATTTCTGCTAAATGAGATGCCAATTATTTTTATCAACAACTTCCATCCTTCTGTAAGTAAGAACAAAGTAATGATCACAAAGAAAACACACATCTCTCTCAAACGTCCCTAATATGCAATCAAGCAGAATGTCAACCTTGCTTTGCGCTGACACCCACAAGTGATAATTGTGTAAACAAAAGGCGCATCATTCATTCAAACATTATAAGAAAATAGATGAAAAGGGATAACAAAAGAACATAAACAGTTTCAAGAGGAGCCGCGCAGTGAAAATAAAAGAAAAGATGCTTTGGGTGAGAGCAATTCAAAAACAAACATTTCAAAAATGTCACCGGGTCTCCTGTGATCGTGGATGTTTTTTACTGTGGTGATTATCATGCTAGTTTAAATGTGCCTGTGTTTACACATCCGGCTTCTGAACCGAGCAACTGTAAATGGAGGTGAGGAGGGTCTGTGAGAGGAGGAGGAGGAGGAGGAGGAGGGTCGAGGAGGCGGAGGAGCAGTGAGAGCGGCGTGAGGCTTATTGGGGCCAACAGAGGGCATTGTTATCTGTAATATCCATTCAAATGTGCCGTATCAGATGCAGTGAGTGCGGCGCTGCTCGGGGATGGAAATTAGTCTTGTTCCTCACTCAGCCCTGGTCACACCAAGGGCAAATTCAGACAAATGAATTTACTCAGACAATACATATGGACCGCTGGTGATACAGAGGCATGAATGAATGGCAGAAACACTGGGTGTGAAGCAGAGAGGTCAGTGCCTCAGTACGCCGTCCAACCTGGCCCTCTCTTTCTTTTCTCACAATACTAAACAACTGTCAGCATTTTATTTCCATGCAGCTTCAGGGTGACTTTCACATTTCATTTCAGCATCATGTACAATTTCTAAATTTTGCCCAATGCTGCCATGTTTACTGCTACAAATATGTAACAGCAGAACCTAAAAAATCTAATAAGCTGTTGTACTTGTATGTAAAAAAAACAAAAAACAAACATGTAATTTATCATGATGCCTTAGTCTTAACTGATTACTCTCCAGTGTGAACCAGGAAGGTAAAATGAGACGCTGCATTAAGAAATGCACTGAGCTGTTACTTCCTGATTCTTCTAAATGAATGTTGGCACTCCAATGTGATGCAACCAAACCTATTTGTGTTGGTTATCTAGATACTGAGTAGGGCGTAGCTGCCGAGCTTCAGACTTGGGCGACCTTTTCTGCAGATTGATATGAAAGCATAATAAACATGTGATTTCCCACCTAAACACATGATAGCTCAGCAGAGTCCCACCATGGGTCCCGGTGCTGGTGGTGGGCCTGAGCCTGGAGCTCTGCCCTGGGACACTATTGAAACTAGAACACCATAAAATCCCCACTAAAGAAAAAGATATCTAGTTTTAAAAAATGACAAAAACAAGAAAACATAGTGTTTTGATATAGAACCACTGATCTTATTTATTTTACACTAAATGGAGGTATGTTATGACACAGAATATCAGCCACCTAAATAAAAACGTCATTTTTCACTTGGACTTGAATCACCTCTTCCCTGAATGAGACTTTGTACAGTAGCAAGGCTCACCCTTCACCGTGATAGTGCAGATGGGAACAGGGATAATGCTATCTTGCTATCCCCCTGTGCTATCTCACTGAGAGACACTGTGAAGTGTAGAGGACATAAATCTTGTGTATTTACGACCTGTGCTGTAGTCAGCTATCTGTTAGGGTGCCCTGCCCTCCTCCTCTCCCTGATCTTGTCTGTGCAACGTCTAGGTGCTTTTAATACTGTTGTCACATTGGATATCGGATGATAGTGTTTCTCAATCAGCCTGTTGTGTCACAGATTGCAATCAGGAAGAAAATCTGTCAAAAAAATGTGAATGTTGCGCACAAAGGGTGAAATTTGACACTGGTAATCCCAGAGTTGGATTCTTTTGTCTGCGGATTTGTTGTTTTCTTGCAGTGCGCTTTGTCATGATAGCTTGCATTTCTGCCCAGTAATAGAGTGAGATTATTCATTTGGAGTTGCAAATTGTCATCTCACAACAGTCCACTTCCATTACCAGATCTGAAGCGCTAATGTCATTTGACAGCCTATAAATTGAGGGTAAAAAAAAAAGAAAGAAGTGTTGACATATCAGCCCATCGGTGCAAGAGCGAGAGAATCCTGTTGATGCTGAAAAGCTCGGCTACAATTGCACAAGACAGGCCTTGTGAGGAACCATTGACCCATCGACTGCTGTGATCCATGTCTGACTGACATCAATACACATTCATCTCTGCTTGTTTCACCTCAGGCTAGTAGGCCACAGGCTACAGTGGCTGGCGTGAGATCTGGACAGGCAACAAGCATCACTTTGTCTCCTGCGCTCGCACTATCACTGACATCAAACACCAGAGGAGGCGATCTGATGGACCTTTTGCTTTGTTGGGAATTAGTCACTGTTAAAGGGCCCTGAAATGTCAGCTGTCAGTATGTATGTAAACCCCCTATTACGCAGTAATTTAGGGGAATACTTCCTTTAGAAGGAATACAACAATGTTTTCTCTATGTCCAACACAATAGTCAATTCAGTGGAGCTGAATCCATTGTTAGCTGCTTGACACGTAATGCTTTATTTCTGGAGAAAACCATTCAACTCCTGCATACTCACGGATGGATTACTAAACAGGCCTACCGGCCACAAGTGACACTGACCCTCATGGCCATCACCTGTAACAAATGATCAATTACCACGAAGAAACAAAAAACTGCTACAAAGAGACAAAGCAAAGCAACCACAAAGGGATGCAAAACAAAAGCAAAAATAC
Source organism: Serranus cabrilla (assembly GCA_903364295.1). Taxonomy (NCBI): domain Eukaryota; kingdom Metazoa; phylum Chordata; class Actinopteri; order Perciformes; family Serranidae; genus Serranus; species Serranus cabrilla. Next base: position 68,706 of record CAFUXE010000188.1, on the reverse strand, counting down.
ACAAAGATAACACAAAAGACTCACGGCCATGAAAAGAGGCAAAACAACCAGAAAGAAAGAAAAAAATTGACTACAAAGATATATAAAACTACTACGAAGAGACTCAAAATGACTACAAAGTTACACAAAATGATCACAAAGCAATGCAAAACAACTACATTGCAAAGAGATGAAAAACTACAACAAAAAGGGGCAAATAACCAGAGACAAAATAGAACCACAGAATACTGAAATATTTACAAAGAGACACAAAACGACTACAAGGAAAAGCAAAACAATCACAGAGTGACACAATACAACTACAAAGAAACAAAACAACTACAGAGAGACAAAAACAATAAAGGGACACATAACCACAGAGACATAAATGACCTCAGAGACATAGAACCACAGAGAGATGAATAGCAACTACAAAGTGACACAAAACAACCTCTGAGACTCAAAACAACTACAAAAAGACACGTAGCGACTACAAAGAGTCACAAATTAACCACAGAGTGACACAACACAACTACAAAAAGACACGTAACTTACATATTACCACAGAGAGATGAGTAATGACTACAAAGAGACACAAAACAACACCAAAAAGCGCTAAAACAACTATAAAGTGTGTTGTTCGTGTGTGATGGGGCCTTCTGCATGTCTGTGTCCAGGAGTCCGTCGTTTCATAATCTGTCCCTGCGCTCACTGTAACATCACCACACACACCGATTTAGAGCTTCAAATTAGCAAAGACCTCTACACTGCAGTTTTAATTTTGCATCTATATCAGCTTCATTAACATTCACAACAAATGTTTTGTTCCAGTGGGTAAATCCCCCCACAGAGCCTATCTTAAGCCATCTCCACTCTTCTCTCTTATAAATCTATTCTGTGTTAGTACAAGAGCCACTATCACCCTCCCTCGCTCCCTCTCTCCCTCTCTCTCTGGGCTCTTTTTAATTATAAACTAATCTAGGGAGGTAATCACAGACAGCATGATCACTTACTCATGCATATATGCCATACTATGAAATGCAAGCAGTTTATTACCCTGTCTCTCCTGCCTATTTACAGCCACCAGGAAGCATGGATGCAGCCATAATGCTGCGCCAATTAGCCGTAAAAAAGAAGCATTAGTGCGCTGAGTGGATATCGGAGAGAGGCAGGTTGCTGTATGTGCTTTATGTGGTTTGTAGGTTAGAGGTCAGAGAGCAGAGAAAAATGTGGATTTATTTTCTCTAGTCGTTTTTTTTTCTTTTTTCTGAAAGATGCTTTGTGGTTTCCATCCCATGCAGCCTTTAAACATTATTGAAGATGTGATTGGTGCTGAGTGGCAGCAGTGCAGGATGGAACTGGATCCTCAGACTGATGAGCGCTCTAATAGGCCTGTCTAATGTATCATCGATGGATTGACTGCCGTCTCGGAGGAGACATTTCAGAGGGATTCCAGGAGATGAATTTCAGAAAGTAAAAAAAAAAAAAAAA